>JARWKJ010000006.1:38365887-38670887 GCA_029959095.1 Rhinichthys osculus | reverse complement strand
TTCTTTCTTTCTTTCTAACTAATCTTTCTTTCTTTCTTTCTTTCTTTCTTTCTTTCTAACTAATCTATCTTTCTTTCTTTTTAACTAATCTATCTTTCTTTCTTTCTAACTAATCTTTCTTTCTTTCTTTCTAACTAATCTATCTTTCTTTCTAACTAATCTATCTTTCTTTCTAACTAATCTATCTTTCTTTCTAACTAATCTATCCATCTTTTTTTTCTAACTAATCTATCCATCTTTCTTTCTTTCTAACTAATCCATCCTTCTTTCTTTCTGACTAATCCATCTTTTTCTTTCTGACCAATCCATCTTTCTTTCTAACTAATCTTTCTTTCTTTCTTACTAATCTATCTTTCTTTCTTTCTAACTAACCTATCTTTCTAACTAATCTTTCTTTTATTGAAACCAATCTTTCGATCTATCTAACTAATCTTTCTTTTCTTTCTAACGTATTGTTTTCTTTCTAACTATTCTTTCTTTCTAACTAATCCATCTATCAAACTTCAAACTATTTTAAACTTCTTCAAACTCTCTGGTCCGGCTTTCTCAAGCCAACTTAAAGTTTGAAAATAATGCAACAAAGTTTGTTTCCAGAAGAAAATTGTTTTCAGTCTAGCTTAAGTAAGTATTATTTTGTGGACACCACTTAGACAGCCAGCCTTTGAGTGATGACAGTCTACTAAGTATCTCATCACTCCGGCGAACAGGAAGGGGGCCAGAGCAAATTACAGTGCCTGATATCGTACTTGCGAGTTCACACACCTCTTTAACGTTAATTTTAGTGATCTCCAACTGGCGAAGTCGAACATCATTAGTGCCGACGTAAATAATAATCTTTTTTAGATTTTTTTACGAAAATTTACGATTAGCATAAGCCAGCACTTTTAAATTTGCTTTGATGTCAGGCGCTCTAGCTCCCGGCAAACATTTGACTATGGTGGCTGGTGTCTCTATTTTCACGTTCGTGTAATAGAATCGCCAATAATTAGGGCACATTCAGCAGGATTCTGAGTGGGTGTTTCACTGAGTGGGGAGAACCTGTTTAATGTTGTAATCGGAGTGGATAAGCGGTGTTTTGTCCCGCAACTACAGCGTATCATGGTCACCCAGTTGCCTTGCTGCACGTGTTCTACAGCCGGAACCGAACAAATGTACATAGTTCACTAAGCTAGTCGGATCCAAAGCAGTATCTAAAGCCCTTGCATTCTTACTATCCTCGAGTAAAGTTTGGATGCGTGTCTCTAGTTCTGAAATCTTCTCCGTCAGCCTGACTATAGATAGTCTCGTTGGATGCGTGATAGTCTCGTTGGATCTCGTTGGATGCGTGTCTCTAGTTCTGAAATCTTCTCCGTCAGCCTGACTATCTCCCTGCTTTTATCACATGTAAAGCCCTCAGGGCTGTCAGAGAATGCTGTACTATATAAAACAAGTGCAAAACACGAAGTGCAAGTGACAATAACAGGAGAAGACATTACTCACCGTGTTTGTTGACTGATCCTACTTACCACAGTTGTTTGATAGATTTGTAAAAGGCGTGAGCGCGCGAGAGAAAAAAGACGGCAAGCACGGATGGCAGATTAACAGGCTAGCGAGATACTAGCATGTTGTGTTAGCGATAACGTTTTAGATAAAAGCTAGCGATGTCAGATTAATGTGATAGGCAATATTGGACAACATCTAATATATGTTGATGAGTAAGTTATATTTAGCAATATAAACAACAAGGAATGATAGTAAATAGAGATTCAAAACAGGAAGCTATACGGAGCAGACAGGAGCAATCGATCGGCCGATGAAGAACGATGAAGAAGCGGCTCTACCCCTTGAAGAACCGCTCACCTTCCGGTCCTGCCTCCAGTACTCGGACTCGGATGGGCCAGACCCCTTCATGGCTTGAGGTGTGGACCTGGACCAGCGCGGTATAAAGGTCTTAAAGGCCACAGAGTGTGCCTTCACCTCCTGAGACTTCCCGACCATGTCTCGTTTCTCTCTTTCTCCCCGATGTCGGCCAGGTTTACTCAGAGGTGCCTCTCTGTAGCCACCATGGCCGCCAAGGATTGACTGATCACGGTGGCTGTCTGTTTTGTGGCATGGAGAGCCAAATTGGTGGTGCCTCCACCGCCTCAGGGTGGAGCCCCTGGTCCAGGTCCTTCAGCAGGTCAGCCTGGTAGACCTGCTGCATGGCCATCATGTGCAAGGCCACTACCAGCCTGACATGCTGCCGCATCGATGCATAACCATATTCCTGCATCCCCTCCACATCAGCATTATTTTGCCTGCAAACGATTGATGCACGCAGAATATGGCTTTCCCCAAGATCTCCGCACCTCAGTATGAAGATCTGGGAGAAAGGGAAGACTTGTACAAGCTGGGCGGTTATTTCCCGACAGGAAGCGTCCATCGGGGCAGCTACAAGGGAGCTTGCACTTCTCACGCTTCCACAGCAGATCTAATCTCTTAGTGGCGTGGGACATAACATCTAACAGCTTGTCGTATGCAGGGCAGGCGGGCTGAGAGTGCTTCCTCAACCTCAATAGCCTCGCCTTGCTCATCTTGGCTCTAGGCGATGAGCGTAGGAGAGATCAGATGACAGGATATACAGCAGCTCGCTTTCGCTGGCCACTGACGAAAGAGAACTATTCATTAACTTCTCAAAAGCTTCCTGATGGCAAAGTGCTCGCAATGCACGCAAACAGCACCCTCGAGGACTGACCGTGCGTGCTCCGCGCCTATGCACACAACGCACATATCGTGTGTGTCATCAGGTGTCAGGAAACGCTGACACAGATAAACACACTTCCTAAAACTCATGGTGCTAGTGCCGGACATAGTTTTTGCCTTGTTTAGACAATTGTTTCAAACAATCAAACAAAAAAGAAAAGGATGACTTATTTCACAGGTACCCTTTTATACTCATGGTCATACCAGTGATGACGTCATAGGTTGCTGCCCACCAATGTCAAGTTCATTGTCATGTTTAGATTCATGCTTCAGACACCGGTCATGCCGGAGGCATTCCCCATAAGCGCCCTCTAGGGGATGCAGCACGAGTTCCCTTTCGAAAGGGAAAAACAGACTCCTAGGAACCTGCTCACGCTTGTATAATCCATTGGATTATAATTAAATATAATAAATATTTGCATGTCTGATTGGTCCAGCCACTACAGTTGTAATCTGTTTGCTTTATCTACTGGCTAATTTTAACTAAACCGAGATATGTTGTCGTTTGTGATTAGAATATATGACAGTACACAAACATATCTGCCTATGATACACAAGTGTTGCAAAGAACATACTTAAAATTTTACTTCAATGGCGGAAACTGGAAATTGAAAAGAATTTCTCATGTTAACGTGGGCGTGGTTTGTGAGCGTGACAGGAGAGCATATGGACACAACATATTATGTATCACAACACATGGTAAACTTTCTTTAAAGGCCATCACATACGCAGGAACAGAAAGAGCAAAATCAAAGAGTTCTTATACTCATATCAATGTTTATAAATAAGGATTTTTTTTTATCTATACTCTATCTATACTGGAATATTGCATGCAACGAATCTGTCGCCGTCTAACATCTGCTGTAAAGGTAAAATTATTTGCGTGCACGCGCATGTCCCCAGTTAACACAATCCCCAGTTGATCCATAACACAAGTCACACATCAGATGAGAAACACCACACTGTGCTGCTGCTAATGAAAAGGAAGTGTCATACATACATAGAAAATAGCTTACTTCCACATTGAAAAATAAAGCCTTTCTTTCCAAGAAAACAATTTTAAACCAGAATATAGGGACTTATACATTGACACAAATTAGGTTAAATATTTCAAGAGGATTACAGTTATGTTTAGAGTTGGGGGTTGGTACGGAGAATATATAAATGACATTTAAGTAATTAAAACAGCAAATCATTCCTGAAATTAGTAATACGACAGAATTGAATAGAAAGTGCTATAAAATAATATAAACTGATATAGTGCATTTAAAAAATACTAGGGTCTTAGAAATGTGGTCCTAGGTAGGACTGCGGTCTTGAAACTGCAGGCTCATGCTACTCATGAAAAGCATTAATTGGGGGATCTAAACTCTTCCCAACTGGCAACCCTAAGCATTAAGGTTCATAAAGGCTTCTTAAAAACACATAGGCCTGGTTTCACAGACAGGGTGAAACAAACCTAGATTAAGCCAGGATTAGACCTACTTCAATTAGGACATTTAAGTAGCTTTTACAAATATGCCTTAGAAAAATACATTACTGGTGTGCATCTTGAAACAAAACAATGGCACTGACATATTTTGGTAACACTTTAGAATACGGTTCCTTCGTTAACAAATAACTACACAGGAACAAATGAGTAACACAATATTAACAATCTAGTAACTACTATTAACTAACAAGGAATTCTGATTAACGAATTAGTAAGTAATAGCGCACAGATGAAAGTGGTAGTTCACTATTAACTAATTGATAACTACAATTTTTTTATGCTTCCCAGAGAACTACTGAAGAAGATTAATAGTTAATGCAAAACTAATCAATAACTATTCAGGACAAATGACTAGTACTACATTAACATTAATAACTGCTACTGTAAACAAATACACAAGGTTTATCAATATGTAATAGCATAGCAGACTTATGATTTGGGAAATAATTAGCCTATGCTCTCTCCTAGAGACCTATTTATCAACTGAATAATTTTAAAGAAATGGCTTTTTAAATGCAGTTGTCGGGACCTTACTTGTCCTGTAGTGATTCAATGCCAGTCCAGAGGAATGCCAGAAAATTGGCCAGAGTCACGGTGACGGCTGGAACATATTGAGTAACATTATCGATTATCGATATTGAGAACATATCGGCCATCCAAATATCATATACAGTGATTTTATTATTTAACCTATACCTCGCAAAAAAAAAAAAAAGAAGATTTGATTAATGTCTCCTACCTCATACGTGTGTGCAAATATCTTGTGAAGGATTAGACGATTCTACACTTTAGGATTGGCTTTTCATGTAATAATCATGATAACTAACTAGTAATGACTTAAGTGTTACTACATACTTCTAAAGGAATGACTAATTATTTGGATCCGTATTCTAAAGTGAAGATCATGGTAACTAACTAGTAATTACTCAAGTGTTACTACATACTTCTATGGGAATTACTATCTAAAACTTCACCAAAAACCTCAAAAGCTTAAAAGAATGAGTAATTCCTTTAGAAGTATGTAGTAACACTTGAGTAATTACTAGTTAGTTACCATGATCTTCACTTTAGAATACGGATCCAAATAATTAGTCATTCCTTTAGAAGTATGTAGTAACACTTGAGTCATTACTAGTTAGTTACCATGATTCTTACAGTAGTTCTCTGGGAAGAATAAAAAAAAAGTAGTTATCTATTAGTTAATAGTGAACTACCACTTTCATCTGTGCGCTGTTACTTATTAATTTGTTAATCAGAATTTCTTGTTAGTTAATAGTAGTTACTAGATTGTTAATATTGTGTTACTCATTTGTTCCTGTGTAGTTATTCATTAACGAAGGAACCGTATTCTAAAGTGTTACCCATATTTTTTAGATATGTCAATACAAGTTGCTTTCAGTTAAAACAGCTCAAACATACATTTTAGTCTGGGACGAGGCTTAAGCCTTTTTTTTAATTTGAAAGATTCTGTTCTTATTTTTAAAATAAATGTAGTCTCAACTTTTGTCTTCAACAATATTGCATGTTGATAAATAGTGTTAATACTGATAAATAGCAATTAGTGTTAAATAATGTCGATGTCATCTCGTCATCGTTTCATTTAGTTAGTCATGGAAAAAAAGGTCATGAACAAAAAAATGTGTCCTATAGTTTTCATTAACGAAATTATAACTATTGCTCTGAAGTTGTGCGATCAAGTAAAAGTTGATCATAGAGATCTTTGGTGCCAATGGTTCTACGGTCTACTTAGGACATTGTTTTTGGCTAATATTATCCATAACCCTTTGCTCAACAAAATTAATCTGTGGAGGTTTTCTTTTTAAAAAAATTATTATTTTAAGAATACTGTCACCGGGGTGACAAAGGCAGGCGGATTCTTTTAATCACGGCCGGGTTTCCGAGGGGAGGGATTTCCGGTGTGGGACCCGGAAGACTCCAGTTCCGGAAAACTCCGAGCAGAGACGGAGGATGATTAGTTGATACAAAACAGGTGCGGGAGAGGATGATTGCGATCGCGATTGGGACGCGTTGTCAGTTGGGAAGGACATTTCATCTTCAACAAGGGAAGAAAGGAGAGAGGAATAGCGGCGGGAGATATTCGGGTGAATCTGGAGATGTGGAGATGCGGGGAGGAGAACTGTGGTGGATAAGAGATAAGTGCTATTGATGTGTGGACTGTGATACGAGAAATCTGTTTGGAGGATGTGATGAGGCTGCATGAAGTGTAATTTTGTCTTTTTGGAGGAAGTTGAATGTCCCACGCTCCATTGGAAGAAGTCCAAGAGATTGTAAGAGGTGAAGTGGACCAGACCCCCTGTCTCCGCCCTAGTTTGTGAGTGACGAGACTTTGCAGTGTTGTTTCATTAATGTAAACACGTGTGCAGATTTGTGCGAGTTGCAGTTGAGCACGAGTGGAGGTGTAATGCAGTGACATTGGGGAAGCGGTCCTGGCTGTGGAGACATCGTCCGCGACTCATTGGATGGAGACCGTTGGAAGAAGTCATCTAGTGGTGAAATTCTCCTTTTCTCCTTTTTAATCGTTACGGGGCATTGGGAAGTGTTAGTTTGCTGTGGAATCCTCATCTTCTCTCTCTGTCTGCCTGAGCCGTGTGAGTAGAACAAGCTTCGCTGTTGAATCCTTATCTTCTCTCTGTCTGAGCCCTGTGAATAGAGCTAGCTTTGCTGTGGAAACCTCATCTTCTCTCTGTGTGCCTGAGCCCTGTGAATAGAGCCAGCCTCGCTGTGGAAACCTCATCCTCTCTCTTTCTGCCCGAGCCCTGTGAATAGAGTCAGCTTTGCTTTGGAATCCTCATCTTCTCTCTCTGTCTGCCTGAGCCTTAGCCAGCTTCGCTGTGGAAACCTCATCTTCTCTCTGTCTGAGCCCTGTGAATGGAGCTAGCTTTGCTGTGGAATCCTCATCTTCTCTCTCTGTCTGCCGGAGCCTTGTGAGTAGAATCAGCTTCGCTGTTGAATCCTCATCTCCTCTCTGTCTGAGCCCTGTGAATAGAGCCAGCTTTGCTGTGGAATCCTCATCTTCTCCCTCTGTCTGCCTGAGCCTTAGCCAGCTTCGCTGTGGAAACCTCATCTTCTCTCTGTCTGAGCCCTGTGAATGGAGCTAGCTTTGCTGTGGAATCCTCATCTTCTCTCTCTGTCTGCCGGAGCCTTGTGAGTAGAACCAGCTTCGCTGTTGAATCCTCATCTCCTCTCTGTCTGAGCCCTGTGAATAGAGCTAGCTTTGCTGTGGAATCCTCATCTTCTCTCTCTGTCTGCCGGAGCCTTGTGAGTAGAACCAGCTTCGCTGTTGAAACCTCATCTCCTCTCTGTCTGAGCCCTGTGAATAGAGCCAGCTTTGCTGTGGAATCCTCATCTTCTCTCTCTGTCTGCCTGAGCCTTGCGAGTAGAACAAGCTTCGCTGTTGAATCCTCATCTTCTCTCTGTCTGAGCCCTGTGAATAGAGCTAGCTTTGCTGTGGAATCCTCATCTTCTCTCTCTGTCTGCCTGAGCCTTGTGAGTAGAACAAGCTTCGCTGTTGAATCCTCATCTCCTCCCTGTCTGAGCCCTGTGAATAGCGCCAGCTTTGCTGTGGAAGCCTCATCTTCTCTCTGTTTGCCTGAGCCCTGTGAATAGAGCCAGCTTCGCTGTAGAAACTTCATCCTCTCTCTCTCCGCCTGAGCCCTGTGCATAGAGCCAGCTTTGCTGTTGAACCTTCATCTTCCCTCTGTCTGCCCGGGCCTTGTGAAGAGAGCCAGCCTTGCTGTCGAATCCTTATTCCTTTCCATCCATCTGGATCCTGTGAGTAAAGTCGTTATACTGTTGCACGCCCACCTGTGTCCGCTGTCCGCCGGTGCCCTGGGAAGCGAGCCAGCTCTGTTGCTGATTCCGTACTCCTCTCCGTCCATCCGAATCCTGTGAAGAGAGAAACCGTTCTGCCGTGAATCCGAGAGAAACAGTTCCGCTGATAACTCTTACCGGTTCTCTGCCTGTCTGTGCCCTGAGAAGAGAGCCAGCTCTGTTGCTGATTCTGTACTCCTCTCCGTCCATCCGAATCCTGTGAAGAGAGAGACAGTTCTGCTGTGAATCCGAGAGAAACAGTTCTGCTGATAATTCTTACCTGTCCTCTACCTGTCTGAGCCCCGAGAAGGGAGCCAGCTCTGTTGTTGATTCCGTATTCCTCTTCGTCATCCGAATCCTGTGAAGAGAGAGACAGGTCTGCTGGGAATTCGAGAGAAACAGTTCCGCTGATAATTCTTACCTGTTCTCTGCCTGTCTGAGCCCCGAGAAGAGAGCCAGTTCTGTGGCTGATTCCGTACTCCTCTCCGTCCATCCGAATCCTGGGAAGAGAGAGACAGTTCTGCTGTGAATCCGAGAGAAACAGTTCTGCTGATAATTCTTACCTGTCCTCTACCTGTCTGAGCCCCGAGAAGGGAGCCAGCTCTGTTGCTGATTCCGTATTCCTCTTCGTCATCCGAATCCTGTGAAGAGAGAGACAAGTCTGCTGTGAATTCGAGAGAAACAGTTCCGCTGATAATTCTTACCTGTTCTCTGCCTGTCTGAGCCCCGAGAAGAGAGCCAGTTCTGTGGCTGATTCCGTACTCCTCTTCGTCATCCGAATCCTGTAACAAGAGAGACAGTTCTGCTGTGAATCCGAGAGGAACAGTTCCGCTGATAATTCTTACCTGTTCCTTGCCTGCCAGAGTCCTGAGAAGGACCAGTTATACGGCTGAAACCTTACCTTCCTCCAGTTGGCTTGAGGTTGTTTTTACCTAATTTATTCAATAAAGATTCTGTGTTTTTCTACATTACTTTGCCTCTGTGTCCTCTGTGGTGTTGGCTCCTCGCGGTGGTACGTGAGTCGGGGGCTGGGACGGCCGGTCATCTGGCGTTCACTCCTCCCCCGACCCGGTGACAATACCATGGCTGTTTTCAAATGTAATATTAAAAACTTAATAATGTAATAAGTAATAATGGCCTGGGTGTAAGAAATGTATTTGTAAAATTCAGTTGAAAAGTCACAGCAATGCCTCCATGTTGCTTTGATTCCAAACATAATCATCTTCAATACAATCTGTCTCTTATTGAATGGTCTGTCACATCTTCATCATACTGTAAGTCAAGTCACCTTTATTTATATTTCTGCTTTGAAACAGCTCTAAAAAGATATAATAGCGTAATGACGCTATTATATCTTTTTAGAGCTGTTTCAAAGCAGAAAGTCGGTTCAGTGTTGGTTCATTTCAGTGTATAGTGTGCCAGTTGAAACAAGATTGATTCAGCTAGCAGCTCTACAGGAGACAAAATAGTGTTGTTATTTAGTTCGAGTCAGTTCATTGTTGATTTAGTTGCAATTATGAAACAATTGTATTCAGCTATAAGGAGCTAAGCAGCTCTACAGAGGAAAATGGTGTAATCATCAAGCTCAAATCAGAATGTACATTTTCCTTTACATGTAAATTTTATTCTAAAGTGATAAAAAAAGAAAGAAGTTAATGTCCCTGTTATGTAGTCCCGGCTGATCATGTGTTTAATGCAGAATGAGGAATTAAGTGATAATGACAGCATTCTCATGCCTGGACATCTTGCCTGAGATGTACATGGTGAGTAAGATGACTGAGAGTGAAAGCAGAGAAGCAGGGAGACCCTTGGATAGAGGATCCATTCTCTGCTAATGACACATGATAAAGATCCCCAATCGTTCTCTACTGCAATGACACACTATTTCAAAAATCTGGAATGAGATCCGATAAAGCTGATCTGCTTCCACTTTTTTGACTCAAATTGAAGCTATGTCATCAATCACAACTTAATTTCACTCTTAATTTCAACTTCATAATAACTGCTGTACATTTTAGAGAAATGTAGTTCAAATTTATCAGAAATGACTGGCTCCTGTTTGCACAAATTCTGATTCTGATGCCGCTTTTGCATGTAAACTCAAGATGGTGTATTATCTGCAGTGATATAATTCAGTATCCATGCACTTAAACTTTCTCATTTCCACTTCCTCATGCTGATTTTACTCTGGGGAATAGCTGATGGTTATTTGTGTGATTGAAACAAATTCACTGGAACAAAAGTAAGATGATCAAAGGGGATTTTTACCCATCCATCCTCATAAGACATCCACCTATTTTTTTCCCCCTAAAATACCTAATAGACCTATATACATATGGAAGACTGGGTCTGTTTGTGTAGTTCAATAGTTTATATACAGAGTCAAAGATAATACTGTACATATTGAGCCAATTTGTCCACCTCATAAATAACCAATAAACAACCAAACAATCAATTACCCACATAGCAACACTGTTTCGGCCCAGATCCGGCCCACATCTGGCACTTGTGGAATACTGATCTGGCCCACATGCAGCGTGGAATGACGGGCCTTGGGCGGACCGCTTCTGTATGCCAGATCTGGGCCACAAACAGGCCATAGCAATGCCACATGTCAGCCAAGAGCAAAGAAATAAACCAGAACTGGACCTTATCTGAGCCACAAAATCTGTGTATATTAAATATGGAGTCATCTCAGCCTTAATAAGCCTGTTAACAAGCAGAATCACTGAAGGAAAGAAGAGAACAGAAAAAGAGATGAGCAGAAACACAAGAACTAGATCTGACGTTCAGCCACAGCCTTAGATGAAATCAACTGAAGAGAAAAGAAGACATTAAATATCTGAAGATCTCAGCAGAGGAGGAATAAACAACTCCACAAACAGCATTACCAGCTTCACTTATTACTAACCAGACTGACTTTATTTCTGTCAGACGTCTACAAAAGGTTTTATTGAGAATTAACAGAGGTTTAACTCTAATGTGTTTCATTTGAAGTCACCATAACAGTG
The DNA here is from genome assembly GCA_029959095.1 of Rhinichthys osculus. NCBI lineage: Eukaryota > Metazoa > Chordata > Actinopteri > Cypriniformes > Leuciscidae > Rhinichthys > Rhinichthys osculus. The sequence continues at coordinate 38,659,832 of JARWKJ010000006.1, read as the reverse complement.
ATTATTGTTTCCATTAGTTGGACTCTTAACTCTTATTATATATTTGGTATTTTTTGGCTGCTGTGACAGTGTGTTAGTCAAACACATTTGCAGCAGCAAAGAAAGCTAAAGTGAAATGAGAACAGGTGATGATGGTTACCTGATGATGGCTTTATAATCATGAAATAACCTGATATTCACGTCATGCCTGCCCAGCCTGAGACGATTCACGTCATGCCTGCCCAGCCTGAGACAGATCCGTCCTGCATCAAGCCTTCGCCGCTGGTCCCGTCCAGCCCAGAGACCCCTTCGCCGCTGGTTCCGTCCAGCCCAGAGACCCCTTCGCCGCTGGTTCCGTCCAGCCCAGAGACCCCTTCGCCGCTGGTTCCGTCCAGCCCAGAGACCCCTTCGCCGCTGGTTCCGTCCAGCACCAAGCCCTCTTCGCCGCTGGTTCCGTCCAGCACCAAGCCCTCTTCGCCGCTGGTTCCGTCCAGCACCAAGCCCTCTTCGCCGCTGGTTCCGTCCAGCACCAAGCCCTCTTCACCGCTGGTTCCGTCCAGCTCAAAGCCCTCTCCACCGCTGGTCCTGCCCAGCTCAAAGCCCTCTTCACCGCTGGTCCTGCCCAGCTCAAAACCATCGCCACTGGTCCTGTCCAGCAAAGAGCCCTCACCGCTTGCCCAGCCAGAGACTGTTCAAGTCCCATCTGCCCAGCCAGAGACTGTTCCAGAGCCTGTCCCCGACTCTATTCTGGAGTCATTGTCAGACTCCGTCACTCTCCCCAAGAATTTTTTTTGGGGGGGGCCATAGGGCTCCGCCATGGCCGCCCGAAGGGTCTGCACCGCCATGGCCGCCCGAAGGGTCCTCACCACCATGGCCGCCCGAAGGGTCCTCTCCGCCTTGGCCACCCGAAGGGTCTTCACCACCATGGCCACCTGAAGGGTCTGCACCGCCAGGGCCGCCCGAAGGGTCCTCACCACCATGGACACCTGAAGGGTCTGCATCGCCATGGCCGCCCAAAGGGTCTTCACCACCATGGCCACCCGAAGGGTCTCCACCGCCCTGGACGCCCGAGGGTCCGACAGCTCCGCCCTGGCCACGCCCACGTCCTGCTCCGCCCTGGCCACGCCCACGTCCTGCTCCGCCCTGGCCACGCCCACGTCCTGCTCCGCCATGGCCGCCCGGACCATCCTGGAGGTGGACCATCCACGAGTTTCTCTCTTGATAACATCCGTAGCACTGTTGTACCATGGTGCTTTAGTTTTCTCTCTAACCTTTTTTAATCTAATTGGTGCAACAATTTCTAATGTACTCAAATGGTGCTCAAACTGCTAGTCATTTCCTCTAGTTCATCTGTTTGTTTGGGTTCACTGAGCAGCTGAGATAGATCAGGTAAGCTATTTGAGAATCTATCTATAGTGGTTGGAAGGATTGTTCTGCCTGGTCGATAACGTGGCGCAACATGACAAATTTCGGCAGTACGTAGTATGCAAGTTACCATGTAATGATCAGTGACATCATCACTTTGCGGTATAATATCTATATCGGTTGGATTGGTTCCATATGATATAATTAAATCTAGTGTATGATTTAGACGATGAATGGGACCACTGACCTTTTACTTGACCCCAAAGGAGTTTAATAAATCTGTAAACGCAGCCCCTAACGCATCATTTGTGTTATCTACGTGTATGTTAATATCTCCAACAATTATTGCTTTATCGACATTGACCAATAGATCTGAGAGAAAGTCTGCAAACTTTTTTAGGAAATCAGCATAGGGCCCTGGAGGTCTATATACAGTAGCCAAGGCTAGAGATAATAGGGATTTCTTTCTTACATCTAAGAGCGTAACATTTAGCACAAGTACTTCAAACGAATTAAACCTGTGACCTGTTTTCTGAATAACATTTAGAATATCTCTATAGATTGTTGCAACACCGCCGCCACGACCGATCAGACGGGGCTCATGGTTATAACAGTAACCTGGTGGAGTAGACTCATTTAGACCGAAATAATCATTTGGTTTAAGCCAGGTTTCAGTAAGGCAAAGTAGATTGAAACTATTATCTGTGACCATTTCATTTACAATAACCGCCTTAGGTGTGAGCGATCTAATGTTTAGAAGATCTAGCTTTAGAAATTGTTTTTGTTCACTGATATTGAGATTTTCTGGTTTAATTACAATTAGATTTTTCCTAGATCCTACAGTAGATTTATTGTTTGGCCTCACTAAACGAGGAATAGACACAGTTTCTATATAATGTTCTACACTATGATGTCAATTAAGTTGGGACAGCAAAGACTGTGATTTGGACTTTGACTTAATAGTCATATGGTGTGTAACGTCTTGGAGATGTTGTCCGACAGAATAGCCACTCCGATTCTGCTGGGGTGCAGGCCATCAGCACGGTAGAGCCTAGGTCGCTCCCAGAACAGATTCCAATTATTTACAAAGAGCAGATTCTGTTCATTACACCATGACATTAACCATTCATTTAGTCAAGTCAAGTCAAGTCAAATTTTATTTCTAAAGCACATTTAAAAACAACAGAGTTGCGCCAAAGTGCTGTACAATATTACAATATGCAATTTAAAAGCATTGAAATAGACAAGGCAAAAGACAGGTTTATACATATAGCCCCATATAATTCATTCAAAAGATTCATATACAATCAATTGTTTATGAATTTTATTCATAATCAGTTTATTTAAAAGCACTAGAGAATAAATACGTTTTAAGAGCCGATTTAAAACTTGTTAGTGTCGGAGCAGACCTCACAGCGAAGGGCAGACTGTTCCAGAGCTTAGGAGCAGCGGCAGAGAAGGCCCGACCACCCTTGGTTTTGCAGCGAAAGCGTGGGACAGTTAAAAGAAGCTGATTACACGATCTAAGATTTCTTTTGGGAGTGTACATAGTCAGTAAATCACATATGTAAGTTGGTGCAGCACCGGATAGCGCTTTGTACACCAAAACTGCAATTTTAAAATCAATTCTGAACTTAACTGGGAGCCAGTGTAAAATTTCTAGGACAGGAGAGATGTGATCTCTCTTTTTTGTACCAGTCAGAAGTCTCGCTGCAGCATTTTGAACAACTTGCAGGCGAGTGATTGTAGATTGAGGCATACCACAGTACAGGGAATTACAGTAGTCCAATCGTGATGTAATGAAGGCATGGATTACAGTCTCTAAATCTTTTGGGGACAAGAACTGTTTTACTTTTGCGATAGATCTCAATTGAAAGAAACTGCCATTTACCACTGAGCTGACTTGTTTTTCAAAGTTAAGTACCGAATCTAATGTAAATCCAAGATTCCTTACATGAGGTCGAACACTGACAGGGAAGGAACCAAAATTAAAAGTAGCTGAGGAGCTAGGTGGGCCTAAAATCAAAATTTCACTCTTACTTTCATTTAATTGTAGGAAATCGTTTGCCATCCAGCATTTGATCTCATCAAAACAGTCACACAGGGCTTCCAGGGGATAAGACATATCGTTTTTTGCCGGTAGATAAAACTGTGTATCGTCAGCGTAACAGTGGTAGGATATTCTATGTTTCTCAAATATGGCCCTCAGTGGCAGCATATATAGTGAGAAGAGAAGCGGGCTTAAAATGGACCCTTGGGGCACACCACAAACTAGGGGAACAGATGCAGAAGTAAATTTACCCATATTTACTGTGAAGGTTCTGTCTTTGAGATACGAGGCCAACCACTGTAAGGCCGCACCCTGAATCCCCACCACTTTTTCCAACCGATGCAACAGGATACTATGGTCGATAGTATCAAAAGCGGCGCTTTAATCTAGTAGGACAAGCACTGCATGCGATCCGGTGTCAAGGATTTGCAAAAGGTCATTATTGACCTTCAACAAGGCAGTTTCTGTACTGTGCATAGATCTAAAACCAGACTGAAAAGTATCTGAAATGTTAGATGTGCCGAGATAAGTATTCAACTGGTCATGCACGACTCTTTCTAGAAGTTTAGAAATAAAAGGCAGCTTTGATATAGGTCTAAAATTATTGAGGAGAGATGGATCTAAATGAGGTTTCTTAAGAAGAGGGTGAGCTACAGCATGTTTAAAACTAGCGGGAACAATTCCAGTCGCTAGAGAACTGTTAATGATATCTGTTACAGTTGGACTCAAGGTTTCAAAAGCTTCCTTAAAGAGACGAGTAGGGACGATATCAGACTCACAACTGGAACATTTTGCCTTAGAAACAATATCAGCCAGCTGAGAAGAGCAGATAGGATGAAAACAAGTTAAAGAATTCATCGGTGAGCAGGTCAAAAGTGGATTATATATTGCTGGCTTTATTGAACCCTTGATCGTCAAGACTTTTTCATGAAAAGACTGTGCAAAATTCTCGCATGTTTCTCGAGATGGAATTAAAGTAGGGGCTGGTAAAGGTTTTAGCACAGAATCAATTGTCTTAAACAGCATTCTCGGCCGATTTGCATTTTCTGAGATGATTTTAGAGAGGAATTTGAACTTTGCCTCTTTTACTGATTTTTGGTAATTGATTAAACATGCAGTTAAACAATCATAAGAAATTTGAAGTTTATCTCTTTTCCACTTTCGCTCAGCCTTACGACAATCTTGTCTAAGAGAGCGAGTTGAGTCATTTATCCAAGGCTGCGTGGGGCGCTTTCCCTTAGCTTTCCTGGGCTTAAGGGGAGCAACAGCGTCTAAAGAAATGGAGCAGGCTTTAGTAAAAACCTCCACCATCTCTTCAGTGTTTAATTTGTTGCATGGGATAAAATCTGCAAAGTTGGCCTGATAGTGCTCAGAAAATAAGCTGGCCGTAGAAGGCTGGATAAAACGAGAGTAATTCAACGACTTTGAGTGAGACAAGGTGGGAGAATCACAGACAGAATCGAACACAATTGGCAGATGGTCTGAAATAGCAGCATCAACTACTCTCAGATTTGTTACGGAAAAACCATGTGATAGCACCAGGTCTAAAATGTGCCCCCGATTATGAGTAGGGCTAGAAACTGATTGTGACAGGTTGAAGGATTCAATAAGACAAGAAAACTCTTTCACCAAAGGTTTGGATGGACAGCAAATATGAATGTTAAAATCTCCTAAGATCAGCAGCCTATCACATCGGGATATAATATTAGAGAGAAACTCAGAGAATTGTTGGATGAAATCTTTGTTAAACTTCGGAGGCCTGTAAATCAATGCACATAATACAGGACTCCCTAAGTTAATTCTCATTAACTGTACTTCAAAGCTTGAATACACATCCGTTTGCAGTTGATTATTTTTTAAATGATTTTTAAAAACAGTAGCAACACCCCCACCCTGACCAGAAAGTCTTGGAGTAGTAAAGAAGGCGCAATCCGGGGGAGAGAGTTCACCAAGAGATGAGAGATCACCCTGTTTCAACCAGGTTTCAGTCACAAATAGGAAGTCCAGTGAGTTTGTAGTGAAAAAGTAATTTAAAATGAACGATTTATTGGATAATGACCTTGCGTTTATTAAGGCCATCCTCAGTGTCTGAGACTCAGTTTTTTCATCATTTGAAGATGTAATATTGATAGAACAGAGATTTAGCGGGTTTCTGACCGTAACTCTGCAGCGGACTTGGAGAATGACCGACGAGATGAATTTACTGGAATGACGTCATTGAGCAGAGAAGTGAAATGTGCATCTTTATAGAAACTGCGCCGGGATCCTCGGTGGACATATCGAGGACGGCGCGCGATTTTCAAGTGCGCACAGTAATTATATATATGTCCCCAGAAAGACGATATGTTGAGTTCAGTTTATGCAAATCCAGGGATGAGTAGAAGATTGCCATTCTTGTATAGATATGGTAACCAGGATTTGAAACAACAGCGTAACAAAGTGTATTAAAACAGCTATGACAAGCCAAAGCAGTGAGCAGGACGAACAGCATCCTCGGTGGCACCTCCATCACCTGCAGTGTCCTACCACACGTCTGTGAAGCCGCTGTTGTAATAGATGGCCGGCGAGAAGTTTGGGCGATACCCGCAGCTATCCGATCCTCCAGCCAAAAGGCATCCAGTCCACAGCTAGACCGTCCGAGCACAGAGCTTGAGTCTATGCGACTCTTCCGTGGCAGGCCAATGGTAGTTACAGGGTTCTTGCAGGTTTCAGTTTGTTACCTTTAAGACCTTTTTAAGACCTTTTAAGACCATTATGTGTGAAGTTTAAGACCAACACGACACATAAATAGAAACATTAGAATGATCCCAGAAATTCTTAAACATTCTAGTTTTTATTGATACACGAGAAAAATATCAAAGAAACTCAGCAATAAAACAGATGAAAATACTGAACTTCTGATATTCATAATCCCAACACAACACTAGTATACAACCTAACCCTACATATGTCTGAGTTCATCCCCTTTAGCATTAATCTCAGTTTCAAGGGCTTTCAGTTCTGCAAGTTTTTCTTTGTGTGCCCTTCTCAGGGCATTGGACTTTGAGAGAAGCTGAGCCATCTTGGAGCCTGCCGTGCCCTCAGCTTGTTCTGCTAGTGTATTTGCCTCCCTGACAAGACAGGCAGACACATCTTCTAAGTTTGTCTTTCTTTTCTTAAGGTCCACCAGACACTGCTCAGCCAGCTTTCTTTTCTGACTCTGAGATTCCTTTTCTTTTCTGATGTGCTCTTGATCAAGAAAGAGTCTGTATTTTGACCGGGCTGCACCCACAGATGCCATAAGTTCCTTGGTAAGGGGGACCTGAGTGACATCCCCATGCATTGTAACAAAGTCACATATGAGCCTTTGTGCAACAATTGTGTCCTGTTGCATGTTTTCGGTCTCCACCTCCTTGTTGATGGAAAATCCCCTTTCAACAGTGGCCTGGCCATGTGAAAGGAGCAGTAACTTCTGGCAAAAACCCCAAGCAGCAGGGTAGGGACCTCTTAATCTCTCATGCAAGAAGGTGTCTAAGCGTCTCTCAAATGGCTGGAAGGCAAGGAATTCTTCATTCCTTGCCTCAGCAGACAGGAACGATTCAAACTGTTGGACAATGGCATCCCCTACAAAAAAGTGTGAGAAAATAAGTCAGTCAAATATGCATAGTCATGACTGAAAAATATTGGCACTCCTGTCTTTTTTCTCTCTGCATTTTTGTATTTTTCCAACGCACATAAAGGAAACGTGTATACTAAAACCTGTATAAGGTAAAAACACTATCTCTAGATAGATAGATAGATAGATAGATAGATACTTTCTTGATCCCCAATGGGAAATTCAGGATTCTCTAAATGTCTACAACAAATACCTGTATACAATTATGAAACTTATTCAGTGTATCTAAGCCACTGCACACAGAACAGGTACAGGACCATTAGAAGGGGGAATGACAAAAGTGAAACATCCATGCTCAACCAATACCCTGATAGGACATTGGAAAGTGTCAATTGTCAGAGCAAATGTCTGCAACTAATGGTCTGAATAAAGCCCAATAAAAAAATATAAGGATAGTTGAGGATGGTATTCAATCTTTGGTTCATAACCCCTTCCAAACCATTCCTACCAGCAGGTACACCTCCTGTCAGCTGCTTGTTCTTCAGGAATGTCTGGACAAGAGCCTTCATCTGATTTTTGCATCTGTCTGGGTCCCTGAACATGAGAGACGGGTCCAGACACTCCATCTGCCTAACTGTAGCATATTTCAATGGGCTCTTCTCCAGTGCTTTTCTGACAATGTTTAAGAGGCCCTGCATACAATCCCTCTTAAATTCAAGGATCCTTAGCTCTGCACTTTTACTGTCCTGGACAATAAAACAATACATGTCAGTAACCAAAACTCAGCGTATAGGATACTTGACTCACAGACACGAGAAGGCATATAGACTTAAATATAAGTTCAAATATGTCTACTTTTAAACGAAACAATTAGAAATAAATAGTTTGCTTATGCAATCCATAGGCGCGCGTGCATGTTCACTAGCCTATACTGCAGGAATGATGATCGAGGCAACATCGCCATATTCATCTTTGCAGACAACACAATCAGTAAACACTTGTTTATTAATAAAAAGTTTAAATATATCCTTGCTATTTTTTCCCGACACATCCATAATCATTAGGCTACTTTCGCTACTGCTTTGCGGCAAGCTTTATGCAGGGTTTTTTTTTATAAGCTTTGAGCGCGTATAGTTCGCACGCACCCCAGTATTTAATTCAATTCACATTTATTTGTATAGCATTTTTCACAAAACATATAGTTTCAAAGCAGCTTTACAGAAAATGCATGTGTCTAAATTACAATTTAGAGTGATCTGTTAGAGGTGACTGTGTAATGCATTTCAATTAATTTTCATTGTTTCATTGTTAAACAATGCATTAAGGCAGAAACAATGAGTTTATTGAAGTAAAGAATATGTTGTTAAATGATTAGGAAACATAGAAAACTTTAGCATTGGTGCTTTTTTACTGACTCAAAATATGTGTAAAAAAGTCAACAAACTGAAAAAAAAGGTTATGTAATATTGTTAAAATAGGATTTTAGGATTTTCATAAAATTGGTATCGAAAAAGGTATCGTTCAGGAACCGGTATCAAAGTCAAGGTATCGGTATCGAAAATTTTGTTACGATACCCAGCCCTGAGTACCACATGGCATGAAGTCATAGCATAGGCCAATTATGTGACTTTATGCAATGGGGTCATACAATTTCTTATTTGCTGTGATTGGGATGTCTCAGTAGAATCATACTTGCTTCACATGATCTATGTGAACCTACACTTCATTATGGGGAATCACCATCCAAAATACATTGCTTTTAAAGGAGAAAGCAGGCAAAAACATAGGTTCAATATTGTCTGAATGGATGCACAACCTTGGAAATGCACAGCATATCAAACCATTCTTCAATCAAACCTCATACAGATCACAAATACGTTTAGTATGCTTAGCAAAATGATACTTTCAGCGTACATACTGATCATAATAAATATCCAAAACTACCAAACACGATACCTTGACTGCTGCCTCAGCACCTAAGCCAATATCAATCTTCTGGGGGAGGAGGAGCAAGGTCTTGTCGGACATATCAAGCTTGGTGATCTGAAGAGGAGTGATGTCCTGGAGGACCTCTCTCTTCATACAGCGTCTCAGTAGACTCTGTCAGTAGGCAAAAGTACCATTAGCCCATTTAATTTCCTTTTATATTTCACACAATGAAATCCTAATTCTCTCATCTAATTCATTAGGATTTCATTAATTTAAGAAGGCACTTACCTGGGCTTACAATAGTAAGTAAATTTTATTTATATAGCACATTTTTCGACATAAATGCCACTACAAGGCATACATGTAATAGGAGACTGGCCCAGTACAACATTTTATATGCAATCCCCAAAATGTGACAAATACTTTGTTATTTTGGACAAAAGCATCACAGATGAATAAATAAACAAATAAAATGATAAGCCCATGCCAACTAATCATAACCATATACCATAAATAATTACCTTAATTAACTCAGCCAGATCTTTGCCAAAGAAAGGCATCACAGGTTCATCGGTCTGGTATTTCTTCATGAACGGATGGAAGGTCCTGGCCAGAGTCATGAAAAAGTGCATCTTCGCTGTCGTAAGGGGATCCTTAATGGCTGCTTCGATGGTGTCAAAAGATGCTGTTTTGGGATTTGGGAGCTGTTTTTTGTGCACAGCGTTCACATACAGCATGAGAGATGGCCAGACTTCCAGCGCCCGTTCAACAACTGGGAGATTTTCAAGCCACCTGTGGCCACAAAATGGCTTGGGAAACAGTGTAGATTTTGTGACTTTTTCGTAGTCCTCCCTCCTTGCAGGAACGTTGTGGAAAAGAGTGTGCATGGCCTTTAAAATTTTATCCACATTCCACAACGAAAATCCCACCTTGAAGGAGTTATGAAGTGTGTGGAGTCCACAGCTGCCGACGGACACCAGTTGTGCACCCCCATACTTCTCTGCATGGTCCTGTTGGAGTAGGTCCAAAAGCTTAAAATTCACATTCGGACCATCCATGGACACTGAAAACAGCCTGCTGCGGTCCAAATGATGCAATGCCTCCTTTTGGAAAATAAGAAAAAAAGCTTAAAGCTTAAAGATTACATTCATGTATAAATTCACCTACATGTTAAACTGCAACCTTTCTTCTAGTATGGAGCTGATGCAGCTGATAAAACAGACATTCAATTTGGAACCAATGACTGTAGATGGAACCAACAATTAGGCCTATTTCTAGTGTTAATTTTGTCACCTATTTTTAATTTAGTCTTAGTCTAGTGCCAAATGTCCTTGTTAGTTTTAGTCATAGTCATTTACATATATTTTTTTGTTAGTCAAGTTTTAGTCGACTAAAAGTCTCTCATAATTTTAGTCTAGTTTTAGTCAAAAGAAAACTCAAGGTATCTTAGTCAAGTTTTAGTCGACTAAAAGTCTTTTAATTTTAGTCTAGTTATAGTCAAAAAATAACTCAATATATGTTAGTCTAGTTTTAGTCAAAACAATTGTAGTCTTTTTTTTAAATAACACATTATTACTGATAAACATTTCAGTAAAAAAGTGTTTCACATATCTCAAACATTGGTTAAATGTCATAAATTACCTGACCAAATACAGTTGTTGAATGATTTTTCGTCTCGTCTTTTTTCGTCAACAATAATGCGTGTTAATTTAGTCTTAGTCAGCGTTTTTGGACAGTGGTGCAGTCTTGCCATCGTCTCGTCTTAGTCATGAAAAAAAAAAGGTCATTGACGAACATATTTTGTATCGTCTCGTCTGACGAAATTAACACTATTAGGATACAATGGTGCATAGATGTTATAAATCATATAGATCATAGGACGATATGCACATTTTACACAATATAGCACACTACATTTTTAGCATATTCCCCTAGATGGGGTAGGCCTATGACATGATGTTCAAATGCAGACTTACAAATTGATAAGTAACGTTAGCTGCTACGTCCGAGGCCAATCAGTAAAGTAGGCCATCTCACTTACTTCGATATGCTTCAGGAGGTCCTGCGCTGTCCCATGTCCCATGAACTGAGATCCCATGTATCTCGACCGCACCTCTCCATTAATCCAGATACGAACGTGGAGGTCCAGCTGCTTGGATTTGGTGGATGAGTTGAAGCTTTCGTCGAACATCAAGACATACGGTCCGCTAATGGTGTTAATTAGATCTCTCTTGATGAAGTCCGCTATACCAAATCTTGCTATATAAGCGATCTTGTTCGGTCCGCACGTAAACGTTTTCGCAATATTTGAGTCGGGGAACATTGCCTGGAAAACGTCACTAATATTATCGTTACTGTTATATGGCATATGTTTTGTCACGGTGTGAAAAATCCAAAGTACCTCCAATTTTGAAGTCTCAGTGGATCCGAAAGTAGCCTGAAGATCAGACCGACTCGACGAAGCTGTAACATTTTTGCCTTGGAGTCCGGAGGGACCAGGCATCGACAATGATGTAGGCCTAGGCAGCTGGGATACCGAACAGAACTGTGAGATGGTTTGACTCTGCTGAAGGTTTTTCATGGCAAGCTGGTGTTTGTCCGCTTTGGCATGAGACTCGAGCGCCTTCACACCCAATGTCCCTAGCTGTATTATTTTCTTGCATATTTTGCAGCGAGCTTCATATCTATTGCTAGGGACAGCTTGTAACCAGCTGCAAAACTCACCCTTATCGAGCCAAGTCATGTTAAACACACACTTCCGCATGATCTTTGAAAACTACGCGCTCGACGACAGCCCTGACTTAACGCTGCACGAATTCGGCGGGCAGGTAGCTAGTGAACCAACTTCCTTCACTTTATTGGCGGCGCGGGTTACATACCGCCACCTACTTTACAGGAGTTATACCTGCAGTGATCACGCAAAGGGATTATCATCATCACGTAGCCTACTAGAAAACAAAACAATAACCAACGTTTTATTTTTGGCGGACAGCGCTTGACCACAATTAACAAAATGAACGAAGGTAAGAATTTTAAGACTTGGGTAAATTAAATTTAAGACCTAAACATGTGTTTTTTAGGCTTTTTGAGGCTTTTTTAAATTTCACTTTCTGAATTTAAGTCTTTTTTAGACTTTTTAAGACTCCGCGGGAACCCTGTAGTTAGAAGAAGAGGCAGGTGGATCAGAAAATTCCGCGATTTACAGCCAATCGTCCGGCGGAGACGGCCGATGCAGTATTGCACTTACAAGCCAGACTCTTCCACGGTACGCCAATGTTGAAGGAATGAAGTGTAGGCAGGGAGTTCGGGCGAACCCCGCGATTAACGGCTGATCGTCCAGCCGAGAGCAGTCGATCCCAACCCGCCGAAGACCGTCCGACACCAGTCAGTAAGTGCAAACCACATCAGAGGAAATATAATTTTAAATGAAAGTCCTTCAGATAGAGCGGGCGCTCCCTTTGAATTTAAAACAGCTATCTCACTTGTTAAAATAGGTGCCCGCACGTAACATTAAGCTTGTAGAGCAGCGGCAGTCAGACACGCCAGCGTGCGCTCCTACAGGAAGTGCGCTTATAGTCTATCCTCTATCTAGATAGTTATAATCAATGTCATTTCATTTAGTGCGAATAATCTACTGAACCTTTCATGTCCTTGTCGGTACGTGGGAAGCGGTCCAGACACGATGATCATTGCTTCAGGCGATGTGCTGAGTACCGTCTCGATCAGGTTCCTTCTTCAGAACCTCCGTCTGCCGCAGCCTGATGTCGTTCAGTCCCGCGTGCAGCACAACAGCTCCAACGCGCTCGTCACCGTTCAGGATCTCGGGAACCTGTGCAGCGACATCTAGAACACGAGCACCAGGAAAGCAGTGAGTGCGCACCTTACCTTTACCTGAGGTAGCGCGGACATGACGGACGATGGAACTTCCGATGTTCAATGTGTCGTCGCGTTCTGACTCGCGAAGAGGGGAGAAGCGGTTCCGGGTGGAGATCTCGAAGACCGGGAGGGGCGGAGAGGTTCTTGCTCTGGTCCTGGCTCGTGTCTTCCGCTGTGGGATCATCCAGGGTCCATGGTGTCGGTGCCGGAGTGAATGAAGCCAGGGATGATCGCGTCCTGGGTGCTTGGGTCCTGTGCAGAGAAACACACGGAGTAGACGAGGTCGGAGTCAAAAAGTTACTAATCACTGACTTGTGAGCATCGGCGCGTGATGTTTCAAGCGCTGAACGCCGATCTCGCAGCTCGGCTTGCCTCTCTAGTAGATCACGGATCTGCTTCTCCACGGACTCCAGATCTAACTGCACCGAATGCAGTTCAAATGTGTCCTCACCTGCTCTCAGAGGTAACGTTAGACACATATCCGATATATTCGCCATTATAACAGATGAACAGTAAATTAGTAGTGCTACTATTAATATCACTACTAATTTAGGACTGAAATCCTGGATAGAACCCATATCCTTTCAGTGATACGGGTGTAAATAAGTACTAAGAAGGCTAGTAGCAGAAATTTGGAAAGTTGGATATAAGTAGCGATATCAAAGCAATCCGATTGTTTTTTATAAGGAATAGTATCGAAGATATGCTCACACGCTATAAAAATAGAAAATGCTTGTTTATAAATGAGTGTAAAGAAGAAAATCAAGGATTATGAATCAATTCGACAGAGCTCCAAACACAAACCGCGTGCGCAGTCCTGTGTTAACAGCTAGTAACGGGAACTACTTACATAAAAGTCTAAAATGATGATAATCCCAAGTTCTACCAGAAAGACTCGGAAGGCAAGATGATATCACAATGACATTTATCAATTAATAGACCAGAAAATGAAAGCAACAATATTGGATGGTAAAGTACTTTGGCGCAGGCCCCATCCGTATTTCACATTCAGAGGGTAGCAGACTCTGCATATCCTGCCTGAAGATGAAGTCGGGGCGCAGCCGAACCCCGGGGGGGGGGGGGGCATTTCAGTCTTCCTGGCAGAACTTTAGCTAGAGCTTTCATTTCTTGGTGGATTTTTTTGTTGGAGATGATATGTAATGGTTATGACCAGTGGTGTAAGGTATTTGAGTAAATAAATGTGTAATGAGCAATGCTATTACTCGTTACATTTTGCGTCGTACCTAACTTTTTCTGCAGCAATTTTCTCTCTCTCTCTCTCTCACACACACACACACACACACACACACACACACAAAGTTCAACACTGAACTGACTTCAGCTAAATTAGATTACCACAATAAATTCACATTGCACAAAATGTAAAATGTCCCATGTTTTATATTACAACTCACCCCAGTAGATATTGCAATAACAACACTCTTTGTAAAAATATTTGGCAAAAACACTGCCAAAATCTGTTGCAACACTGCCCGGTGTCCTTGTAAAGTGACATATACATACTGCAGTTTGCTTTAATCAATGTCATAAATCTTATGTCTGAACATTTTTAACTGAACTTTATCAGAGACAGCTTGTTATCAGCGCTCTGCCAGAGACATCTGTGTATTATTATTTAATTTTTTAAAATATGTTTTATGCACGTGTCAGGGGAAGGCAAGAGCTGAGGATTGTGGGATTGACATTTCTGCTAACAGTTGCAGTGTCTGTCGCCTGTCCTGACTGAGATTGCGACACAGCTCTGTGGTGAAAACCACTTTCCACAAAAAAAAAAAAAAAAAAAATACGAGAACAAATGTTTAGAAGAAAGAAAGAAAGAAAGAAAGAGAAAAATTAACATATTCAGTGCACCTGCAGATGTTCTGCTCTTTCTGTTGTATTTCCTTCTTAAAGGCCTCAAACACGTTTAGCCTCAGCCTCAGTGCAGCTAATAAAACATATTGAAAGAGGAATCACTCATTTGTTAATTGTTAGGATATCTGTTGCTGGTTGCTGCGTTATGCATTGCTTGCATCAGTTGGTTGCGCTGACGCGTGTGTTTCAAACTGAAAGATTGTGAGTGTGGCTGCTGTGTCAGCTTTTATTTGCCGACGTTGAGCTGAAAAATGTAAATCCCCAACGAATGTTGCATCAGAACTGCCACATAAGTCTGGAAGAAATCTGTCTATCTGCCAAAAATCTGTCTGTCTGCCAGCTATTTATTCTTTTCTTTGAAATGGAAGATTGTCCAAGAAAAGAGCTTCTGCAGCATGCTTACTGTTTGCTTCTCAGTGTTGTACAAAAAAAAACAACTAATTTTCACTATATTTTTTAAAGGTATTTATTGTCACATATTTAATATGTATCTAATTATTTTCTGCATCTGACTTTCATTTAGATTAGAGGACATATTAAAACAATCTGAATTAGCTTGACAAGAACAATGGCCCTAACTTTCTTATATTTTTAGAATCATGAGCCTTTTAGATTTTCAATAGAAATAAGAGGTCACATTATTTGAAAAGCCCCCACACATGTTCTGAAGTTCACAGTCACAGTGACTCAAAGACTCTCTCAAACCTATGGTTTAAACTTTAAAAAAGGTTTTGACTTTAAAGGAATTTATTTCAACAACTGATATGAATATTTGGTTTCACTTTGTTTTGATGGTCCATTTAACACATTCTGTTGACTATAAGTAATGTTGCACCTACATGTCTACTAACTCTCATTAGAGTGTTAGTAGAGTACTAGTAGACTGGTAGGGTTAAGGTTAGAATAAGTTGACATGCAGTTGCAAAGATACTTATGGTCAGTAGAATGTCTGTTGGGGGAACATCACAATAAAAAGTTAGCAGATATTAAGCGTACAGTGTACTGGTTCTCTAATAAGAGTTAGTTGACATGTAGCTGCAAAGTTACTTATAGTCAACATAATGTTCAAAAGGGACCATGAAAATAAAATGTTACCAAATATTTTCTTAAATTCCTCTATAACTCTTTTAGAAAGCAGCCTGTGTATTCCCCAGAGAGAGACACTTGGTGTGACATTATGCAATGTTGAGTGTGTGCTGGGCACATCTGAGTCACTGGGGAGTTTGTGTGTGTGTGTGTGTGTGTGTGTGTGTGTGTGTGTGTGTGTGTGTGTGTGGCCTGGTAAACCCTACATTACAAAGAAGGCAATATCTGAAATCCTTGTCCTTGTGGGGACATTTTTGGGTCTCCATGGAGAACAGCTTGTAAATCATACATAAAGTGATGTAAACTTTCTGCATTTTTTTCTGAGGATGAGTAGGTTTAGGGTTAGGGTTACTGTAAGGGGATATAGTATACAGTTTGCACAGAATAAAAATCATTATGTCTATGGAAAGTCCCCATAAAACATGAAAATACATTGTGTGTGTGTGTGTGTGTGTGTGTGTGTCTGTCTGATAGAGATGAAATAGTGTAAGGGGAACTGGGAGTGTGGTGGAGAGTAATTGGACTGTTTGTGTGTTTTTAGAAGCTCTGATGGAGGTCCTGCAGGTGTGTGAATGGAGGGCTCACCACAGTCACCTGACCACAGCTGTTCTCACTGACCAGCAGCCAAACGTGTTTCCTCAAATCAGTTTCAGTTCACTTGAAACACCTCTGATTCCTCATCCCGCCTCCATGCTGACCAGAGACGCCAACTATCAATTTACTATATATTCTTTACCTTAATACCTGATCCTAAAGGGACCTTCTGTGACTATGTGGGTGTTTCTACAATGTGGATCCCCTTTCACAGAGGGTGAGGAGGGGGGAAAGTCTGACTACCTGATCTACTATTTATACAATAGAAATTGTCTCAGGAAAGTAACAAAATTAATGATGCAAACTTCATCAAATATGAGACATTCAAATGCTGCTGTAAAGCAGCTGTAACAAGATAAAAGTGTCAACTCAACTCAATTCAGTTCAGTCAAGTCACTTTTATTTTTATAGCGCTTTATACAATAGTATTTTCTTCAAAACGGCATCACAATAATAAACAGGAAAGTAACAGAATTAATGATGTAAATCAAATATAAGAAAAGTTCAAAATCTGTTGTAAAATAGCTGTGTAAAGATAATAGTGTCATTATTCAGCTTGAATCAGTTCAATGTTGATTCAATTCAATTCAATAATAGTGTCAATGTTGCAATCTTCATCAGTTTTGGAGAAAAAAAAAAATGATTCAGCTATTAAGCCGAGGAAATTCAAAAGCATTACTTCTTTGCTGTTGAAAAATGTCTGAACCTGTTAATTCTATATTGCTCGCTAATTTAGCCACTGTATCAAATAAATACCTAGGCTTGAGTTTGTTTGTTTTTCTAAAAGTGGCGAAAAGTAAGCAGATCTAGCAGTTGTTAAGGCCTTTCTGTAGGTGGAAATACTATCCTTCCATGCAAAGTGAAATACCTCTAGTTTTGATTTCTTCCAGCTGTGCTCCATTTCCCAAGCTGCTCTCTTAAAGGGATACTTCACCTCTGGAAAGATGAATGTGTATTTAAAATGGGTCATTTATGTAGAAGAAATGTGAAATTATTTTTGAATTTGGAGCTTTCAAGACTGAGAAAAGCCAGAAAATGTATTTTTGGCTTATGTGGATGAAAGACAACAACTCCCAGAATGCACTTCCTTCGCTGCCCTAGGAGGCCACGCCTACCGGTAACAGAGCGCAGTAGTTAAACAACAAGTCTAGGCTACTAGTGAGTTTCCGTGATGAGTCTGCCCGAAAATGTGTTTCGAGATCGCCCAAAATGTCCGGGATTCGGCTTTTGCGTTCTACAGTCGGCATTCATTATGTTTACTGTGGCGAGCAGGACGAGACTGAGGGAGGCGGGAGAACTGCGCGAGGCCGGTGGATTGATTACCGATGAGCGACACCTGTGAGACGCACCGGTCTCGTATCTCTCACGGAGGAGCGGGAATTTTCTTAGCAATGTTAAAACGCACATCAACCGATCACTTGTTTAGCGTTCATGTAAACACTACATTCAGATTCACCAATCGGAATGAATTCAGTTAGATTGAAACAAAAGGTGTGCATGTAAACAATGAATGGAGACTGCAGAAAGCAAAAGCTGAATCCCGGACATCGACGGCCGGACATGTCCGGGAAATAGAGGATGGTAACCCCTACGCAAAATGACGTTTTTTGCGTCATCAGAGGATTTTTTCCAGACAAAAAATACATAAATCTCTCGTCTCAGGGGGATATGAGGGTGGAAAGCACGGTAATTCGAAAATACTACAGGTTTTCTACTAATACAAAGCTTAATGCTAAATCCTGAAGTATCCCTTTAAGGGCGTCACACCATGGCGTCAGACTGTTTTCCTTAATCTTCCTAAAGGGATACTCCACTTTTTTTTGGAAATAGGCTCATTTTACAACTCCCCCAGAGTTAAACTGTTGAGTTTTACCGTTTTTGAATCCATTCAGCCGATCTCCGGTTCTGGCGGTACCACTTTTAGCATAGCTTAGCATACATCATTGAAGTGGAAAAGACCATTAGCATTTCTAAAAAAAAAAATGACCAAAGAGTTTCGATATTTTTCCTATTTAAAACTTGACTCTTCTGTAGTTACATCGTGCACTAAGACCGACGGAAAATGTAAAGTTGCGATTTTCTAGGCTGATATGGCTAGAAACTATACTCTCATTCCTGCGTAATAAGTTCCGTTGTGTTGACGGAGGGTAGCCTATTTTCAGGCGCTGCGTCATATCATTACGCCTGCTGCACTCATGGTACGGCAGTAAAGTTTCTTTATTATTATGCAGGAATGAGAGTATAGTTCCTAGCCATATCAGCCTAGAAAATCGCAACTTTACATTTTCCGTCGGTCTTAGTGCACGATGTAACTACAGAAGAGTCAAGTTTTTAATAGGAAAAATATCGAAACTCTTTGGTCATTTTTTTTTTAGAAATGCTAATGGTCTTGTCCACTTCAATGATGTATGCTAAGCTATGCTAAAAGTTGTAAAGTATTTGGGCCATTGGGGAATATGTATTCAATATTTAGTAATTACAAATTAATAACTATTGATACGGGTTTGACCCAGATAACAATACATGTTAAAAATCACCCGGCAAAGGGGTTACGTTGCCAATCTGTTATGAACGACCGAATATAATGGATGTATAATCAATTATTCATACAGATCGGCAAGATAGATCAATTGTATTTATCAATAATCAAATCATAACGAATTATAATTCAATATTCATATACAAATCATCTGGAATATATAGATTCTCAGGATACTCCTCAATGGAATTAATTATTATCGAATAATCTGTTTGTCCAGCAAACTGGTCATGGATCTTCATCAATTTCCACAGAGAAATTACCTTTAAGAGACTCGCAGGACGAGACGATCTTTACGGCCGTAAAAGATAGCTCTCCTGTTTCGTCACAATACTATTTAAAGTATTATACCATTTCAAAGCTTATAGCTGATCGAAACATTTAAGTGATTTGAAGTATGAGCCCAGGCAGAATCAATCAATGAATATATGTATTTAATAAAGGTGATTACGTATATTGTTAATAAACGTTACAAGGAATAAATGTATTTACAAACACAATAAAACATCGAGGAAGGAGAATGCATATAGAGAGAGAGAGAGAGAGAGAGAGAGAGCTGGTGAGTTTGGCAAAATTCATCAGACACAGAACCGTTAAGAGAGACAACTAGTCAAATCGTACCCTAATTAGGGCAGGCAATCTTAGCAGTATTTAGATCTCGGTAGGAAACGAATACTTGCTGATCATGTTCTCTCGTGTGTGTGTGCGTTCCGAACCCGGTCAGAGGTCCTTTCCGGCGCGCCCGTGTGGCGGGATGTTCAAATCGTCCGTTGAAGGTGTTGCCAAAAGAAATGATTCAAACTAAGTTCGTTTCACTCGCCGGTGAGAATGAACAAAGGAGAATACAAAAAGGAAAATAAAACTGAACTAGACAAACAAAGGAAAGATGGGTCATCGCATGAACACGAGGTCCCGATGGACCAAGGAGTCACATGATGAAGGAAGGGAGAGTCCAGAGTATGAGCGAGCGAGAGAGTCAAGCGCGCGTCACATGTTGGAGGAAGAGCAGTCCAGGGTACCAGCCAGAGAGGGAAGACAGAGAGGGAGGCGAGCGAGTCCAGTTCTCTTTTAAAGGAACTGGAGTCCACACCTCTGAGGTGCGAACTAGCCAATGACATTCAACGAAACTCTTGGCGGCAAAATTCTCTTTGTCTTGTCAAAGCTAAATTATGGCCGCATTCACAGGTTTTACGATCAGTCAGAATTTGTTCAGAATCATTCCAAAGATGGTAAAACATAGTAAAATACATTTTATGGCTTGTTCAATTACATAAATGACCTTGTCAGGTCACAAGCATTCTGAACATAGGAAGAAATACATTTTAGGAGAGTTATATTGCAAAGTTACATTAAAAGCATAATTAACTGCCCTTGCAGTTTGTTTTAAACTAACACACACTCATAGATCCCTTCATAGGACCTGGGCAATCGACAAACATAACAACATATCAAATATACCTCAGTAAATGTCTTTAAATGAGGAGAGTAGTAAAAGTTCATATATGTGTGTGTGTTTGTATCTGCGTGCATTGAGCACCCAACACGGGGGTTTCTCTGGAATTCCTTTGAAGCTTGGACTACGTGAGTGGGAGAATGCAGGGTTAGTCTCTGGTGAGTGTCCCAGAGTCGTAAACGTGTTAGAAGCAGACTTGTTGGCACCAAAGTCCAGTAATTTTCATTAATCCTAAAAACTTTGGGTTTTAGGAAGAATGTGCTTTATTTGCGTTCAGGACAGAGTCAATGATTTACCCCAGATACCTTACAGTCCCCCTTTTCGTCCGATGACGTCCCTTTGTGGACATCATCGGACGACACATCACAATGGGCGGATGGCAGGTGAATCATGACTCATGCAGCAGGTGGTTATTAGGGCTGAGGATTCAGCTCTATGAGGTTCGAAGCTGCCTCTGGCCTGGTCTCTGACTTGGCACCCCCCTTTTGCGGGTTTCGTCCGAAACCTTTCGTGAGCTTGGCTGAAGATGTTTGCATCTCGTTCAGTCTCCTGTATAGGATGAAGGCCAAGCCCAGTGTCAGGGTGTGTCTGACTACCATAGAGGTACACAGTGCAGTGTCGGCTGCGGTCCAGGCTTGGACAACAGGTGAGGTAGTCAGAATGGGTAGTCGAGACAAAGCTTGGAGGGCTGTATCGATAGGAGCAATGTCAATTAGCTGGGATGGCACCTTTCAGTACTCGACTCCACATGCTCTGGTTGAGCAAGGTGACACGGGTGACAGTGTCGTGCTGGGGTGAGGTGCTCTGTAGATGTTGCGTGGGTCGCGTCGAACACACACTTTCTGGGTGTGGGTCCTGTGCTTGGTGATCAGGATTCCCGGTTGTTCTCTCCGGACGATGCCTGCTGCCGGACCTGGTGAGATGTCCGATTGCGGCTGTCCTCTGGTTGGCTGGAGGCACCGGATGAAGAACCACAACAGCGTCCTGCAAAAGACAAAGGGGAGAGGGAGAGAGAAAGGGAGGACAGATCTCAGTGCTGCGGTTGGCAGCACATGGTGCATCGTGGGCATACACTGGCATGACCCCCCCTTTTGCACTGTGGCATCACAAGCTGTGGCGCAGTGATGTCACCAGGTGCAGAACACGTAAAGTTGTCCCGTGCACGCAGCATGTGCTTGGTGAACTGCAGTGGTCTGGGGCACCGGTTGTCTGTTTGTTCAGATACCTTGCGTGGGTGGTTGGAGGGGTATGAGGGGTGGTTTCTCATAGTGGGCATTGAATTGTCCTTGGTGAGCTGGAAGGTGCAGGGTAGCGAATTCAAACCTTCATGTGGTGCTGAGGCTGTGTCTTCATGGCTGGCTGCGGGAGTTCCCGTGACCTTGAAGTCTGGCTCTGCGGGAGTTCTCGTGACCTCTGTGACCTGACAGTCTGGCACAGGTGACCTGTCTGACGGGAGGGGGAGAGGTTCCTGAACTTGAGCCCAAACTTTCAACTGTTTGAAGTCCAGTAAAGGCTCAAAGCGATCTAACAGGTCTTTGCCAATTAGAAGTGGGTGAGTGTTCATTTGTGAGATGTACACTGGGTGGATCAGACCCATAGAGCCAAGTGTAAGGTGAACTGGAGCTACCTGTTCGAGCCGAATGTCGTTCTGGCTGTATGACTGCACAGTCAGCTCACACGTTTGAGATGTGAGAGTTCGATCTTGTTTCTTAGCTTTGAATCTGAGTCTTTCAAAAAGTTCAGCTGATATCAAAGTGAGGTCTGAGCCCGTGTCGACCAGGGCTTCAAGCCTCACCTCATTTTCCAGCGTGACAGCCAGGTAGAGTTTCCGGGCCACCCCCTTTTGGATTAGGTTCCCCAGAAATCTTGGCGTCGGGGCTGGTGTGGTGATCGATGGGTAGTTAGGGCTGGTCTCGGGTGGTTCGCTGCGGAGGCAGTTAACCAAAACAGCCTTTCCTGGTCCTTTGTGGTGTTGGACCCAGTTGTGGGAAACTGTGCTGTCATGCTCAGGAAGTGCAGCTGTCAGCTGAGGTGGCTGGATGATGCTGTCACTTTGTGATGTGACAGCTGGCTCTGTGGCCTGTGGCCGACGAGCAGTGTTCAGGGTGCTTGGTCTTACGCTTAGACACAAGACGTCGGGCTCATCCTTCCTGTGTCCCTTGTGAAGTTTCCTGTGAAGAAGCTCTTTCAGCACCTTCAGGATCTCCGCTGTCTCTGACGGGGCCATACGATTTCTATCTGATGTGGGCTCAGACCTGGGCTCGTCGGTGGCATGTCGAGAGGGGCTCCATGGCCTGTTTTCTGGGCTTGGGGTTCTTGGTGATGGGGGTCGGCTATTTCTGGGTTGCCGGCTGGTTTCCCAGAATCTTTCAGAGCGCTCGCTCTGGTGTCTAGGATGTGCACCATCACAGTTGTGCTGCCCTCTGTTGGCCTGGAACGGTTCTGACTGTCTGTGAAAAGGGCTGTGGTGTTGTGGGGCGCCCTCTAGAGCCAGCTCTGAGTAGTGCTCAGAGACAGAGTGGATTGTGTGGTCTTTCAAAGTCTTTTCGGACACAATCTTTTGCTTAATGTGAGCTTTGTGGGCCAAGTCTCGTAGCTGTTGGGTAGACATGCTACGGGGACAGGCCAGGATGCCTAAGTGATGACTCAATGTGGGATGCAGATTTCGAAGGAACAAAGTTCTGAAATTGACATCCTCTTCCATATAAGGCTGGTTCCGTGCTCCGAAGTAGGCTTGTCGGAGTCGGCTGTAGTAGGTCTGTGGGGTTTCAAGTCGGGCCTGCTGGAGGTCCATGGCGGTGAACAACCCTTGGTCTGATTCTGGATCAGAGAATTCACGGATCAAAGCTTGTTGCAGCTGCTGGTAGTCCGTTTTGATAGTCTCTGTTTGACGGTCAAGGAAGCTGCGCACATCACAACTGGACGTAATTCTTAGCAGGTACAATCTGTCCCAAGCGGTCGCGTTGGTGACAGTTTGTAAGTGAAAGTCAATGTCTTGCAGGTAGGCATGCACGTCGTGGCCTCCTGCAGGGTTCGGAGTGAACGTAGGGATGTGTCTGGCCAGCTTGTCAAGTTCTTTGGGGGCCGTGCCGTGGTTAGGGGCAGGGGTTCTCTTGAAGGCCCCCCTCCTTGCTGCTGGCGGGGGTTCTTGTGCGCTGGCTAGTGGTGTCTTGAACGGTGGACTTTCGCCCCCCTTTTCAGCTCTTAGCTCTTGGCTGAAAGATGCGGACCGGCTGGTCAGGGGAAACTGTGTGGTGTGTGTTTCCCCTTCCCGGTCACTCTGCAGTCTATACGAGTGTTTCAGCTCTGTGCGGACAATGTCAAGTTCGTATTCGAGATCGTGTCTCTGCTGAACAAGCTCGTGGATTTTAGCTTGGGCCGCTAGCAAGTGTTTTTTGCAGGCCTTGGCTTTAGTGTCTCTTTCTTTTAATTCAGTCTCTGCTCTTGCAAGGAGAGCTTCACCATGTCGGAGTTTCTTGTCGAGTTCCTCTCTGCTTTCTTTCTCCGACTGCTCTCTTTGGTCTGTGTCCAGACGAAGATCAGACAGGGCTTTTTGGAGTTTTTCCACTTTTTCTTGTAGCTCTGGGTCTGTTGCATCCTTTTTCCCGCGCTGGTCGTGGGTCTCAAGGAGTAGCTGGTCCAGACGAGACTGAGCGTGGGTTTGGTTCCTCCGGGCCTCCTCCACTTGAAGCTTTAGCGTTGCGGCTTCCTGCTCCAGGTTGATGCCGTGTCTTTCGCTGAGCCGTGCCTGGTTGACAAGTGTGTGAGCGAGATGTCCAACGATTTTGGCCCAGTCTTTGTATTGGTAGCTCTGGGTTGGATCGTGTTCCATCAGCTTGTCCAAGTCGGCGTCCAGCTGCTCTTGGCTCGGGGGCTCTGAGTCACCAGCTTCCTCGGGCAGGAAGGTAGCCGTCATGGCTGTCAGCCATGTGTCGAGGTTGTCCCAGTGGGCTGCGGGACTGGAGGCACGGGACATACTGGCTCACTGTGGGCGAGAGAAACACAGCACACACACAAAGAGACCAAGGCAAGTTCGTTCTACCGTTAACGAATTATGCTAATACGGGCTATGCCGTCTATGAGAATTTTGGCTAACTGATGCAGACAGTTAGATTGGGACAATTTGCGTAGGTCAGCGCAGGGCCTAAATAAAGGTTTTGACAGGGCGGCAGCCTAGGGAGTCACGTGGTGACGCTAGCTGCTCAGTGGTCGATCTGTTATTTAGCTGTCCTCCAGTGTCTCTCATAGGTTCTGTCTCAAAACAAAACAAATCACAACAGAACGGAAAAATAGTGAGATAGAAAAGATTGCAGTAAAATGAAACAAAACAAATTAATAGGTCTGTAATGAAATGGGAGATATACTAACACAGAGAGTGTTGCAGGGGATAACGAGGCCTGAGCCTGCTCTCCAGATGGGTTTTACCTTATTTAGTTTGCCTGGGTGACTTGCGGTCACTCTGGTTGGAGCCAGCGTCGTGGTTAATCCTTCCGTCGTCCCCACACTCAACCGCCGTGTCCCCGGGCCTCTCTGTTCATCTGTACCAAGGTGCGTTCCTCTCAAACAATCTGCGACTTTGGAGTGCCAGATTGCTGATGACACAGTTCATGTGTCGCACCAAATGGAAAGAGACAGAAAAGTCCGGGACTCACTCACGGTCCGCGTCGGTAACGCCGGTCAGACAAACCAGCTTGCCGGAAACCAACCAGAGATGCCTGTCAAATCACCACAGTGCCCTAGGGAATTCTACGTACAAATACAGAACAGGATTTAGCAAGTGAAACCTAAAGTGAATTAAGGCTTTCTTGTTTATCCAAATTGAGTAATTATGTGTGTAGAAATAAAGGCAAAGTCTTTACTAAATAATAATAAACAAAAGGAAATTACGATAATGTTGGTAATTATCAAAATGACCTAACCCAAAAGAGAAAATAGAGAATAAGGAAAGCCAGATGAAACACGGAGGAAGCAGGCTGTCGTAGCGTGTTTGTGCCACAAGGGTACGTACTTCCTCAGTGGTGGCCCACCTGACTTGAATGGACAAACTTAATTCAAATCAAATTCAACGAAGGTTAAATCAAATTTAAATAAGCATGTAAGAAGAATTAAAAGGAAAATCAGAATAATATCCGATAATCACCAATGATAGCAATGAAGTATCATTAATAATTATGAAATAATCAAGAGAGAAAGGTAGAACTAAAGAGCAGGCTGAACGCAGGAGGAGGTGTACCGTAGTAGTGGGTTTTCGCCACAAGGGGACGCACTTCCTCTCTGTCGTTAACCTGGTTGAATCAGCCACCTTAATTTAAATTTAAATTCAAAGTTGTTTGAACCAAATTCAAATAAGCGTGTAAAGGAAGTTCAAGATCAGAATTATATCTGATAATAGATCAGATGGCTGAATAGACAAACTTAATTTAAATTAAAATTTAAACTTGTTAAACTCAATTTAAATAAGCGTGTACAGAAAGTTCAAGATCAGAATTATATCTGATAGTAAATCAGAGGGCTGAATAGACAAACTTAATTTAAATTAAGATTTAAACTTGTTAAACTCAATTTAAATAAGCGTGTACCGAAAGTTAAAGATCAGGATTATCTCTGATAATAATCAAGATTACTGCAAGGTATCATTAATAATTATGAAATAATCCAAAGAGGGAAGTAGCAATAAGTGATTCAAAACAGAATTGAAAAGAGAGAGAGTGAAGAGACTCGACAGCTGCGAACCGACTTAGCAGGAGACGGCCATTAGATGGCTTAATTCCCTCCAAGTGGGTCAAACAGCGGCTGAGTCTGAGCTGAGACTTCACTCTAAATTTTAATCCAAATCCTGCTTGAATCAAACTCAAGCTAAGTACAAACAGTCAGAGGCAGGATAACTATCTAACGTTCAACAATATTAACACAAGCAAAGCTTTCCAATGCGAATATGTATTGAAAGTTAGACAGCAAAGTTCCTAATCACAGGGAAAATGAAAAAAAGAACGAGAGAATTTTTAGAACAGAGTGACCTGTTTGCGAATGCCCACACGATGGCGCAATTTTCGTTCATGCGGGGTGAAGTAAGGGCGTGGTAGTACTTTGAGACTGTCACACACTTAAAGGTTGCCCTCTTGTGTTTGTCAGCGGAATAACAACCAGCCTGCTTCAAATGTGATTCAAATCTAAGGGCACGCCCCGTTACTGCATAGATCACAAACATAAAATTTAAATCTCGGCGGATTTTTGGTGCTATATTTCACAAAAGTGTGTGGCAGGATTTCTTCGCTGCACTACACGTAAATTGTGGACAACAGGAATTAGGCATCTGTTTTTCGGATCCAAATAACATTTATCAAATAGCATTTATGATGAAAAATGTTTTCAGTGTTGGATTTTTTCCGGTGCTATGTTTTACAAGCACATCTAGCAGGATTCGTCGCTGCGTTGTGCGAGAGAAAACAGGAATTATTCATCTGTTTTTCGACTCCCATAACATATATCAAATAGCACCTATGATTAAATATGCTTTAGGTTTTTACAATTGAGTAGCTACGTCAATGTTTAACCAGGAGTTTATCGTTAATCTAACGATTATAAGGCCTTTTTAAGAATAGTGAAAGAGCATCGTTTCACTAAATCTTGTCTTCACCCTGTTAGAATAATCTCGTTCGGGCAGGGGAGCTTTTAATATTAAAATGTAGCGCGTCTTTACAGAGGAAATTTTAATATTATTAATATAACTGCAGTTTAATTTAGCAATTAACAGTGACTAAAATGTTAAGACATATTTAGCAGCTGTTAATGTGCTTACCTGAATTCGGCTTTGTGCCTTTACTCAGTTTAGTCAGTGAGTTCGCGCTGCGCGCTTTGGCTCACGATTCGAAACGCGCATACAATACTAAATAACAATATACACATAGATTGAAACTGAATTGCTCATAAACAAATTTAAAATGTTCCCGCATCATTCTCCACCAAAACTCTGTAAAGTATTTGGGCCATTGGGGAATATGTATTCAATATTTAGTAATTACAAATTAATAACTATTGATACGGGTTTGACCCAGATAACAATACATGTTAAAAATCACCCGGCAAAGGGGTTACGTTGCCAATCTGTTATGAACGACCGAATATAATGGATGTATAATCAATTATTCATACAGATCGGCAAGATAGATCAATTGTATTTATCAATAATCAAATCATAACGAATTATAATTCAATATTCATATACAAATCGTCTGGAATATATAGATTCTCAGGATACTCCTCAATGGAATTAATTATTATCGAATAATCTGTTTGTCCAGCAAACTGGTCATGGATCTTCATCAATTTCCACAGAGAAATTACCTTTAAGAGACTCGCAGGACGAGACGATCTTTACGGCCGTAAAAGATAGCTCTCCTGTTTCGTCACAATACTATTTAAAGTATTATACCATTTCAAAGCTTATAGCTGATCGAAACATTTAAGTGATTTGAAGTATGAGCCCAGGCAGAATCAATCAATGAATATATGTATTTAATAAAGGTGATTACGTATATTGTTAATAAACGTTACAAGGAATAAATGTATTTACAAACACAATAAAACATCGAGGAAGGAGAATGCATATAGAGAGAGAGAGAGAGAGAGAGAGAGAGCTGGTGAGTTTGGCAAAATTCATCAGACACAGAACCGTTAAGAGAGACAACTAGTCAAATCGTACCCTAATTAGGGCAGGCAATCTTAGCAGTATTTAGATCTCGGTAGGAAACGAATACTTGCTGATCATGTTCTCTCGTGTGTGTGTGCGTTCCGAACCCGGTCAGAGGTCCTTTCCGGCGCGCCCGTGTGGCGGGATGTTCAAATCGTCCGTTGAAGGTGTTGCCAAAAGAAATGATTCAAACTAAGTTCGTTTCACTCGCCGGTGAGAATGAACAAAGGAGAATACAAAAAGGAAAATAAAACTGAACTAGACAAACAAAGGAAAGATGGGTCATCGCATGAACACGAGGTCCCGATGGACCAAGGAGTCACATGATGAAGGAAGGGAGAGTCCAGAGTATGAGCGAGCGAGAGAGTCAAGCGCGCGTCACATGTTGGAGGAAGAGCAGTCCAGGGTACCAGCCAGAGAGGGAAGACAGAGAGGGAGGCGAGCGAGTCCAGTTCTCTTTTAAAGGAACTGGAGTCCACACCTCTGAGGTGCGAACTAGCCAATGACATTCAACGAAACTCTTGGCGGCAAAATTCTCTTTGTCTTGTCAAAGCTAAATTATGGCCGCATTCACAGGTTTTACGATCAGTCAGAATTTGTTCAGAATCATTCCAAAGATGGTAAAACATAGTAAAATACATTTTATGGCTTGTTCAATTACATAAATGACCTTGTCAGGTCACAAGCATTCTGAACATAGGAAGAAATACATTTTAGGAGAGTTATATTGCAAAGTTACATTAAAAGCATAATTAACTGCCCTTGCAGTTTGTTTTAAACTAACACACACTCATAGATCCCTTCATAGGACCTGGGCAATCGACAAACATAACAACATATCAAATATACCTCAGTAAATGTCTTTAAATGAGGAGAGTAGTAAAAGTTCATATATGTGTGTGTGTTTGTATCTGCGTGCATTGAGCACCCAACACGGGGGTTTCTCTGGAATTCCTTTGAAGCTTGGACTACGTGAGTGGGAGAATGCAGGGTTAGTCTCTGGTGAGTGTCCCAGAGTCGTAAACGTGTTAGAAGCAGACTTGTTGGCACCAAAGTCCAGTAATTTTCATTAATCCTAAAAACTTTGGGTTTTAGGAAGAATGTGCTTTATTTGCGTTCAGGACAGAGTCAATGATTTACCCCAGATACCTTACAAAGTGGTACCGCCAGAACCGGAGATCGGCTGAATGGATTCAAAAACGGTAAAACTCAACAGTTTAACTCTGGGGGAGTTGTAAAATGAGCCTATTTCCAAAAAAAGTGGAGTATCCCTTTAAAGCACAAAGAAGCAACTGTGTCTTAAAGCTGCAGTCCGTAGTTTTTTTGGGTTAAAAATTATCCAAAATAAATTTTTTGAGCAAGTACATATCCAGACAGTGTTCAAAACTATCTGCTTGCCTTAGCTCGATTTTAAAACAGTAAGCTTGTAATAATGTTTTTAATTCCAGTGGTACTGGTGGATTTCCGGGGGAAATTCGAGCATGTCTTTGCGTCATTACGTCACATCTGTACACACAAAGAAGGTGTCTCGGCTAGTAGGCTATATTGCATGTGAGGATGTTGGAGGTGGAGATTTATAGCCTTTTCTTACAGCACTTGATATAATTAAACTTATCAATTTGATGGCAGATCCAGAAAGGTTCAAACGACAATCACCAGTGACAACTGAAGATTCACCCGTTGTAAAATGCAAAAGACATTGGACTTCAGAGTGGCTACAGAAAAAAAGAGACTGCAAACGGGCCCATGCGAAAACAAGGATAATATCGGAAGGGCATTAAATGTAGTCACCCGAATGCTGATGTTATCAACATTACAATTTCAGAAGAAAGTATAATTTGCACGGTTTTACGTGATATGATAAGCGATCGTTATATTTAATATATTTAAAGCGCGATTTACTGCAATGCTTTTTTCCCTTAGTTGGTCAGAACAAAAGTGGATGTTACTTACTTGTTCAGATGACATTTTTCGGTAAAAATTCACACACAACTCACGTAAAGTTTATAATTCCGCGAATAACTGCAATTGCAGATTTCGAACAGAGATGGCGACAAAGAGGAAAAACTGCGGACTGCAGCTTTAAGTGCTAGAAAAGAGATAGTCCATAATTTCTGTTGCAAATTCAAGTTTTTGTGAGATATCGGGTATGCTGAGCATTAGAGACAATTCAGGAAGATTATTTGCAAAGCTATCTTTAATGTAGAAGTGATCAGTTCAGAGCACATTTAGGTTATTAGGTTATTATATCATTTACAAAAAGTAATTTTGTAGACGCAGATCTAATTTTCAGCAAGCCAAGCTTTATCATTTGTTTATCTGCATTATATTTTTTATTTTTTATTTACTAGTTCAGGGAACAGACAGTCTCTATTTCAGTGTTTCTCAATGGGTTTTTTTTTTGGGCCAGCCTGGCCAACACGTAAGATCCTGCGATGATCACAGTGATATCACACCATTCTCATCCTGTGATACTCACAGTGTGAGTAATATATGAGCTCATTGTGAATTCAAAATGTTGAGCAGTGACAGCACACCATTCTCATACTGTGATACAGTGGGATTTATATGTGAGCTCATTGTGAATTCAAAATGTTGGGTGAGACATTATACTTTCTGTTTCTCAACACTGGAAAAACATGGAAACTGCAGGATTTGTTAGCAAACCGTTTGTGCTGTACAGTTGTGCTCTGGACTCAGCGTGGAATTGTTACACTGGAGAAATGGTGGGTAGTGTCTTTAATTGCTACTCACATACGCGCATATGCAGTGGCGGATTAAGACTCTTTTGTCCCCCTGGGCACTGACACCTTAACCCTCTGGGGTCGGCAATCACGCCGGCGTGATCAGCTCACTTTTTTTCTTATCAGTGCAAAAGAGACTCAAATTACTCTGTTGATTTTGATCTTACATATAAGTGTTGTACATCATTAGATCCTGTTAAGTGTCTATTTTTTTTGTGGATACTCACAATAAAAACAAAGTGTTCTGCTTTTTGTCAAATAAAGAAAAATATACATGATGCGAATAAAGAAAAATAAACATGATGCAAATTTTGCCTTCTCTCTCTTTTCATTCTGAAACGTGTCCGAAAATTAACTGTAACTAAGTAAATACTTGTCACACAGGCACGAAAGATTTTTCGTTATGAAGCTGAAATTCTCTTCTTTTAAATGAAGTAATTTATATAAAAAACAAATATTCTCAGTTTATGTAATCTGTATGAAAAGAGAGAGATGTCAGTCTTTTTCCTTTCAGCTCATTATAGTTTATTACGTGTTAATCTGACCACTCCCATGAATTGTGTGTGTGTGTGTGTGTGTGTGTGTGTGTGTGTGTGTGTGTGTGTGTGTGTGTGTGTGTGTGTGTGTGTGTGTGTGTGAATGAATGAATGGCACAGACGTGCGTGCGCGATGTTGTTTACTACAGATGTACATCGCATCTGTGCGTTCATTCACTCTCGCTCCTACATTAGTAAACGTTATTTTTACATGAACACATCCAAACTATATTGTATAGCAATATTGTATATAGGGCTATAGGCCTACTGAGATTTGTTCTAATCGCGATATAGAATAGTGTCTGTAATGACAACATTTCGTTGACTAGTTTTGGATAGATTATAAAGTTTTTACTCTAAAATAGACATCAAATAAGCTTTTGTTAGACAGTTTCTGCTCATATGTTAAATATATAGTATGTTTTGTCAAAAATAAACTAATCAACTGTTATAGTGTTTGTTCCAATGCAAGCTAGGCTATATCAAAATAATGAATCCTTAACTTTGAAATATGTATGATAAAATGTATTGGCCTACTTTAAAAAAATAATACTTTATAAGAGATTTATGGAAAAAGACCATTTTCTTTTCAAGATGTTTCCAACTCTAACTTTGAACCAATTCTATAGAATGGCACATATAACCTATTTGAACAGGATTTGTTCCAGGTATGACTAAAAATGTGCTTTTGACTTTCATGAAAACCACCTAATTATTCATGAGGGGGTTGGGCTGTTCACACCCATTCACATATTGCCTTTCCAAACAAATTTTTTTTTTCACAATTTAAAACAATCTATTGTTTTATGTGAATGATTAGGCAGGATGATTTTCAGATCATTTTGAAGCAAAAACTCTAGGCGACAACATCCATAGTCAAAAGTCTTGTGGACAGATATTTAGTATGTGTTTTGTGGCCTTATTTCAGAAACTTTCATTTTTAGTTTTTTCAATAACCATGCATAAACAATATTCTCTCAAAAATACAAACATGTACATACATGTTGCTCACATATTATGGTAGCCCTGTTTATGCTAAATAGAGCGTAATTTCACCTGTGCCATTAATATGTTTATAAGCAACTGAAAAAAAGCACAAATGTCAGGGCATGTCAAAACATCTCAAGGACCCCAAAAACACCTTAGACCCCAGAGGGTTTTAATCTAGATAATTGAAAAATGAAATGCAAACATGCCAAGGTTTTAGACTGGTCTTGCTATAACATCTCTATAGCTTCATGGTTTTGTGAGGTTTTGAACTGAAAATAAAATTTTAAAACTCACTTGTTTACACTCTGCCTCTTTCTGCAACTTTTTTGCAAAGTACAACATGAAAGTGCAAGGCTGATGCTCTGTAGTGGATTCATACATACATAAGCGTCGCGAGGCAGTTTCATTTCAATTGAAAGAATGCAAGACACACGAAACGCGAAAAATGGTGCGTTTCCACAAGCCTAGCGCGGAGAAGAGCGAGTGTTTTCAGTTCATATTGAAGTTTAGCTTCATGCGTGAGCTTAAAGCTCAACTTCCACTGTAATTAATTGAAAACACTCGCTCTGCTCCGTGGCAGTGGACACGCTAGTGTAATATGAGCGTGGAAATGAAACGCGGGTGCTCACACAGTAGTGTGAATCTGGCGGTAGATCAGATTCACACTACTGCGTGATTCACACTACTGTCTCGATTGCTCTGCTCGATTGCTCCTGTCTGCCTCGCTGCTGCTGCTGCTGTTGCTGTTGCGTTGGCTTGCGTCTGTAAGCTTCGTATATCTTTCTGTTTTGAATCACTATTTACTATCATTCCTTGTTGTTTATACTGATAAATATAGCTTACCCAACATCACACATTAACCTGACATCGCTAGCTCGTTATAAAATCGTTATTGGTAGCACAGCACGCTAGTAATTCGCTAGCCTGTTTGCGTGCAATCCGTGCGCTCTCTATTTATTTATTTATCTTTTCTTGCGCGTGCTCACGCCTTTTACAAGTTTCATCAAACAACATAGGTGAGTAGGATCAGTCAACAAACATGGTGAGTCATATCATTTTCTCCTCTCATTGTCACCTGCACATCATGTAACATGTATAGTATAGTCCTCTTTGTCAGCACAGTCAGGCTGACGGAGAAGATTTCAGAACTAGAGACACGCATCCAAACTTTAATCGAGGTTAATTGTAGAAGTGCAAGGGCTTTAGATACGGCTTTAGATACTGCTTTGGATGTGACTAGCTTAGTGAACACTGTACATTGTTCGGTTCCGGCTGAAGTAGAGCCCGTGCAGCAGGGCAATAGGGTAACCGTGAGACGCTGTAGTCGCGGGACAGAACACTGCTCTTCCGTTCCGATTACCATAACAAATAGGTTCTCCCAACTCAGTGAAACACCCACTGAGACTCCTGTTGAATGTGCCCTAGTTATTGGCGGTTCTATTACACGGAACGTGAAAATAGACACACCAGCCACCATAGTCACATGTTTGCCGGGAGCCTGAGATCAAAGCAAATTTAAAAAGTGCTGGCTAATGCTAATCGTAAATTCTCTAAGATTATTATTCACGTTGGCACTAATGATTTTCGACTCTGCCAGTCGGAGATCACCAAAATTAACGTTAAAGAGGTGTGTGAACACGCAAGTACGATGTCAGGCACTGTAATTTGCTCTGGCCCCCTTCCTGTTCGCAGGAGTGATGATATAGTTAGTAGACTGTCCTGGTATTCATCCCTCCTGGGATGGTGCTGCTCTTCTCTCTAGTAATATGGCACATAATCTTAGAGCCCAAACATGACAATCTGGGGCTCAGGTCAGGAAGCAGACAGACTGGCTAAACTGACCGTCTGCTAGCTGTCTCACGTCACCAAGGTCAGATAAATCCCATCACATAGAGACTCTTTCACCTAGATATCATCATATAGAGACTGTGTCTGTTCCCCGAATTAGGACATACAAAAAATTTAAGGGTAAATATTGTATTGATGTTCAACAAATAAAAAACAGATATAATACAAATGAGCAAATGATAAAGCTTGGGTTGCTGAATATTCAATCCCTTACTTCAAAAGCACTTATTGTTAATGATATGATTACAGGCTATAACCTAGACGTGTTGTGTTTGACAGAAACCTGGCTAAAACCAAACGATAACATTACTTTTGTAGGGTCTGGACCCATCAGACACACACTAATTATTCATTATACACAAAGGTTTATGAAACTCCAAAACTAACATCCCAAATGAAACGAACACAAGGGCAGAAACAGTGTCATGTTACAGGGCTGATTAGGAGATTTTACAACCTCCAAAGGAATGTGGCCACATGCGCAAGAGAGAGACAATGGGAAGACAGAAACCCTCTTTAAAGCAGACTTTGCTGCATTAATCATAGACTAACTGATCTATAAATGAACATACATCATAGCATTGTGTAAATGATTTACTGTCTTGTGTACGATTATGTATATACTATGGTATGTATTTTATTATACAACCAGCTAACGGTCAATGTAACCTCACCTGTATCATGCCTCCTACCTAATTAATCCTCATTTAATGACTCACACTTTGATGTACATCACCTTCTCTTAGAATGCAATGTGGATTGGTTATATCTATCTGAGCATGAATGAACAGTCTAAGCACGCTGGGGACAAAGACCATAAATCAACTAAGAGCCACTTTCCCTCTCAGACATGTCACCTTTCTTATTGATCAGTCAACCCTTAGGGGTTGGATCTTTCTCAGGCTTTATTAGAGACAGTCCACATGTGACCTCCCTCTCTTGGGTTTTCTCATCCAGCCGCAACACTGTTTCTGGTGATACTGGGGAACCCCTTCGCCCTCAACAGGGCCCAGGGCCCCACATGCCTTGATCCAACCAGATATGGGCTCAGGCAGGAGAGAGAAGACTCTCTCACAAAGAACCAAGGACAATCTCAGGAGTTTGGAACCACGGCTCCAACCAACAACGACTCCAATCACCCACTCTTCCGACTTCCTCACTTCTCCTGGGTGCTCGGCGTGGCCTCAACAGGGCCAAGGGCCCCAGGCCTTGACCAAACCAGCCATGTGCTCATGGAAAAAGATAACTTTCAAACAACTTCCACTTGCCACTGCCAGAACCATCAACGACTTCAATTGCGACTGACAACTTTGTGGCACACAGAGGTTTAACAGACAACAAGACATCACATACACACACACACACACACACACACACACACAGCCAGGGGTCGAGCTTCAAAAGGATTCCGAGCCCCCCTTTGCGTGCCCCACGCATTCAGATTCACTCCTGAAGACATCCCAACACACATACACACACACACACACACACATGAATCTTAGATACAGCCGTATCAGCAACATAAGGACCATGCAAGTATACTCGTTTAGCGAGTTCTCAGAACATTAAGATAGTGTTTTTCCGTGTTGTCTCTCAAAGGGTTTAAAGTCTGTAATTTGCCACTGATACCTCCAGTCTCTCTCCCCCTCTCTCTCTCTCTCTCTCTCTCTCTCTCTCTCTCATTCACTCTCTCCCTGTTTCTTTTACTCTCAGATCCTTTTAGTCTTTTGTTCATTGTCGTTGTGTTATTGTCTGTATATACATTTTATTCCTGTAACGTTAGTAACCGTATACGTAGTGTACTGCTTTATTAAATACATTATTAATTTTATTGATTCTGTCTCTTGCTCATATACAAGTCACTTAAATGTTAAAGATCTTAGCTACTAGCTTACAAATTAAAGATACCTTAAACAGTATCTTGTTTATGGAAAAGTGAGGTTGTTTCCCGAGGCCTGAGAAATTGCCTTTCTTGTCCTTCTACAAGGATAACTTTTGTGAGGATTGATAGAATACCGTACGGTCAGTTCGCTGGCGAACAGATTATTTGGTAGTTGATTAATTCCATTAGAAGTTATTTATACTAGACAATTGATATGTTAATATTTTAATCATAACCCGTTTTGATTGAGTACTGATATACAATTGAGCTAATTTTAACCTGTCTGTAAAATATGTGTACATATACAGTTAATGATAATCCTTTGTGGTTAATTGTCTGTGTACATCTATGAATACAGATGCAGGTAATATACATAACGCCATCTTTGGTTATCTGGTCCAAACCCGTATGAATAATTATTAATTATGAATTATTAATTATGGAATACATATTCCCCAAAACCCTGACTAGATACTCTACATGTATTTATGTAGGTATGTATGTATGTATGTATGTATGTATGTATATAGGTTTGTTTAGTTTATTCATGTTTATGATTTAGTTAATAAAATTTGTGCACTTTATGTATTTGGTTCTGATTTACTGCTTGCAAACAAAGTCTATTTTACGATCTTGATCTTGCTACATGCTCAAAGCGCTGTACATGCTAAAAAATAATTATTCTTCTGTGGCCATGGAAGATACCCTTTTCTTAGAATAAATTAATAATTAAAAGAGTTCGTTGGACGAACTGATTAATTGATTGTAATATTAATTCCCTTTCAGGAACTCGAGCTGCGTGAAACGCTGTGGGAACGCCCCTTGCGTTGTGCGTCATGAAGCACGTATGGAATCAGCCCAATGGCGAGACGTAACGTCATAGGCGGGTGACGTCATCGACCAGGAAACTATATAGCACCCCAAAAACACAACTGCAACAGCTTCTGTTGTCTTCAGCAAGCGCTCTGTGTGTGAATCTGTCTTAAGTGTTTTTGTCTGTCTTTAGTGATTGCTAGGCAGGAGTTTTTCACTTAAAAAAATCATTCATTCATATATAATGCCGAGCGAGCAGCAGTTTAGAAAGTGTGTTCCCCCCTGTACTCGTTTCATCACGGGTGGGGATTCACACGATCTATGTGTTGCTTGTTTGGGAGTGCAGCATGCCCAGTCAGCTCTCAAGGGGGCTGACTGCGAGCATTGCGAGCATTTTCCATTAAGAACGCTGCGCTCCCGCCGATCACTCTTTGAGGAGAGTGGTTCGGTTCGCGCTCCCCGCGGCTCGGGTCCCGCTTCTGTCGAGGCAGAGCGGCGGCGCTTGTCGTGGGGATCGCAAATGGACCTGACAGCGGGGTTTGAGATGGGCTCTGCCTTATCTCAGCCTTTACCTGCCAGTTCCAGTGCCTCTGTCCCGGGTGTGGAAGCACGCATTGCGGTTTCTTCCCCCCAGGCTGAGGCACCAACATTACAATTGTCCAGTTCTGAGGAGCTGGACGTTATGAGTGTTGAGACAGTGGGGACTGAGGACTCATCATCTCAGTCTCCAGAACATGAGGAGTTAATGGAGGTGCTTACTCGTGCTGTTGCAAAACTGAGTATTGAGTGGCCAGCTGTTAGGCAGGAGTCTGTTACTAAAAGCAAGCTTGATAAAAGATTTCTGCCCCCACGCATTCAACCTCCACGCCGGTGCCTACCATTCTTTCCAGATCTTCACACCGAGGTGTCTAGATCATGGAAAAAGCCAGTCTCGTACCGTATATTTAGTCCTCAAACATCTACATATTCCAACATATATGGTGCTAAATTATATGGGTATGGGGCGATGCCAAGGGCAGAGGAAGCTTTGGCGAGCCATCTTTCTGCCGAGTCGGCATCATCGCTTAATGCGCCGGTTTTGCCCTCCAAGCCTCTTAGAAACACATCGGCTTTGGTGGGCAAAGCGTATTCGGCAGCGGGTCAGGCTACGGCATGTCTGCACACTATGTCCATTCTGCAGGCATACCAGGCCGACCTGCTAAAAGACGTGAGTGAGAGTGAGGAGGTGAGCACTGATGTAGTTCGTGAGCTGCGTCAGGCTGCTGATTTGTCTCTGCGCGCCACCAAGGAGTCGGCCAAGCTAATGGGCCGTACTATGGCAGCCCTGGTGGCCGCAGAGAGACATTTATGGTTAAATCTCTCAGGTTTAAAAGAGAAAGAAAAATAATTTCTTCTGGATGCTCCTCTCTCGCCTTCGGGTTTATTTGGTGATGCAGTCAATACTGTCATAGATAAATTCCAAGAAGAGAAGAAACAAGCGGCAGCATTTCAGAAATTTCTCCCACTCAAAATTCACGTCTCAGGGGCTGCTGGGCGGGGGCAGTCACAGCTGTCTACGAGCTCCTCTCATCGGGCGCAACAGAAAAGGAGTGTCGCGTCTCGTGCTCCCCCTACTAAACAGTGGGGCCAGACGCGGCAGTCCCAGGTGAGGCCTCCTGGCGGTAAAACTGATTTGAGAACAGTTATTATGGCCAAGAAGGCCTCATCTAAGAAGTCCTGACGCCACTGGGGTCAGGATGCTGAGGGTGGTCCCCACCGTGAGAGAAAGGAGTTCACCGCATCAGACGGTGCCCATTCTCTCTCGGTGCCCTCAGGGGCCCGTTCTGCCAACCCTGCCTTTATGCCGGGGCGTAGACGGTCCCAGTGAGCTCGTTCCCGAGGGACGCTCGCCCCCTTCGAGGAGGGGTCCAGAGCAGTCATACCAGTTGTTCCCTGCAGGTGCGCCGTTACAGGGCGCTGTGTCTGCTGCTCAAAGTTCTTCAGAGGCCAGCCTCGAGAGGCTGGTACCCTTAGTAGATTTTCTGGCAGAGTGGAAAAGCCTTCCAAAAGTATCTCAGTGGGTCCTGCATTCGATAGAGAAGGGTTATGCTATCCAGTTCAGATCTCGTCCTCCTCGATTCAGCGGGGTTCTGCCCACAGTGGTGGGCCCCGAGCAGGCTCTGGTAATGGAACAGGAGGTGAAAACGCTCCTACAAAAGGAGGCTATAGAACGGGTTCCTCCTCCCAGTCAAGAGTCAGGTTATTACAGCCGATATTTCATCGTTCCAAAGAAGGATTGGGGGTTGCGTCCAATTTTAGATCTGTGCCTGTTAAATCGCTCAGTAGCAAAGCTCAAGTTCAAGATGCTTACCCATATGGAAAAGGTTTGCTAAAAATACCTGTGATTCTTATATGTTTCAACAGAATATTGTAAGGGACATATATGCTGCAAAATCCACATATATAAATTGCATAATATTAATGTATTTTTAATCATATATGTCATATACTGTATGTCTTACGTACAAAAGCCATATAGATTTTCTTGATGTAAAAACGTAGGAAAATAATGCTAATTTAATATTCATGTCCAGCATATATCTTAAAGTATTAAAGTATTAGCTCACTTTCAAACTCAC
Source organism: Rhinichthys osculus (assembly GCA_029959095.1). NCBI lineage: Eukaryota > Metazoa > Chordata > Actinopteri > Cypriniformes > Leuciscidae > Rhinichthys > Rhinichthys osculus. The sequence continues at coordinate 38,620,370 of JARWKJ010000006.1, read as the reverse complement.
CCTGATGTCATCCAAGATGTCCATGTCTCTCTTTCTTAGATTTTTTATACACAGAATGGACTTCAATGGCAACCAACTATTCAAATGTTCAAAGAAGTTTAAAAAGTTTCAAATCTATATATATATTTATTTATTTTTTAGAAAATGGCCGATCGTTTCACTAGATAAGACCCTTATTTCTCGACTGGGATCGTGTCGAGACTTTTAAGCTACATTGAGACGGACATTTGAACCTTCTTTGAACATTTGAATATTTGGTTACCATTGAAGTCCATTCTGTGTAGAAAAATCCCAGAATGTTGTCCTCAAAAACCTTCGACTGAAGAAAGAAAGACATGGATATCTTTGATGACATCAGGGTGAGTAAATTATCAGAATTATTATTATTTTATTTTTTTTGAAGGTGAACTAATAAAACACAGTGCAGTTTACCAATCAGTGTAAGGCTGCAGTTCACTCATGCTCTTGCTCTTATCTTGTGGAGCCCTAAGAGGAGCCCTATGCCTAGTCAATCATGGTCATACTGTATAATCAACATTAGATGAAACACAATATTTAAAACTACACACACACAAGCACACATTTTAATTACAAAGATTATTTATTAGAGTGTATTCTACAAGATACAGTTGAATATTTTACATATCAATAGTTTTTTATTTTAAATTCTGCATCACCAGATTTCATTTTCATTTGTGACAATTTCTCTAAACTTTATCACAGTACTAAGATAGTATACTATTCTTAACCTACAAACATAAAACTTTCCTTAATGTCGAAGTGATTCTTATGCATATCACCACCAGAGTTCATGTCACATATACAAAAATATATTCCAGCCAATTTTCAACATTTTATTCACTGTTCTAGAAACATATTTGACTCCACTTTGTTAATTTGCCGCACCCTCTGATCTAAATAACACTGTGATGAGTTACATCCGGGACATTTACGCGCTGAGCGCGACGAAACGAGCTGAGACTTTTTTCACAGACGCCATTTTCTTTGATTCGTGATGCAAGGCATACGATGAGGGAAAACGCATGGATTAAGTGTTTTATCGCATTAATATATGCATTTTATAACGTCTTATTGTTTTATAACAATGTGTATGTGCTGTGCACGGCTAAACCGCTCTCAGGGGGGCATTTCCGTTGACGCGCGATGCAGATCAGACCAGGATGGGTTTATCTTACGCTATAGGGAAAACCTCTTTTCATCGAGATATTGAAGCCAAAAATTATCCTTAATTTTTAATCAATGCAAAACGCTTTGCGGCAGCAAGCAGACATAGGTGAGGCGGCTCGCGCGCCTATTGGCTGCTCTGCGGCAAAAGCAGCAGCCTATCGAGAGCGGCTATGCGTGACGTCTTGACCAATGGGGGCACTTCGCGCCCATTTCGTCACGTCTCGCCCTATAAATATAGCTCGATAAGGCTGGTACACTGATTTTCATCTCTTCAGCGAAGCCTCACGCATCGCTGGATCCGGAGTGAGAAGCCGCGCCGTCGACGCCGACGCCGGACGAGCCCTCGAGCCTGAAGTTGCTGGCCTTCACCTCGCCGCCTTCAGCCGCCGTACCTGCTGCGCATTCCGGCGTACTATATATCCTTTACTCTGCTCTGTGTTGATGTGTGTGTGTGTGCTCGCCCCGCGACTCACACGTCTATCATCTAAAAGAGCCGCGTCTTTTTAAAGATGCCATCCTCCTGTGGCTCGTGCCGAGCCACACTCAGCGATGGGGACCGCCATGTGATGCGTTTCCTGCCTGTGAGAGGATCATGCAGCTCTCGCGCTCGCCGACGGCGGCTGCCCTCACTGCGAGCTATTGCCTACGATGACTCCGAGGACTCGCCTGGCATCCTTCAGCGAGACTGCACTTCCACCTGCTACAGTGCCGCGCCGTAAAAAAGCGCCGTACTCAGCGGGTCCCCGAACCTTCTCCAGCCCGTGAAAGCTCGCCGGTTCGCCCGCCAGCTTCACTCGAGTCGCTCACTGACGGATAACGGCCGCCGCGCGCCGCCGCTTCCGCCATTAATGACGACGAGATAGCTGCATCTGTAGAGGAGACCTGCTGCTCTATCCTGGCGTAGGACAGTGAGGACTGGGCGAGCTCTGTGGACCTCCCCCCCTTCTGTCCGCGAGTCGTCAGGGAAACGGGCCAGCATCAAGACCGCGAGCCCTAAAACCGCGGCTAGCTTTCTTTATGCTATAAGAAATCTACCCAGCCCCCCATGGGCGTGCGTCACCGGCAAAATGAGAAAGAGTGTGTTTTAGTCCCGCGGAGGCCGGACTAATCTCCATTTCTCAAACATTTCTCAGCTCCTAGTTTGAGCGGCTGAAAATGTCAATATTGCAGCTATGAGCCTGTTGTATAACACAACAAACGCCGACACACACAAAACTGTGATGACAGTCGCATTGACAGTCGAAGGCTTCGGGTTCCGCCACTGTGCCACAGGGGAGAACTACATTAGCGCAGCAGATAGAAATTTAGTCTCGCCGCGGCCAGACTTCCACCGAAACTTTTCGCTCGTTCGGTTCCAGAAAATGTGACTGTTCCAGTGTATTTTGCAGTAAAGAAGACGGTTCCACGGCCCGCTTGCCTGCACATAAATGCCGTTTCCACGGCGACCCAGAAAAATCATATAAGCATTGTATTTTCTGGTTTTCCGGCCACAGCCGATGGTGTTATGAGTGTAATAAAATGCCCACAGCCCAGGGTTCATTTCCACACACAAACACAGCCCGCCACGGTACAGGGCTCGCACAAATGAAATCGACGCATGTCAATTGTGCATTAAATGTAGTGAATGTGCCCACAACCCAGTGCCCACAAACACTACCACGGTTTCTGTAAAACGAAACCAACACAAGTCTTCCTAGCCTCCTAGGAAATCGACGGTGTTTCAGTCTCGCCGCGACCAGACTTCCACCGAAATTTTTTCGCTCGTTCAGTTCCAGAAAATGCGACTGTTCCAGTGTATTTTGCAGTAAGCAAGCCAGTGCCACGGCCCGCTTGCCTGCACACAAATGCTGTTTCCACGGCTACCCAGATAAATCACATAAGCAGTGTATTTTCTGTTGTTCCGGCCACAGCCGATGGTGTTATGAGTGTAATAAAAATGCCCACAACCCAGTGCTCATTTCTACACACAAACATAGCCCGCAAAAATGCAGGGCTCGCACAAACAAAATCGCCTCATGTCGATTGTGCACTAAACGTAGTGAATGTGCCCACGTCTCAGTGCCCACAAACACTACACACCACATGTCCCACGGGTTCTGTAAAAACGAAACCAACACACATTCAGTCAGCTCAGGCCAACGGTGTTTTCAGTGCAGTAAATGTGCTCGCTGTCCCGCGCCCACATTCACTCACAGACATGTTGAGCCCCACGGGGCTCGCCCCGCTCTCTCTCCCTCAGCAAACTGCTATAAGGGATTTGAGCGCGGCCTGGCTGCCCGCTGCGATCGGCGCGCCACCCGCCTCACAAACTGTAAACACAGTGTCTGCGCTACAGCACGCCGGAGCTCCCTTGCCGTCACTATGTCACGGCCAGAGCCCAGATCTTATTCTACCCCTAGCTATTTACGCGAAAGTGTGGGCACAGCTTCCTGGGGTATCAGAATGGGTGCTGAACACTGTAAACACAGTGTCTGCGTTACAGCACGCCGGAGCTCCCTTGCTGTCACTATGTCACGGCCAGAACCCAGATCTCATTCTACCCCTAGCTATTCACGCGAAAGTGTGGGCACAGCTTCCTGGGGTAACAGAATGGGTGCTGAACACTATAAAAAGAGGCTATTCGCTACAGTTCGCTCGACGCCCCCGCCGTTATATGGTCAAATCCACGGTGAAAACAGAAGTAGCACATCTACTTCGAGCCGAGATAGCGAAACTACTGAGCAAAGGTGCTTAGAACCTTTATCTCAGGCTCAGAGCGAAGGGGGCCTATACAGCAGATATTTTCTGGTACCGAAAAAAGATGGAGGTCTCAGACCCATTTTAGATCTGCGACAGCTGAACAGAGCACTTGTGAAGCGCCAGTTCAAAATGCTTACAACCAGGAAAATCCTCACGCAAGTTCGCCAAGAGGACTGGTTTATGTCAATAGATCTGAAAGACGCCTATTTCCGAATACAAATAGCGTCCCATCACAGGCGATTCTTGAGATTCGCCTTCGAGGACCAGGCATATCAATACACAGTCCTGCCGTTCGGCCTGTTCCTAGCACCCCGTACATTCACGAAGTGCATGGACGCGGCTCTCGCACCCCTGAGACTTCGGGGCATGCGAGTTTTGAACTACTTGGACGATTGGCTGATTCTAGCTCGATCACACTCAGAGCTCATAGAACACAGGGCCACATTACTCGAACACCTCGAGAATCTGGGCCTCACAGTCAATTGGGCGAAAAGCTCGCTGTCTCCCAGTCAGAAAATTTCTTTTCTGGGAACAGTGCTGGACTCGCTATCCATGACAGCACGCCTGTCACCGGAGTGCGGACTAGACATTCAGCGCGTCGCGAACTCCTTCCGCCACGGCTCTATAGTCCTGCTCAAAAGGTTTCAGAAAATACTGGGCCTGATGGCCTCAGTAGCCTCTGTACTCCAGCTGGGCCTGCTTCGCATGCGCCCACTGCAGATGTGGCTGAAAGCGCGAGTTCCGCCCCGGGCACGGACCGCTGGTCTGTTTCGCCTCAGGGTCGATCTAAAGTGTGTTTCAGCTCTGAAACCTTGGAAAGTAACCGACTGGTATCAGTCAGGTGTGAGTCTGGGGACCGCCTCGAGTGAGCAGGTGGTGTCTACGGACGCCTCCACCTCGGGATGGGGAGCGCTGCTCAAGGGCAGACCGTTCGCTGGCCTGTGGTCAGAACGGGAAAATCTCCTTCACATAAACTGCTTGGAAATGATAGCAGTCGACAAAGCGCTACGGTGCTTCTGTCCCCAGATAAAAGGTCACCACGTCCTGGTCCGGTCGGACAACATGTCAGTGGTGGCACACATAAATCGCCAGGGCGGCGTCAGGTCCCGAAACCTTTACAGGTTGACGGAACGCCTTCTGGTCTGAGCTCAGCACAACCTGCTCTCGCTGAGAGCAGCGCATGTGCCTGGTCACCTGAATGTGGGACCAAACAGACTGTCCAGAAACAATGTCCCAGCAGGGGAATGGTCGCTGCACCCGCAGACGATCCAACTGCTGTGGGAAACGTTCGGCAGAGCGCAGGTGGACCTGTTCGCGTCCCACGAAAAACGCTCAGTGTCCGAACTTCTGCTTGAAGGGCAGGGATGCGCTGGCCCATGTCTGGCCCCGCGTTCCCCTATATGCTTTTCCCCCTGTCTCGCTCCTGCCTCAAGTGTTGGAACGAATCAGGGAAAACGGATGCCCAGTGCTGCTCATGGCCCCGCTCTGGACAAACCAGACCTGGTTCCCAGTCCTGATGCAGCTGGCCAGCACTGCCCCGTGGCCTGTACCACTGAGGAGAGACCTCCTCTCTCAGGCAGGGGGCTCGATTTGGCATCCTCGCCCGGATCAACGGGTACCCGCTAACTTCCCGGAGGGAGTGTTAAACACGATCTACTCGACGGCTCTATTCCTCGAAATGGTCTGTGTTCTCTGCTTGGTGTCAAGCTCAGGGCTTTTCACCCGTAGACTGCGGGGTTACGGAAGTGCTTTCCTTCCTTCAAGAGCTGCTGGATAAGGGCAGAACCCCATCCACGCTCAAAGTATACGTGGCGGCCATAGCAACGTTTGCAAAACTGGCGTCTGGCCAGCCACTGGGGAAGAACGACTTAGTCGTGCGTTTCCTCAGGGGAGCTCGGAGATTGAACCCTCCCAGGCCCCCTTCAGTCCCGATGTGGGACCTTTCCACGGTGTAGGAAGCCATGAAATGTGCCCCATTCGAGCCAATCCATTTGTCAGACATGAAACATCTGTCTTTCAAAATGGTGTTTCTCATGGCTCTCGCTTCAGTGAAGCGTGTAGGGGACTTACAAGCGCTTTCGGTAAGCGCGTCATGTATGGAGTTTGGGCCTAATGACTCAAAGGTCATACTCAAACCTAGGCACGGGTACGTGCCGAAATCCCTCAACACACCGTTCAGGGCCCAGGTGATTTCCCTGTCCGCCTTTCCGGTTTTCAATGAGGAGAAGGACGCGAGTCTCCTTTGCCCCGTCAGGGCACTAAGAGCTTATGTGTCCCGCTCGTCTGGTTTTAGACCGACTGAGCAGCTTTTCGTTTTGTTTGGCGGACGTTCTAAGGGACTTGCCGCATCAAAACAGAGCCTATCCAGATGGATAGTTGATGCCATAGCGCTGGCTTACACCTCTAAGGGCCTGCAGTGTCCCTTGGGTGTCAGAGCGCACTCCACGAGAGGCGTGGCCTCTTCGTGGGCATGGTCTAGCGGGATTACCCTGCAAGATATTTGTACGGCTGCGGGCTGGGCCTCGCCGTCTACATTTATAAAATACTATAACCTGGAGGTCCCCCCCTTACAAGCTAAGCTTTTGGCGGTCTAGAATTCAGTGCGATCTGCCCCGCTGTGTCGGCCCAGATGCTGAGTTTGGCCTGCGTATCGCTCACTGACTGATACAGCAGCTCCACGAGTGTCAACACATGTATGGCCACCCAGTTTAGGCTGAAAGTGTTTTCACCCTGACTACGTGGTATAATATCTATATGATTAGCTCCTCTGGATGCTATTTTATAAGGAATGATGCTTCTAGCCCCTCTTCCTTCACTCTTTGTGAGTCTATGGTGATTATGCACTACATGCGCCCCGGGCCTCTGCCCTTGGGACTTTGGTGTTGGATCCCTGTATGCACGGCGTGTTACACTGTGTTCCCCATAGCGTAAGATATTACGCTGTACGAGAGATACTCTCGTAAGAGAACGTACTCGGTTACTAACGTAACCTGTGTTCTCTCTAGAGAGGGAACGAGTACTGCGTATCTTGCCGTGCTTACAATACGCTCTGGTTCGCTTCGGCGATGAAAACCAGTGTACCAGCCTTATCGAGCTATATTTATAGGGCGAGACCACGCCCTTTCTGGCGGGACGTGACAAAATGGGCGCGAAGTGCCCCCATTGGTCAAGACGTCACGCAGAGCCGCTCTCGATAGGCTGCTGCTTTTGCCGCAGAGCAGCCAATAGGCGCGCGAGCCGCCTCGCCTATGTCTGCTTGCTGCCGCAAACCGTTTTGCATTGATTAAAAATTAAGGATAATTTTTGGCTTCAATATCTCGAGGAAAAGAGGTTTTCCCCATAGTGTAAGATATTACGCAGTACTCGTTCCCTCTCTAGAGACAACAGAGGTTAGGTTAGTAACCGAGTACGTTTTATCTAATTTACAATATGTATTTTATAATATATTGATTTATAGCGATATTTAAATGGTTTGCACGCTTAAACGAGCCGAAACTTTTCTCAAAGGCGACGATCTTTGACTCAATACGGAGCTGACGACGAGGAGGTTTGCTTGTAACGTTAACAGGAAAAACACCGAAAGTAAGTGTTTTTAACCTAATTTACAACATGTATTTCATGGCATTATATTGTTTTGTAACGATATGTATTTGATGTGCACGCCTAAACCTTTCTCACAGACTAGGCCCACAGACGACTAGGCCTGCATCTTCTTTGAGTCGTGACGCAGTGCTGACACGGATTTTGCTTTTAACAGTAAAAACAAATAGTAAGTGTTTTAACTCATTACAATACATGTTTTATATTGTTTTATGACAATATTTGTGATGTGCAAATATTAAAAGTATGTATTTATCCTCAAACTATCTTTTACTCTCGTTTACCAGCACACCTAGTATAAGTTAACTGAAAAACAGAAGAACAACACAGACTGCAGACCAACAATGCACGTGAAATTGTCACTTTATTTCCTTTTTTGGAGGACCAATTTTCTTAGAATGGGTAACTAATTCTTTCAGATTAAATATTTATGCAAAATGTACTTATCAGAATAACTTTTGATTGATGTTTGGTGGTTATGCTTTCATGTTTAAATGTATTGATTTAGCTATTTGTGTTTGCTAGGAGCATTTCTATGATGCACTGAGTGGCTAAGGCTAAACCAGGCTTGGTGTTTAAAGACTGTACAGACTAGAACCTGGTGATGTTAAGATTTAACAGATAACATGAGAGAATCATGGGCACAAACATAAAAAATAATCATAGCTTTGTTGCTATTTGGTATAACTAGATTTTCTGTGTTTCTTAACACTCATTTTGAATTTGTCCAGTCAAATTACTTTACAAAAGTCATTTTTATTTTTTACTTAAAATTAGTTTTCAAACCAATTGTTTTCATGATTTAACAGGTAGATGTTTTCTTGCTGTTTAATTTTAGAATCCACTGATTGGGAAATATCTGCCCATCACCTGTCCAACATTACAGCCACAAAAAGGGAACACAGATTCTTCCGGCGGCTGACTATTAGTGAGATTTCTTAAGGTGGGTGTCTTAATTTATTCTTAAAGGGTAACTAAACCCCTGGTCAGAGCCTGACTCCACCCACTGGCAATATTTGAAAAATGCTGGAAAAGTGGGCAGAGCCCAGCAGAGATAGAGGGGACGAGCCGAGGGCGGGGCTGAGCGGGGGGGCGTGCACCTGAGACCCGCAGTGACGGATTGATTGACAGCTGCTGTCAGACTCTAAAATGGAGAGTGACTGGAGTGACGCAAGTAGCTTTGCAACAGAGCGGTCATTTGAAGTCGAGGACTTTTCTCCCCCAGCTTCACCTGAAGTGGAGGAGGGTGAATTGTCTGTGGACACAGGGCCATATCAATTCGAGCCGCTGGCTCAAACTGCGGTCTTAACTCCCGCATCGCGATCGGCATCTGATGAGTTTTGTCGAGTTGATGTCAATAGCGCGCGCTCTCTGTAGGCATATTCATATTCTGTCGCTATGTGAAAAAATCCAGCAAAATGCCCCGTCGCGTTTGTCGACCCCAGAGGATTAACTTGAGCCTAACCATAAATTGTGATTAAAACATACATGCTCACTCACATCAAGACGCGACTGCGGTGGTGGAGTCCATGCAGGAGGAGGGGCGTTTGGCACTGCGTCACTTTTCAGCGCCAGCTGTGTGGAGAAGCCCATTTCCACCTCTACTGCATTACCATCCTGACCACTGTACTAAATACACATAAATCTAACGTTACGCTAACTTGAAGCTATCCTAACTGATGCAATACTATACTACTAACTAACTATGCTTCTAACAATACTACACTAACAACTATCCTAATTAACTACATAGGCTACACGAAATAATCTAAATAACTATATAAATGCTATGCTAAATAGATGCTAAAACACTCTATCCTGATCGTTTTAAATACTCGCAATTCCAACTCCTGACTCACAGTGGTTTTGACGAAACAAGATGGTTTTTATACTGCCAAGGCGTGGTAGCTCGTACCAAGGGCGTGGTGAGCTGGAACCTGTTACGTCACCAACAACCGCTTACATCACGAACCACCGCAAACATCCAATAGGAAAATTCAACTGCAGTAGCCACCGTTCAACCTAAAGAGAGGGCAGCACTCAGACGTTTTTATACCATATATTGTAGAATTAAAACACTTTATATCCAAATGTCAAAAAAGTTACTCGAATCAATGAACAGCATTTATGAAGCTGCATTCTTACAGATCATTTACTAAAAAAAGTTGGTTTAGGGTTTAGTTACCCTTTAAAGGGTTAGTTCACCCAAAATGGAAATTCCGTCATTAATTACTCACCCTCATGTCGTTCCAAACATGTAAGAATTTCTTTCATCTTCACAACACAAATGAAGATATTTGACAGTTTATGCAACTACCACTTTCAAGCTCCAGAAAGGTATAAAGGTACATCATTATGCTGCGTTCACACCAGACGCGAATAGCTCGTCAAATTCGCGCCTACCGCGTCTAGTTATACGCTTGATGATTGCTGTTAGATGTTTGAACTTTTTCCAAAATAAACTTGCTGTATTTATAAAACACAAATTGTATTAATTGTAATTGGTCTGGTTTTGTGTTGTGTTGTCTAGAGAACCAGCACTCCAGGATTTTTCGAGAAAGTTGGATCTGCGCAGCCATTCCTGCTCTATGAAACTCTACTGTTAGCAACTGGACACAACTGATCCACTCGTATCCTGCAACTGTTCTTCATCTGCTGAATGTTGTTGACTCGAGCACTGCTGTACTGTTGCAGAGTCGAAGGTACTGAATCAACTTCACTGACACAGGACTTACATTCACTGACATGTTCAGGATTTGAAGTATTACAGACCATTTGATAAGCAGCTTTCATATAATTCTGATGACAGAAATGCCTATAGTGTGCATTCATTGTTTATTTTAAAGGTTAACCTATGATGTAAAGGGGCTTGTTCGTTAATAAAATAAATAGTTTGTTAAAACCACTGTTTGCATTTTGCCTTTATTTTTTACTTTACAATGAACAAAATTCTGCTATAATCCCAGACTAAGGTTACAATTGAACTTTCTGGATTGTTTTGAAATACAGTTTTGAAAGAGTAATATAGAGTGATGTGTTTATTTCAAAGTGAATTTATTCTTTTCAGATTAAATGATTTGTCAGTTTATTTTACAGTTCTTTAAACTAGGTCAGCGGTTCCCAAACTTTTTTCCTTGCGCACCCCCTTCTATGTCCCAACCGGGTTTGCGCACCCCCAATCCCCACTTAAAAAAAAACAAAAAACGCAACAAAGCTTTATTTTATTGCCATATAAAGACTCATGTTTTATCATGCTCAAATAACCAGAACACACATGACAATAACAACATCAACAAAGTTTCAATATAATGCAACAAAGCTACGCACAAGCTTCCACTTTTAACCCTTTCACACCAATGCGACCGTTATTTAGAATTTGTCACTTTAATGTTTCCATGGTGACGCGTCATTGCTTGTCACGGGACACAGCGCAACCACAACACAGCGCTGAATGAATGAGGATCTGCTTTTATGTTATTTTTCCTTTTTTATCAAAAATATTCACAACAAATGTATTAGCTATACATGAAACACTGATATTCCGATTGTCAAATATGTGTAAGTGGACGCGTTGTGTTGTTTAAACGCCTTCATAACGATTGCGTTAGTTGAGCTGTATGCGCGATGGGCGGCGTCATGTTAGTTTGTGCCACAGTTCAGAGAAGAATCGGATCTGTTGGATTTACAACACGTTAGTGTCTCCCCTTCTCACGAAATACATGAACGTAAGAGGCTGGTGAACTGGGAGAAGAATACGCACAACCGGCACATCCGGGAACTTAACTGTCAATTTCGTCCCCGCCCCTTTTTGGGGGAAAACAAACTAAACTTTCCATAGACTTCAATACAAAATAACGGCAAAAAACAACGTCCGTACACAGCCGGCAGGCGTAAATAACTTAAGAAATCAATTATATAAAACATGGCAAGTAATTATATGTCCACCCTGCCTGCCATAGAGCTTGAAAGATACATACACAAACTTAATTTGGTCAATTTAAAAACATGTCCCTTTATTCTCTCAGCGTCAAATTGGTGTAACAACCCCACCCAAAGGGGTTATATATATTATAAGATATATTATAATGTATATTATAAGACATAATATATACATTTAAAGATGCTTACATTCAAAAACGAAGTAAAATCATTCACTGGCTTACCATGGTGACTCGATGAGGTACGACTACGAGTAAATGTCCGGGAAAGACACCTCTGGCCACTGGGTGGGGTTGTTACCATAGACAGTAAAATAATTAATTATTAAAATAAATAATTTGAGGCTGGGAGAATGAAGGGACATGTTTTTAAATTGACCAAATTAAGTTTGTTGATGTATCGTTCACGCTCTATGGCAGACAGGGTGGACATATAATTACTTGACATGTTTAATCTTAGTGATTTCTTAAGTTATTCACGCCTGTCTGCTGTGTACGGACGTTGTTTTGTGACGCTATTTTGTATTGAAGTCTATGGGAAGGCTAGTTTATTTCCCCCAAAAGTGGGCGTGAACCTTTTCAGAGACATTCTATGACGCAGCGCCGGTTGTGCGTATAGGGTAAAATGTGAAGCTACGTTCTACACAATGTGTATCTGATATGAATAAAACGTGTCATCTTATAATGAAAAGGATTATTATTGCCTTATCCATAGATATCAGCAAAATCAAAATCATTGTTTTGCTAGTACTTATGTGTATTTAAATGTGTGAAACTTAAAATAAACATTATGTGGTTGAAAACACTCAATAGTTGTGATATAGGCTATGACAGCACTGGCTAAGCGCCAGCCAACGCGCGAAAGCACATTTGAATTTAGAAGTTGATAACGTGACGTATTATAGCCTAGCGGCTGCAGAGCAATGTTTAGAAGAAGACAGCAGCTGTCTTATACGTTTCTATTAAAAACTAATAAATAATAGTTTTTTTTATTTAAAATATAAGCGATTACAAAGGAAATGTTTACAGTTCATGATTTTTTTTTCTTGTATGGAAAAAATCCCATTTAAAAAAACAGACCGCCATTGCATTTTTCCTCTCGCGCACCCCCTGGTGACAGCTCGCGTACCCCTGGGGGTGCGCGCACCACACTTTGGGAATCCCTGCCGTAATCTATCTAGAGCGAGCGTGCATGCGAGACAGATATTGTGCTCCAAACCGTGCGCGCGCATGGCAGAGAGGTCTGTTCCCTACAACCTAGAGTTTTTAAAAACATGGTTTTAACCCTCTATGGTACGGTGTTGCCTCCAGGCAACATAGTCTATTTTAGCTTTTTTTAAATAAACACGATTACAATTTTATTTGTCAATGCTCTCTAAGGGGAGGGGAACTCAAATACTAACCAATGAAAATGCAAAAGAGTGGTAACATGACCCACAGGGGTCCATTGTGTTCCCTCTTTCAGCACACGTGCACATGTCACATGGCTCCATATTTTCTCCACTGACAAGGGCATTTTTCACTAATTTCTGTCCAGATAATCAACTACAAAAAATCTTAGTCACGTTCATTGGTTAGTAAAGAAGTATTTTCAAAAACATTACATTATATATAATCAAATGTATCATAGAGAATTACATAAAACTGCATGTTGCCTCGAGGCAACATTGTACCGTAATGGAATCACATAAGGCCATACCAGGCATACTAGGTTTGAATACAAGTATAGTTTAAAGGTGCAGTGTGGGATTTTTAGCGGCATCTAGTGGTGAGAATTGCAAATTGCAAACAGCAAGTCACTCGCGGCCTATCCCTCGGTTTTCAAACTCGAATGAGAAGCTACGGTGGCCGACGTAAGACAAAATATGTCGTCGTCTGAGTCAGCAGCAGAGAGTAGTAAGTCAAGCTATGAGGTTTCTTTAGCGCTGTTTGTTTGCTTTCGGCTACGGTAGAAACACACCTTCAGACCTTCATAGAAGGGGATTCCCGCGTCTATGTAGATATAAATGTCTCATTAAGGTAATAAAAACATAACGGTTCATTAAGTAAGGTCTTTATACACCACTGAAAACATAGTTATGGATTTTATATTGCATTTACATATATGCACCTTACATAATATAATAATAGTAATCAGCTGATTGTCTCACGAACGTAACCAGCACATTCTCCCCACACAGCAAACCCATAATACAGCGAGGGAGAAGAACCACATGAAACTATGCAACAATATATTTTTTCTAACAGGGTAGTAAAAGTTTAGCTGGCTAATATGAGCTGTTACTGTGGCTGAGCTGGTTAAAGCGTAAAGCCTTGTTTAAACTCGACGCGTCCGCATGAGCCCAAAGGTGCGTGCGGCAAAAATAACGTGATTGTAACAGCGCGCGCGCCTCCGCATCCCCTAGACACCACTTACTACACACAAAGGCTTTTTTCTCTGATTTTGGAAACTCGGTCGACTTAAAATGCTTCCAAGATCGACGGGTTGGTGATTCCTGTAACTGTTTTACGGTCAATGACAACAGTAGCCTACTAATCAGCTGTCTCACGAACTTAACCAGCACATTTATCCCCACATAGCAAAGCCATAACACAGCGAGGGAGAAGAATTAAGTTACATGAAACAATCCAACTACATATTTACACCACTGACAAGGGAAAAGTCACTACTCACGGTGTTTATGACTAGCTTCTTCTAGCTTCCTGCGGCTTCTTTTTCAATGTAGTGACGAAACGCGCTCTGTAGCGTTGTTTGTTCGCGTTCGGCTACGGTAGAAACATGACGTCACAATATGGCGACCTTCATAGAAGGGGATTCCCGCGCCTATGTAGATATAAATGCCTCATTCTAAGGTAATAAAAACATTACCGTTTATTAAGTAAGTTCTTTATACACCACTGAACACATAGTTATGGATGTCATATTGCATTTCTGTTAATAAATACTCAAATTTTTTACACATTGCACCTTTAATTGTAAGGAAAAGAGTTTGAACTATCTAAATGTATCTGGATTTTTACAATCTGAAAACTCAGCATGGTTCGACAGTCACTATTGGCCACTATAGTGGGTAATCGGGTAAATAGTGGATTTGTGGGACGGGCGTGTGGCTTGTGAGTGGTCAGTGGGGGTCGACGGGATATTTGGCCACTATAGTGGGTAATCGGGCAAATAGTGGATTCGTGGGACGGGTGTGTGGCTTGTGAGTGGTTAGCGGGGGTCGACGGGACATTTGGCCACTATAGTTGGTAATCGGGCAAATAGTGGGTTCGTGGGACGGGGGCGTGTGGCTTGTGAGTGGTCAGCGGGGGTCGACAGGACATTTGGCCACTATAGTGGGTAATCGGACAAATAGTGGGTTCGTGGAACAGGGCGTGTGGCTTGGGAGTGGTCAGCCAAGGTCGACGGGACATTTAGCCACTATAGTGGGTAATCGGACAAATAGTGGGTTTGTGGCACGGGGTCGTGGCTTGGGAACGTTCAGTGGGGTCAACGGGACATTTGGCCACTATAGTGGGTAATCGGACAAATAGTGGGTTTGTGGGACGGGGTCGTGGCTTGGGACCGTTCAGTGGGGTCAACGGGACATTTGGCCACTATAGTGGGTAATTGGACAAATAGTGGGTGAGTGGGACGGGGCGTGTGGCTTGGGAGTGGTCAGTTGGGGTCGACGGGACATTTAGCCACTATAGTGGGTAATCGGACAAATAGTGGGTTTGTGGGACGGGGTCGTGGCTTGGGACCGTTCAGTGGGGTCAACGGGACATTTGGCCACTATAGTGGGTAATTGGACAAATAGTGGGTGGGTGGGACGGGGGCGTGTGGTGCCACACAGGATGAAGGCGGCGCTGCTTCTGGGATTTTCGGTTTTGGGGTGCTCCCGTCGGGCCCCTGGGGGGGTCAGGCCCCCCTGACCTCACACGGGTCATTAGGTCGGCCTGGGAGGTCTTCCACATGTTTGATCTTGCTGTTGTTTAGGCCTGGCCTTCATATTAGGAAAATGTTATGGTGATTGTTAATGTTTTACTCTGAAACAACACCGATTGTAATGTTTTGATATGATAACTTGATATGATGGTTTGTAGTACTTGCGTTCCACGATGGTACAATGTTGCCTGAGGGCAACAGCTGGATAATAAATGTTACTTTTTATTAAATATGAAATGTGTAATTCATTAAAAACTTGATAAATGTATTTGTTCAAGTGTTTAGTTAAATAAATTGATGTTTTCAATAAATCTATAATTTTTTTCTTCATGAAAATGTCAAATGTTTCAATTTGTCCATTGTGGTACAATGTTGCCCTGAGGCAACAAACTTTTAATTAATAAATAAATGTAAAAATAATGATAATGTTTATTGATATTGTTATAGTGTCCAATTTTAAGCAGGAAAAACATAACAAATAATTTTTTTCTCACTGATATCATATTGCGTACCATAGAGGGTTAAGTAAAGTGTGATTTGCCAGGGGGGACTGGGATTTCCTTCTGGTCTAAACATCCCTGCTTCTGCTAAATTATTTTAATCCCCACACCCCTCCCTCCACAGCTAATCAATGCTATAGGCTACTTCACCAATATCAAATATATAAAATAGAGATATGCAACAGGCACGTTTAAACGACAAACAATAAAATCAAAACCAGCGTTTCAGTTGTTCATTAGTTCCAGTGGCCTTAATGCATGCACAGCTTTTCAAAATTTCACAAAGCGTGTTGAGATTATTTTGAATGAAATATTGAAGTTTATAATTAAGTGTTTTGGCACACCACGCCGTGGCCCTATGCATTTTTCTAAAGTCGGGTTTTATTCTGGCATGGTGAGTTAGTGTTCGACAAACGCGGCAGCGCGTTCATTTAGATTAATTTATTTTTCTCATTATTACAGCTAAAATAACTTAATAGGCGACTCCGTAATTTTTTGGTCATACAGATAAGAGTAGAGTAGCTTACATCGTTCAAAACTGTAAACTTGTATTCATATTAGGCTAACGACAAAAACAGTAGGCTATATCTGTCGTCTCTGTCTCCGGGAACTGCACGTCACAAAAATGAACCGAAAGCCACTTCAGCTCAGTCACGATAAGAAATCGTCTATGTCTAAAGCCTTTAAATGTCTAAATATTTAGGCTAATAAATGTTATCTGATTATGTAGGCTAATCCATATGAAAATGAGAGGTACAGAGGATCTACTCAAACATGTAATGTAAGCGCTTCGCAATGAGAAAATGACAAGACAAGGGTGAAAATCTCGCTCTAATTAAATGTAGGCTAAATCGCCCTGAATTAAAATGTAAAAACAGATCAAATAATGTATTTGTCGAAATGTTGCGATATTGTTTAATTTAAGTTCATAATTATTCTATAAATGTTATTTAATTTAGCAGCATTACCACGAAGCACCGTGTTTCGATATTTATTTGAATAATAAAAAATAAAATAAAAACTTAATTCACAAATTGCATGCCTGGTTGTAAGGATCCAAAGATCCCTGTAGACTTTAATATTGAGTTGAACATTTTGTTTATGACAACAAATTAACAAGCGTTTTTTCAGATTATATTTAGTTTTGCTTGGAAAAAGCTGGCCCAAACCAGTTTTATTTCATCAATTATTGAAATAATGAAATATTTAGTAATAAACTTTTATGACAGAAATATCATAGGCTACATGTAACTTAAATAATTTAATTCCTTCATTATCAACACTGTCTAGAATAGCGATTTAAGTGTGAATTGCGACTTCTCTTTGTGTTAAGTCAGCCTCAGACTCAGATAGGGGGTGGGGGGGTTGGAGGGACAGTTGCTGGACAAAGGTGTTAATGTTCCTCTTTCATATGGAGAGTGTCGGATAGCCAGCCTGATGAGCAGGCAAAATTATTGTAAGGATAAATCTGTGTCCAAATGTAGGCCCCATATCTTATTAAATTATAAATATTGTAGTTTATTTATTATAGCCTATTTAAAGTTTTTTTCCACACAAAATTTCAATTGAAGTTATTGTAAGGTGAATTCAACAAGGCATGCTGTGTCTTTGAAGCAACAATTAAAGGCTAAATAATTTTTTCGTGATTTGTATGGCTGACACGCAGCGACATATACAGTATTATCAGCTGTATAATGTGTTTTTACTCTGAAATGTTTAATTTCGAGAGAGACCCGGTGCGCGCAGCGAGGGAGACTAAATAAACTTGTTAAAAAGAGATCCAGCGCGAGAGAGGCAAAGAAAAACGCATGTTTTTAATTTAATTATGTTTCTTTGGACAATTTTCGTTTAATTTAGCTGTAATTTCTTTGGCAATACAAATTTAAAATGTCGCAAGAATAAGATTAGCATAGTGTTTCTTATTTTGCATCGCAAAAGAAATAAACTCTAAATCCGATGCAACCCTGTTTTAAATTTAAAAAAACTGTCCCGACACTTTATTTAAACCTTGAAATGTTCGAACTTGGTTTCAAACTTAAGTAATTTTAGTGTTCTTTTACATTACACAATAATTTAGCAGACTAAAGACGAGCTTCTTCATTTTCATTTTCTGATGCAATCGGCTGACAATCTTCCTTCATCAGTTTTTGTCGTTTGTGCAGCGGCTGCGGTTCTACAGGAATGTAGCAAATTTATGTTGTAATGATAATTAAACAAAACTCTTGACTTTAAATAAGTAAACAGTTATAAACAGTTACCTATTTAAGCATCAAGGTGGTAAAATATAAACGCTGTATAGGCCAACATCGGTTAACAACATGTATGCTACATTGAGATTCGATTTCGGGTCGATTGAAGCTCCTCGAAGCTCGTGTTGTTGCGTTGATCACTGAGCTACCTTCTGTACGCTGTTAAAGTTGTAAAGCCTCATTGATGTAGCCTAAATGTTTTTATTGCAATGTTTTATGTTGAAATGTTTTAATTATTTATTCAATTACATTTCAGTAGCCTAATTTCAGTATTGTGATTATGAATTATTTTAACTACGTTTCACTTGTTGAATTCATCTGCTACCACCAGCTTTCAATCGCTCTGAATCAGCCGCGGCGCGGCAGCAGATTACGCATTAGAGTCTATGATTGTAGCGCCTCTTAGCGGTAAAAGGCAGCAAATACACCACACATTTTACCGCCGCGGTGGAACGGCTGATGTGGGCATTGTCATGGCTTGCCTCGACATTTGCGTTTGAATAGCGCGCGTCCTCCGTGGGCGTGTCAGATTAACGCGTAATGTAGTGTAATGAGCTGGGAAAAAATACTGACAGCACTCTCTTTTCATACAGATTGCATAAACTGAGAATATTTGTTTTTTATATAAATTTCATTTAAAAGAAGAGAATTCAAGCTTCATAAAGAAAAATCTCTCGTGCCTGTGTGACAAGTATTCGCGGAGTTACAGTTAATCTTAGGACGCGTTTCAGAATGGACTTCACTGACAGAGAGAACGCAGAACTCGCATCATGTTTGTTTTTCTTTATTTGGTGAAAAGCACAACACTTTGTTTTTATTGTGAGTATCCACAAAAAAAAAATAGAAACTTAACAGGATCTAATGATGTATAACACTTATATGTAAGATCAAAATCAACCGAGTATTTTGAGTCTCTTTTGCACTGATAAGAAAAAAAGCGAGCAGATCACGCCGGCGTGATTGCCGACCCCAGAGGGTTAAAAACATTTTTCTATTTAATGAGAAAGTCATACGAACCTCAAAGTGTTAACCTGTCACCTCTGACCTTCAACAGCTGTCACAGCTCCTGGTGCAGATGGGATGTGTTGTTGCAGGAACTGATATGCTATAGGCTACTCCTGACTGGTCGAAATCTCATGCTATTTAGGACAAATGTAATGTACAGAAGTAGCTGCACTGCTTAAATACAAAATTAAAGTTTTTGAACGAAAAGATAAGTAAAGTCACTCTGATGACAATTTTTATGTGAAATGTGCATATTTACCCCCAATTGTCATGGTATGGGGAAAATTATTATTTTTTTAAACTTAAAACCAATTTTATTGGATTCCTTGACCCCAAAAATGTACACTTTAGCACCAAATTTGTCATTATAGCGATAACAGAAGCGAAGATATGGGCTCTAGAGTATTTTCGGCGAATTGGCGGCCATTTTTGAAAAAACATGTTTATTTCTGATACAAAGTGTGATCTCACTTGTGTCTTAGGATAAATTTATTTGTATGACCCTAAGGTACTTCCATACCAAAGGAGACCTTTGCATCATGACTTGAAGTCAAAGGCCTATTTTTTGGGCTTAACCTCCCTACTATTAGTTTGATCATACATATTTCAAAGTTGAGGATTCATTATTTTGATATAGATTGCATTGGAACAAACATCTTAGTTGATTAGTTTATTGACAAAACATAGCCTACTATATATTTAACATATGAGCAGAAACTCCTAACAAAAGCTTATTTGATGTCTTTATTTTGAAGCTTATTTGAAGCTTATTTGATGCTTATTTGATTTGAAAAACTTTATCCAAAACTAGTCAACGAAATTTTGTCTTTTATTTCGTCTGTAACAGTACGTATCTGTGTGTTCATTCATTCATTCATTCATTCACACACACACACACACACACACACACACAGAAACATGATTCACATTTAAACAGTATGCTATTTTCCGTTTACAGACACTAACGTTATTCTATATCACGATTAGAACAAAGCACAAGCATAAAACACTTACACTTCTCAGCTGAATCTGTTGCTCCTCCTCGAAGAGAAAATAAACCAGCACTTGTTCTGTGGTAAATGTCCCAGGATTATTCCTCATAGCCGCGCAAGACGAATCTTAATCTGACTAAAAAATATAGTGTGTTTACAGCATTTGCCTGGGGCCGTTTATCTATTTTGCATATGGCCGCCCTCAACACATTATCTTATGAATAGCGCGCTCTGCGAGTGGGTGTGAACAAATTAACGATAATGAGCTGAGACAGGAGAAACTGTACTTCTCTTTAGTTTCATACAGATTACATCGCAGGAGAATATTTGTTTTAAATGTGAATTGTTTTATTTAAAAGTAGAAAATTAAAGCGTTCTTTAGACGTATGTTTCATGTTTGTGTGATAAGTATTAGCTGAGTTTCAGTTCATTTTCCAGACATGTTTCAGAAAGATTTTTGCGGAGACAGAGTGAGCTGAAAGCGCACCCTGTTTATTTTATTTATTTAAAAAAAAAACACAAGGTTTTGATGTTAATGTGAGTGTACACAAAAAAAGAAGACCCTCTATAGTTTATAATCATGTATTGATTTTATTTATATGAACATAAATGACGGAGTATTTTAAGTCTATGTGGCTGCTATGTGAAAAAAAAACAGCAAAACGCGCCGGCGCGTTTGCTGTCCCCAGAGGGTTAATGCCCATTTTCTCCAAATTACCTTTTCTCATACTCCAAGTCCGAAATCTCCTCTTCAGTAGCACCTATATACACCAAACTTTCCAGTCTTGTACCTAGTTATATTATAAAGACATTTACAGAGGGATTTGTAAATATATTATTCGTAGCCTGATTTATATAACATTGTATTCCAAAAAACATGGTGAAAATCTTTTAAGGCTATTGACTGTATATTCTGATTTACAGGATAACAAAAGTAGATATCCATAAATCCCTCTGTAATTTTAAGAAAGAGCAGTATATGACGGTACATGATAAACCAAAATGTATTGTTTGTTCAGAAGTGGGTGTAGTAAAGGAGTAAATTACCACAATTTGATACCCATGCAGAAAAATGATGACCATGATATTTTTTGTTAACTTCTCAGCTGAAGTGAATTACTATTTAACCTTTACATTATTGTTGAACCATGGTATTAATAAAAACTACACAATAGTAAGAGCTGAACTGTTGCTTCATTTATCCAATTTTCTCCACCATGGAAAAAGTGGGCCGGTCTTGGACCTGAAACTCCCGGGCTGAAAAGTGGCTCCTCTCCGGCCCTGTTTCTAACTAATCTTTTTTTTCTTTCTTTCTAACTAATCTTTCTTTCAAACAAATCTTTTTTCTTTCTTTCTAAATAATCTTTCTTTCTAACTAATCTTTCTTTCTTTTTTCCTTTCTGTCTTTCTAACTTTTCTTTCTTTCTATCTTTCTAAATAATCTTTCTTTCTAACTAATCTTTCTTTCTTCCTAAGCTGTCAATTCTGAGAGAGAGGACCCAAATGCGAAAGCAGGTAATAATGTCTTTAATAGAAATTCGGCAATTGGCCGCATAGGCTGGCAAACAGAAAGTCTCTCAATAATAATGAACATAAGCAGGAGATGGCCCGAGACCGGGAAATACAGGTCCGTAGATGAGAACAGCGAAGGCAAACAGCAGCGGCCGTAGACAGGTGTACTCACGGGACCGATCTCAGCGTTCAGTAGCAGGAGAGCTGGGCAGAGCACAAGTTTAGCACAAACACACAAACGAAGAATGTAGACGAGTAGGTAATGAAGACCAGGAGCCAGTTGCACCAACAGGTCTTACGCCTGGTCTTAAGGTAAGTAGGTCTTAACTCAGCATTCTAAGTCCGACCTAATAGTTATGACTGTTGCACCATCCAGGCTTAAGTCCTCTTCTCGCTAAGACCGGGCGTAAATCTTACGCCTAGTCAGTAGCAGGCGTAAAGTCAAAATCTAGGCAAGTTTCTATAGTAACCACTTGATAACTCAGCAGTAAAAACATGGCGCGCCTTATACACAGACTTTACAATGAGCGAGCTTTTAGACGGGAGAGAGTTATAAGGGACAGAACCAATCCATTGGACATTTACAATGATGAGGAGCTGATTGAGAGGTTTCGATTCTGTCGGAGAGATATATATGAACTTGTTGGAGAGCTGTCACCCGACTTACAGTTTGTGTCGAACCACAATGCAGCATTGACACCGGTGTAACGAACCACACAATAATAATATACATAAAATGTATTTAAGGGGGGCCGGAAGGCCAATTTAGCTCAAAAGGAATGATTCATCGATTTGCAATGAATCTTGACCGAATCACTATGGAACCGAGCAAATGACTCGTTTAGAGTTCATTTGAACGGGCCGTAATTATAACCTTGGCAACAGATATGAATATCCAATCTATAGTGAAACACTATGTATTAGCAAGGTAACTTTAGATCGACAGTACAAGACATTAAATGTGCAAGCACAACACAAGGCAAATATCTTTTCAAATATATTGACGACTTTATTAACTATTCTAAACACATAATAAAACTAAGGTCTAAACACAATCACACACACGCATTCATACAAGGCGCAGAGGAAGAGAGAGAGAGAGAGAGAGAGAGAGAGAGAGAGAGAGAGTTTTCAGAGATGCACTTTGTAAGACATGACCTGAACGAACCACCAAGCATTAATTTAAACCTTCGTTTCTTAGACAGGTTATTCAATTTACATTTGCACCAGTTCAGTTAAGAGTCTGGAGTAGCTGCTACTTGCTTGTCTTTGCGTTGCTTAGGGAGTTCCCTTTTTGCGGTGCTTCGTCAAAGGGGTTTCCCGACCGGGTCCGTGTGGCTGGTTGTCTCTGAAGTGCCTGGATGGAAGTTTCTGAACAGCCGGTCACGTGTAATTGGCAGGCGAATAAGAGTCTTTACAGTTCGAAGCGCGTTGCAGGAGAGACGTTTAAACGAACTTCGCAGCAACTTAACGTTGAACCGAGACTTTTATGAAAAAAGAAAATAAAGGAAGAAATGAAAGTAAGACGAGTTAGGTGGCTTGAATGAGCTGTTTCAACCCCGATCTTGATGGGTTATTTGTCTGCTGGTCTAATTTGGTCTGGTCGATGTAGAAGCGTGCGAACACGCTCGTTGGTGTTT
Source organism: Rhinichthys osculus (assembly GCA_029959095.1). Lineage (NCBI taxonomy): Eukaryota > Metazoa > Chordata > Actinopteri > Cypriniformes > Leuciscidae > Rhinichthys > Rhinichthys osculus. The sequence continues at coordinate 38,597,079 of JARWKJ010000006.1, read as the reverse complement.
TCAGAGAGAAGCACGAACAGGAACACTCTCTTGCTGTTGCTAGAGAGAGGCGCAAAACTTAATTCAACACCGAACTCAAAACCGAACGGCAACCCCGAACTGCTCTCTGAACCGAATTTCTTTTTCAACTCTCTAACTCCTTTGTTCGGGTCTTTAACTTAAACGTTAGTCCGACCTCTTTTGGAGAATTCTGACCAATGAGACAATGGCATCATTTTAGGAGGTGGATCGTTCCTACTTATCGTTATCTGGGATCTGCTTGGGTTCCAGCCCTTAGCAGAGAAACAAGAGACCCCAGTTTAAACATTATAGATTATTATAATCATACAAAACATTTTACACAGATTTCAAACAAGCCACCTTTTGAATTAAGGGCATACGATTCTTTTGATTGGAAGCACGATACCCTTTCATCCATACACACAGTTATATCACAATTACATGATTTATATGTGATCTACGCATAATACAAACATGAATTGTAGGAACAACAAGAATTATGATGTTTGATTAAGTCCACGGAGCATTGTTCTGCGTGAGTTTTAATGGGTTTGATATGTAAAGTCTGTGTAAGTCTCTCACGTTCCATGGAAAGGGGTCTGTCTTACATCGCTGTCCTGCTCAGCAGTGGTGATGCTGAGGGAGGTCAAAGGTGGTCAGGCCCCTTAATGGTCAGGCCTCGTCTCACCATTTCTGAGCAGCTTTGTCTTGCTTAAGGATGAAACAGTGACAACGTTCTTCCTGTTTAGGCTTATCTCTAATGCCTGCGGGGCCATAAAAGACTTCTCTGGGGGGGGTTTCTAGACAATTTGGAGCCAGTCTTGTGACTTTGGAATGTGGTATTCAGACCCGAAATGCTGAATCACATTTGAATGAATCCCATGAGAGATTAGAAAGATTAATTCGTGTTTGGTTCATCCTTAAAGTCTCTACATATTCCCCCCTTCGATCGATGATGGGTTGAGAAGAAGACATCATTGAACGCTGGAGAAACAGAAGAAGCAAACACACACAGCAAACAACACGGCAACCACCTCCGAGACTGGTCACTTTACTGGTGCAGGGCATTAGATTATCTAGGCCTAAAACAGGTTCACTCTCTCAATGTAGTCAATCATGTGGAAAAAGTTTAGTTCAATTTTAGGACCGTTATTCTAGTTTGTTTTAAAACGGTGATTGATCAACTTTGTGACTAAATTTGGTTTGTTTGTTTTATTCTCTTCTAAATTGTTCTAGGTTTAGACCAATTTAACTTTCACATTTTAATTCGAATGATGCAGGGAGTTCTCTAGGCTAACATTCGTCAGGCGTGGTGCGTCAATCCTTATATGGTAACCTTGACCTTTATGGGGTAACAGGGATTTTACCTAATAAAGGAAGAAGAAAAGGAAGAGGTAAAACAAAACCAAGCAGTTGAGTGACTCCTGTATGGCTACTGTTGTGCAGTGTGAGGTGTCACAATGTAATGAGAGGGTTATGCTTGTTGGGTGTATTGCTACATGTTTCCTATGGAAAGGATAGCTAAGTCAGTGTTGCGATTTCCGCGTCTACCTGTGGGAAGAACATGTTTGTTGAATGTTTTTCACGGTAGCTGTGTTTAACTTGTGTATGTTAGTGGTACAGTGTAGTGTAGTGCATGTACTGCATGTATGTCAGATCTGTTTCAGTCTGTTTTGCTCCCCCCTTTTGCTTGATGGCTTAGCTTTTATGGGCTTGTTGCATCTTTGCCTTGGAAAGGGATCTTCTCTGATCTGCTGGGGGTCAGTCCAGTAAGGCAGGAAGTTCTCTGGCAGACATTGGGAGGTGGTTTGGCATGGATGCTTGAAGCTGTAGTGCAAAACGTGGTCTCCTTTGTTGCCTTCCTCTTGTGATGGCTTCTGGTTGTGACAGAGTTTCTGACCTTCTGTGCTTACTGTCGGTGCTGTAGCACACACATGGTTCTTGAGTTTGGAGCTTGTGGTGTGATCGGTAACCAGGATGGTGTTTCCTGGTACCTCTGGGTGTTTGTCAGTGGTTGACTGTGAGAGACCACTTTGTTCTGGGTTGTTGTAGAACAGGTGGTCGTCTCGGGAAGGTGTACAAGGTGATCACTGGTCTTCTGTGTTCAGCTTGTCTTTGATGAACACTTGTAGTTGCCTCAGTAGTTGCTCCATGTCTTCTGAGGGGAGACTGTCGTGTTCTTGGGCACACTCAGTGTGGTGTTTGGCTGAGTGGTGCGGAGGTGGGTTTCGTTGTCGCTTACCCTCATAGAATGCTTTTGGATGCACTCGTTGATTCCAGTTGTTTCCTTCTGGTGGGTCCCATGACTTTTCCATGTGGTTGGAGTGGTAGCTGTCATCAGCATGGGAGTAACGTCCTCTGTGCTCCTTATGAAGGACTGTGGAGTTGTCATGCCACTGGGTGTCTTCCAGTGCAAGGCTTGTGTCTTGGCTGATGGAGTTTGACACTGTGGATGTTTTCAAACCTTTCTTTGAGTTCATCTTTTGTTTGATGTAGGCCTTGTGTGTCAGGTCACGTAGCTGCTGAATTGTCATTGTGCCTGGACAGGCCATGATACCAAGATGATGACTCAATCCAGGGTGCAGGTTTCTCAGGAAGAGGGTTTTGAAGTTCACATCCTCTTCCAGTTCAGGTTTGCTATGTGCACCTAAGTAGGCTTGTCGAAAGCGGTGGTAGTAGGCTTGGGGAGTCTCTTGTCGACATTGTTTGGTTTCCAAGGCGATTAACACACCGTGTTCTGACTCTGGACCTGTAAATTCTTTAATCAGTGTCTCACATAGTAGCTGGTAGTTTGACATGACATTAGCAGGTTGTCGGTCTAGAAAGCTTCGTACCTCTGGACTGGATGTGGATCTGAGGAGGTATAACCTGTCTCTGTCAGTCATATGGGGTCTCACCTCTAGGTGGAAGTCGATATCTCGGAGGTAGGCCTGGATGTCGGGACCCTCTGTGGAGTTCGGGTTGAACTGAGTGATATTCTTAACCAGCTGGTTGAGATCTTTAAAGGTCATCCCATGTGCAGCTTTGGAGTCTGCCTGGATGAGCTCTCTTCGTTTGTTGGCAGTGAACAGTTCTGTGGTGAAGGCCGGTGACGTTTTTGGTTGTGGCCATTCACTTATTTCACTGTATGCCAGTTCTTGGATGGAGGACTCTGTTCTGCTCAGCAGGGGTGATGCTGAGGGAGGTCTCTCCCTTCTTGGCTCTGGTTTCTGTTGGAAAATGTGCTGGAGTTCATCTCTGACCGCGTAGAGCTCGTCGTTGGCGTCATCTCGCTGTTGGGTCAGATGGTCCATTTCAGCGCTGCACCTTTCCAGGTGGTCTTTCAGAGCAGTGATTTTAGAGTTCTTACTTTCAATGTCAGCTTTGGCTTTCTCTAACTGATGTTCAGCAGACTGGAGTTGGTTTACCAGGTGTTTCTGGACAGTCTTTAACTCTTGTTTGTCACGTTCAGTGACTGCAAGGGCTTCTTGGAGCTTGTCAACTTGTGTCTTTGTTTCTTGCTCCGCTTCGTCGGACACTTTGAGTTTGTCTTGAGCTTCACCTTTGAGCTGGTCTTTGCAGTGTTGAGTGTGCATCAGCTCTCTCAGGAACTCGGTGGTCTTGGAGTCATCCTGGACTTTCACTTCAAGCTTGTCTATGCGGCTTTGGGCACGTGTCAGCTCCTCCTGAAGGTAGGTGACATGCTGGTGGCTTAGGTTTAGCTGGGCTGTGAAGGCATTGCTTAGGGAACAGGTTATTTTGGTTAGTTCCACATGGTTTTGGTTTTGGCTTGAATCGTGTGTCAGGAATCTTCTCAGAATTATGATTATTATTAAAAATAATAATAGTTCAATTGTCTTTGGTGTGAGGCAGTCTGTAATGCCTCTGAGCCAGGCGTCCACGTCTTCCCGTTGGGCAGTGGGGTTTGTCGTCCACGACATGTTGGCACGCTTGGTGAAGAGACTGACACAGATCTGTGTGTATAAGCCTATATGTGGTTGAACGGCTAAGTGTCGTTTCAGTAATTGTACATCAATAGTGAAGTGTCTTGATGACTAAGTGTTGGTCTAAGTGTACACAGTGAGGCTAGTGATGCGAAGATCTCGTCACTCAACTGGGTAAAGTAAAGAAAAAGAAAAAGGTTAAAACAAATCTCAAATGGAAAAAGCTTTTTTTTTATAGGGGGAAAATATTATTTTTGTAAATATTTCCTATCACTGAAAAGCTGGTTTCAACTCGTGATGTGAGGACTTCGTCGCTCAACTGAGTAAGGGAAAAAGAGAGAAAAGTTAACCAATTTCAATGAGGGAAAAACAAAAAGAAAATTATTAACTAGGGGAAGTATTAATTTCTCATAAATGTTTCCTATCAATAAAAAAATAAAAAAATCTGTTTCCAGAAAGGTAAACAATATTATTGCTTATGTTTGCAATGAAAAATACAACAATAATAATGCTGATACCTCTTTTCTGAGTTTGACAGGATTGACACACACACCTTCAGTTGGACCGCTTACAGCAGAGTTTACAGCAGGGATGCTTTGAAGGCGGAGTTTGCTCAGCACTTGTCTCTGTTACTTGATCTTGGATAAGATATCAAAGTTTAAATTGCGTTTACAAATGCAGGGAGAGTATGAAGACACAAAAGGGTTTGATTAAAAATCAAATACCTAATAATCTGTTTGTTGGGAAAGATTATCTTTGTCTCTTTTTAGAGTCGATTGATGGTTCTTCCAGGTTTGTTCCCTACAAATGTGAAGAATAAGATGGAATAAAGCAGGACAGAACAGGAAAGACGTGATGAGGAAGAAATGAAGCAAGGAGGTTGGATCCCGCTACCTTTAGGTCTACCACGAGTATAGAATTGATAGTTGAGGAACAACTAAACACACAAATAAACTTTTGTAAAAGACGATTGTCTCTGGTTTATTTGAAACTCGTATGGAGATGGTAATGTCCCCTATTGAAGCGTCCCGAAAATGAATTAATCAAATATAGTGGTTAAGTTTATAACCAACAGGACGAAAGGATAAAACGCAATGACAATAATGAGCAAGTCTGAGTCTAACACTATTTTTGTAATAGTAATAACAACTTTCAAACTTTACTTTCAGAATTCTTGAATTTCAAAGACTTATTCACCTAAAGTGACTAGATCTCAACGAGAAATGTAAAAATTATGTCATTAGAATTATTACAAAAATAAATCTAGAAATCATTAGAAATGATCTGTCTAGAAAAGGTAGAATTTCAATTTTGTTTAATATTTCCTTGTTCTTTAAAACAAATTCGAAATTTGACAATTAATAATCATAAACCAGTATTTTCCTTTTAGGGGAAGTAAAGGTACTTAAAGTGTGAGAAAGGTAAAATAAGAAAAACAAGAAAGGACCAACAGGTGTGAACGTCGAGGTGTCTAAATGGTTAAATCACTTTAACGTTTTTCAAACAGACACTGTAGTTAACCGCTGGGGTTAGTATTGATAGTAACTGATGCTAAAGGCTTTAGCGCAGGCCTCAATGCAAGCAACGGCCTCTCTTAGCTTAGCGTAGCGTTTGTTTACAACGAGGGTTGGGTCAGAGTTCACCCGGAAGCGTTGGCTAAGACTTCCGTGTCACGATCGTAACTATAGCGACCAAACGAACGCTAGTGGGCGAACCGGTAATTGCAGACAGTTGGAAAACAGTTTGTTAGAGTACCATGCAATATGGGAGCATTTCAACAATGTCCACAGAACATGCATGTACAGTAACAATCGATCATTTTACGGGAAATGTCGGCGCATTTCACACTGTTCAAATAAGATACACCACTCGTAGCTGGGTTTACGACGTGGGGCTTCACTCAATTTGTTTGGAGTGATATTAACTTTAAGCAAGCGACAGCTTTGCGTTATAATAGATGGAACGATGGGAAAATAGCGATCTCGGGCGGATCGTCTCTGTGCAAGTTTATCTGAGCACACGAACAACAGGGTTCTTAACGTTAACTGTTGGTTAAGTTCCACGTCAAGCTTTACTTGAACACAATTTTAAAATGACTCTTATTCAATTACATTCGGACACACGCCGTGTTTACCCGAGAATTCATTGAACAGGCGCAAACATACAAGCAAACATAGACAAACAGCTGTTTATTACTGGGATTGCAATGGAACACGCATTGACAATCAGATAAATATAACTGCTTCTATGTTTATCACAGATCGCAGTGGGACACGCACTGTGAATCGGATAAAAATAGATAACGTTAGATGAACACGCTCGTCGCTCTGTGAGGAGAATATTCGTTCTTATATGGTTATTTTAATTACTGCAGTATAACTTCGTTAAGCTCTCTGGCTGATATAAACACACACACAACGTTATAGCCCTTCTAAAAAGACTCTGGAACACGCAGACGTCGATCAGCTATAACGAGGTATTTCTGGAAATGAGGAACACGCTCAATTCTTACCTTATCGTAGTGTGAGGTTTCATATCTTATTTACTGCATGTAACAAGTAAACAAATAGGGCGGCAGACTATACTTTTCAGATTTCTCTGGGAGCTTCACTCACAGACAACAGCAGCAGCAGCATTCATTCAAACAGGGCGCGCGCTGCGCGCTCTCCATACGTCACACACAGACTTTCAGAGGTTCGGATCTCGCATCCGAAACAAAATGAAAAGATAAATCTTGATATATGCTTACAATTTAGGTTGAACTGCCTGCATTCTCCACCAATTATGTAACGAATCACACAATAATAATATACATAAAATGTATTTAAGGGGGGCCGGAAGGCCAATTTAGCTCAAAAGGAATGATTCATCGATTTGCAATGAATCTTGACCGAATCACTATGGAACCGAGCAAATGACTCGTTTAGAGTTCATTTGAACGGGCCGTAATTATAACCTTGGCAACAGATATGAATATCCAATCTATAGTGAAACACTATGTATTAGCAAGGTAACTTTAGATCGACAGTACAAGACATTAAATGTGCAAGCACAACACAAGGCAAATATCTTTTCAAATATATTGACGACTTTATTAACTATTCTAAACACATAATAAAACTAAGGTCTAAACACAATCACACACACGCATTCATACAAGGCGCAGAGGAAGAGAGAGAGAGAGAGAGAGAGAGAGAGAGTTTTCAGAGATGCACTTTGTAAGACATGACCTGAACGAACCACCAAGCATTAATTTAAACCTTCGTTTCTTAGACAGGTTATTCAATTTACATTTGCACCAGTTCAGTTAAGAGTCTGGAGTAGCTGCTACTTGCTTGTCTTTGCGTTGCTTAGGGAGTTCCCTTTTTGCGGTGCTTCGTCAAAGGGGTTTCCCGACCGGGTCCGTGTGGCTGGTTGTCTCTGAAGTGCCTGGATGGAAGTTTCTGAACAGCCGGTCACGTGTAATTGGCAGGCGAATAAGAGTCTTTACAGTTCGAAGCGCGTTGCAGGAGAGACGTTTAAACGAACTTCGCAGCAACTTAACGTTGAACCGAGACTTTTATGAAAAAAGAAAATAAAGGAAGAAATGAAAGTAAGACGAGTTAGGTGGCTTGAATGAGCTGTTTCAACCCCGATCTTGATGGGTTATTTGTCTGCTGGTCTAATTTGGTCTGGTCGATGTAGAAGCGTGCGAACACGCTCGTTGGTGTTTTCAGAGAGAAGCACGAACAGGAACACTCTCTTGCTGTTGCTAGAGAGAGGCGCAAAACTTAATTCAACACCGAACTCAAAACCGAACGGCAACCCCGAACTGCTCTCTGAACCGAATTTCTTTTTCAACTCTCTAACTCCTTTGTTCGGGTCTTTAACTTAAACGTTAGTCCGACCTCTTTTGGAGAATTCTGACCAATGAGACAATGGCATCATTTTAGGAGGTGGATCGTTCCTACTTATCGTTATCTGGGATCTGCTTGGGTTCCAGCCCTCAGCAGAGAAACAAGAGACCCCAGTTTAAACATTATAGATTATTATAATCATACAAAACATTTTACACAGATTTCAAACAAGCCACCTTTTGAATTAAGGGCATACGATTCTTTTGATTGGAAGCACGATACCCTTTCATCCATACACACAGTTATATCACAATTACATGATTTATATGTGATCTACGCATAATACAAACATGAATTGTAGGAACAACAAGAATTATGATGTTTGATTAAGTCCACGGAGCATTGTTCTGCGTGAGTTTTAATGGGTTTGATATGTAAAGTCTGTGTAAGTCTCTCACGTTCCATGGAAAGGGGTCTGTCTTACATCGCTGTCCTGCTCAGCAGTGGTGATGCTGAGGGAGGTCAAAGGTGGTCAGGCCCCTTAATGGTCAGGCCTCGTCTCACCATTTCTGAGCAGCTTTGTCTTGCTTAAGGATGAAACAGTGACAACGTTCTTCCTGTTTAGGCTTATCTCTAATGCCTGCGGGGCCATAAAAGACTTCTCTGGGGGGGTTTTCTAGACAATTTGGAGCCAGTCTTGTGACTTTGGAATGTGGTATTCAGACCCGAAATGCTGAATCACATTTGAATGAATCCCATGAGAGATTAGAAAGATTAATTCGTGTTTGGTTCATCCTTAAAGTCTCTACACCGGCATTACAGCTGTTAATAGCGCTACGTTTTTATGCAAATGGTGCGTTTCAAAACACTGTTGGAGACATGATTAATGTCCACAAATCCACCGCATGTCGGGCCATCCGCAGAGTGTCACTAGCACTGAGCCGTCGCCTTCCGCGATCGGCTCACCTCCCCACCGAGGCCGAGTCTGCGGTGATGAATCACCGATTCCGCCAGGCCTCTGGCATTTCCGGTATTGTGGGCTGCATCGATGGGACTCACGTCCGGATCCAGGCACCATCTGATCATGAGTATCTGTATGTCAACCGCAAAGGATACCATTCAATTAATGTGCAGGTTGCTTGTGACGCCAATTATAACATCTTTAATTTGTTGGCGAGATGGCCTGGATCTACCCATGACGCACGCATCCTCCGGGAGAGTGCGTTATACCAGGATTTCGAGGCTGGAAGAGTAAACGGGCTGCTTCTCGGCGACAGCGGATACCCACTGAAACACTGGCTGATGACGCCTATAATTGCTCCGAGGACTGAGCAAGAACGACGCCATCCACACTACCACTAGGTTACTCGTTTAGGCTCATTTACAGAAATACAAAAGACCGCCCATCCTCTTCAGAAATAGATGAAGATGACCTGTTTATCTGTTGTTGGAGCAACTGTATTTCTAACACTATTTTTAATTTTTCAAGTTCCAGCTTTTCCTGCTCGGTGTGTAATATCTTTGTTTCAGCCTCCACTCTAACAATTTCTTTCTCAAGAAGTGTCTGCTGCAGATTTTCCAGCCTCCTCATCCGTTTCACCGGCGGTGCACCGCTGCTGTCTTCATGCGAATTTTGTGTAGTGACTGGGGTCTCAGTCAAGTTTGAAAATACAGATAATCTGTCATAGGCCTACTGTTATCTGACAACTAATGTTACTAAAACTGTTATTGTAGGCTACTCTAATATATAGGCTACACACCTTCACAATTCACACTCTCGTTTGAGTGATCGACATCCATCTCTGGAGAGACAGCAGTGTCTTCCAGGTCAGTACCTCCACTTTCTGCACTTTCTTTCTTTCTTTCTTTCTTTCTTTCTTTCTTTCTTTCTTTCTTTCTAACTAATATTTTTTCTTTCTTTCTAACTAATCAATCTTTCTTTCAAACTAATCTTTCTTTCTTTCTATCTATCTTTCTTTCTAATGAATCTTTCTATCTATCTTTCTTTCTAATGAATCTTTCTATCTTTCTTTCTTTCTTTCTTACTAATCTTTCTTTCTACCTAATCTTTCTTTCTTTCTTTCTTTCTTTCTTTCTTTCTTTCTTTCTTTCTTTCTTTCTTTCTTTCTTTCTTTCTAACTAATCTTTCTTTCTTACTAATCATTCTTTCTTACTAATCTTTCTTTCTTTCTTTCTTTCTTTCTTTCAAACTAAACTTTCTTTCTTTCTACCTAATCTTTCTTTCTTTTTTCTTTCTTTCTTACTTTCTAACTAATCTTTAGTTCTTTCTAATCATTCTTTCTTTCTTTTTTACTAATCTTTCTTTCTTACTAATCTTTCTTTTTTCTTTCTTTCTTACTTACTAATCTTTCTTTCTTTTTTCTTTCTTACTAATCTTTCTTTCTTTCATTTTACTATCTATCTTTCTTTCTAACTAATCATTCTTTCTTTCTTTCTTTCTAACTAATTTTTCTTTCTTACTAATCATTCTTTCTTACTAATCTTTCTTTCTTTCAAACTAATCTTTCTTTCTTTCTACCTAATCTTTCTTTCTTTCTAATCTTTCTTTCTTTCATTTTTACTAATCTTTCTTTTTTTACTAATCTTTCTTTCTTACTAATCTTTCTTTCATTTTTCTTTCTTTCTTTCTTGCTAATCTTTCTTTCTTTCTAACCTATCTTTCTTTCTTTCTTTCTTTCTTTCTTACTAATCTTTCTTTTTTCTTTCTTTCTTTCTAACTAATCTTTCTTTCTTTGTAACCTATATATCTATCTCTCTATCTTTCTTTCTTTCTATCTTTCTTTCTACCTAATCTTTCTTTCTTTCTACCTAATCTTTTTCTTCTTTCTTTCTAGCTAATATTTCTTTTTCTTTTTTCTTTCTTTTTCCTTTCTTTCTTTCTTAATTTCTAACTAATCTTTCTTTCTTTCTAATCTTTCTTTCTTTCTACCTAATCTTTCTTTCTTTATTTCTTTCTTTCTACCTAATCTTTTTCTTCTTTTTTTCTAGCTAATATTTCTTTCTTTCTTTCTATTTGTGTTTTGTGTTTGGAGGGTTTGTGTTTGGGTTTGGAGCTCCGTCGAATTGTTTCGTAAATCCTTGATTTTCTTCTTTACTACTCATTTATAAACAAGCACCTTCTATTTTTACAGCATGTGAATTTATCTTCGATACTATTCCTTATAAAAAACAATCGGATTGCTTTGATATCGCTACTTAGATCCAACTTTCCGAATCTCCGCTACTAGCCTTGCTTTAGCCCGCTAGCATTACACGCGTGGCCTCTCGCCTATCGATCGTCTCATTTACACCCGTTTCACTGAAAGGATACGTGTTATATCCAGGATTTCAGTCCTAAATTAGTAGTGATATTGGTAGTATCACTAACATTACTAATTTACTGTTCATCTGTTATAATGGCGAATATATCGGATGTGTGTCTAACGTTACCTCTGAGTGCAGGTGAGGACACATTCGAGCTGCATTCGGTGCTGTTGGAGCTGGAGTCCGTGGAGAAGCAGATCCGTGGTCTGCTAGAGAGGCAAGCCAAGCTGCGAGATCGGCGATCAGGGCTTGAAACATCACGCGCCGTTGCTCACAAGTCAGTGGTTAGTAACTTTTTGACGCCGACCTCGTCTACTCCGTGTGTTTCTCTGCACAGGACGCGATCATCCCTGGCTTCATTCACTCCGGCACTGACACAACACCATGGACCTTGGGTGATCCCTCAGCGGAAGACACGAGCCAGGACCAGAGCAAGAACCTCTCCACCCCTCCCGGTCTTCGAGATCTCCACCCGGAACCGCTTCTCCCCTCTTCGCGAGTCGGAACGCGACGTTCCATGGTCCGTCATGTCCCTGCTACCTCAGGTAAGGGTAATGTGCGCACTCACTGCTTTCCTGGTGCTCGTGTTCTAGATGTCGCTGCACATGTTCCCGAGATCCTGAACGGTGACGAGCGCGTCGGAGCTGTTGTGCTGCACGCGGGAGTGAACGACATCAGGCTGCGGCAGACGGAGGTTCTGAAGAAGGACTACAGGAGCCTGATCGAGACGGTACGCAGCACAGCGCCTGAGGCAACGATCATCGTGTCTGGACCGCTTCCCATGTACCGACAAGGACAGGAAAGGTTCAGTAGATTATTTGCACAAAATGAATGGTTAATGTCATTGTGTAATGAACAGAAACTGCTCTTTGTAAATAATTGGAATCTGTTCTGGGAGCGACCTAGGCTCTACCGTGCTGATGGCCTGCACCCCAGCAGAATCGGAGCGGCTGTTCTGTCAGACAACATCTCCAAGACGTTGCACACCGTCTGACTAGTAAGTCAAAGTCCAAATCACAATCTTTGCTGTCCCAACCTAATTGATATAAGTAGTGTAGAACATTATATAGAAACTGTGTCTATTCCTGTCACGGTTGGTAAATCCTATGTCTTCTTGTCTCGTGTCTCTGTTGTTGTATGTGTGTGCGCTGATCAGAGGGGCGTGGCCGCTCATCAGCGCTCGTTCAGCAATTACTCATTACCTCATCACCAGCTGCAGTCTATCCATTCCTGTGTATATATCTCATCAACTTCTCATCTCCATTGTCAGATCGTTGTTTTGTGATGTCCGGTTGTGTTGATCCCTCTGCGTTCCAGTCCCGTGCCTTCGTTGTTCCTGTTCGTGTTCCTGTGGTCGTTATCTGGATTCGTCTTGTTTGTCCAGCACTCTCCGTCACCTCACTCACCGGATTCATCTGACCATTAGAGTCCCTGTGCCGCTAGCCTGTTACCACTGGACTCTTTCTTGCTTCATCATTGCTTTATAATAAATACTGAGTTTTTACTTGCATCTTGCTTCCGAGTTTCTATCATTACAGAACGATCTGACCCTCAAATGGAAGCAGCGAGTAACCCGTCAGAAAGTCTGGAAGACTTTCTGAACAACAGCAGACTTCGGATGGATAACCAAGAAAAGAACCTCAACGACACAGCTCGCGCTGTTCAGGCTTTAGTGGCGCAGGTGTCCGGGCTCACCCAGCAAATCCAAGTTCTGCGAGCTCCCACTGCGCCGCCTGCACGGCCGATTCCCCAACCACCACCAGCGGACCCCTCCCAGTCGGAGCCCCGTCTACCGGCTCCGGAGCCGTATTCAGGTGAACCTAACTTTTGTTGAGCCTTCTTAACACGATGCTCAATGCATTTTTCTCTCCAGCCCCGAACCTTCCGTGAGGAACGAACCAAGGTCGCTTTTGTCTTGACGTTACTGACTGGGAGAGCGGCACTATGGGGAACGGCGGTGTGGGAGAACCAGGACGAATGCTGCGCCTCGTTCCAAGCGCTCTCCGCCGAAATGAAACGAGTCTTTGACCGCGCTGTGGCCGGTAGAGAAGCAGCCAGAGTGTTAGCCGACCTGCGTCAAGGAAGGAGATCCGTAGCGGATTTTTCAATCGAGTTCCGGACCCTGGCGGCGGAGAGCCAATGGAACGAGGAGGCGCAGTGGGACATGTTCCTGCATGGGCTGGCTGACCGCGTCCAGAAGGAGATATACGCCATGGACCTTCCCACCAAGCTCAACGACCTAATCGCTTTGGCGCTTAGAGTGGACGCACGGCTGTCCAGAGTGGAACAGCGAGCACAGCTCAACCGCCCTTCGGGAGGATTGGAAGGCCAACGTTCTGGAGGCGGGGACGCGGTCAGCCCCGTCTACGATCCCGAGCCCATGCAGGTGGGTCGAGCCCGGCTTTCCCGGGAGGAGAAGGAAAGGCGGAGATCCCAGGGCCTCTGCATGTACTGTGGAAGAGCTGGACACTTCGCCTACAACTGTCCTTTAAAAGGCCCAGCCCGACAGTAAGTATGAGGCTACTGTCGGGTGGGATCTCCGCCGAGAAGACCTCATCAACATCGACTCTCCTTCCGGTTAGACTCCGATGGTCCAACCACCGTCACGACTGTCACGCACTTCTGGACTCGGGCGCCGAAGGTAACTTCATGGACTACACCTTTGCACTCAACCACCAAGTTCCCCTCAAACCCCTCACACATCAGATTGCAGTACACGCCCTCAATGGCCAAGAACTCCCCACTATATCTCTGTCCCAGAGAGAGAGGTCATGGAGAAATACATTTCTGATTCTCTAGCAACGGGATTCATCCGCCCTTCTTCTTCTCCAGCGGGGGCGGGGTTCTTTTTTGTGGGGAAGAAAGATGGATCGTTGCGACCTTGTATTGATTACCGGGGGTTGAACAACATCACGGTAAAGAATACTTATCCTTTGCCGTTGATGTCTTCAGCCTTCGAGAGGTTGCAAGGAGCATCTATCTTCACGAAATTGGATTTAAGAAATGCATATCATTTGGTCCGCATCAGGGAGGGGGATGAGTGGAAAACCGCTTTTAACACCCCTAGGGGGCACTTTGAATATTTGGTTATGCCGTTCGGCCTTTCCAACTCCCCAGCGGTCTTCCAAGCACTTGTCAATGACGTTTTGCGAGACATGGTCGATCAATTCATATATGTCTACCTGGATGATATATTGATTTTTTCATCGTCTCTCCAGGAACACGTGCAACACGTCCGACAAGTGCTTCAGAGGTTGCTAGAGAATGGGCTTTTTGTCAAGGCGGAAAAATGCGTGTTTCATGCACAGTCTGTTCCTTTTCTAGGTCACATCATCTCGGTTGAGGGAATGCGCATGGATCCTGACAAAGTTAAGGCTGTGGTAAATTGGCCAAGTCCAGATTCCCGTAAGGCCCTACTGAGGTTTCTGGGGTTTGCCAATTTTTACCGGCGTTTTATTCGCAATTTCAGCCGACTAGCCGCGCCTCTGACCGCCTTGACCTCCCCCAGAACGACGTTCAGGTGGTCAGACGCAGCAGAAGCTGCGTTTGCCAAACTGAAGGGTTGCTTTGTTTCAGCCCCCATCCTGATAACCCCTGATCCATCACGTCAGTTCGTGGTGGAGGTCGATGCGTCAGAGGTGGGGGTAGGTGCAGTGTTATCCCAGCGCTCTCCTTCAGACGACAAGATGCACCCTTGCGCGTTTTTGTCTCATCGTTTATCCCCTGCCGAAAGCAATTATGACATTGGCAACAGAGAGTTGTTGGCGGTCAAGCTAGCATTGGAGGAGTGGCGCCACTGGTTAGAAGGGTCGGGGGTACCTTTTATCGTCTGGACCGATCACAAAAATTTGGAATACATTCGTACGGCTAAAAGACTTAATTCCAGGTAGGCTCGGTGGGCTCTTTTTTCGGACGTTTTGACTTTACTCTCTCGTACCGCCCGGGTTCTAAAAACATCAAACCCGATTCTTTATCGCGCATTTTTTACCGTTCCGATCGCCCGTCTACTCCCGAGTGCATTTTACCAGAGACCCTATTTATCTCTACACTCACATGGGAGGTCGAATCGAAGGTCAAGAAGGCCTTAGAAGGGGTAACGCCTCCGACTCGTTGCCCACCGAACCGGTTGTTTGTGCCGGAGAGTTTACGGTCCAGCGTTATTCAGTGGGGACACTGTTCCAATGTGGCTTGTCATCCGGGAGTTAAGGCGAGACACTACAGGTGAATAGGTTTTTTTTTTTAACTAGCAGATATCACCATGAAACTTTCCCAGTTGATTACCTACATTAAGATGAGAAAAAAATGTATTACAAGTTTTCTGTAATTTAATGTTTAAATATGCAAATTATGCATTATCTAATTAAATATGCACTAATTTGCATACATTTCAAAAAATGAAATCTGAGTATTGGATAAAGCCAGGTTCAAAATTCTTTTTTCATTGTGTTCACATATTAGATGGGAAAAAATTACAGAGGGATTTATGGATATCTACTTTTGTTATCCTGTAAATCAGAATATACTGTCAATAGCCATAAAAAAATGATTTTTGCCATGTTTTTTGGAATAAAATGTTATATAAATCGGGCTAGGAATAATATATTTAAAAATCCCTCTGAAAATGTCTTCATAATATAACTAGGTACAAGACTGGAAAGTTTGGTGTATATAGGTGCTACCGAAGTGGAGATTTCGGACTTTGAGTATGAGAGAAAAGTCATTTTGAGAAAACGGGCTTTAAAGATTTAGCATCAGCCAATGAGATTGCGCATTTGCACCCTTTTACTTTCACGATTGGTTGCTGATAAAAAGGAAATGACCATATTTGGATCCGACAACATTGTACAGGAGAGAGAGAGCTTTCTAACGGTGTGTGTGATGACAGGGTGCAGATCGCGATCGCGGAGCAACGGATGATTTACAACGCCAACTTTTGATGAATTTATGAGAAATCTACAGACGCAAACAGACAAAGTGTAGTAAAATAAAGACCTAAATGTGTATTTCTGACTTTTTTTCACCACAAGTCTGAAAGAAGACATGTTTTTGAAGACAAATATTCTGAAATCTCAAAATTGACCAGTGAAAAAAAAACTATGTTTTTGCCTGCCGTGTCTCGCCTTAATCGTACTATGTTTTTAGTCAAGCAACGATTCTGGTGGCCTCTCATGGCTCGTGATGTTCACAATTTTGTATTGGCCTGCTCAGTTTGTGCCACGGGTAAAACTTCCAATCGACCTCCAGATGGGTTACTCCAACCGCTGCCGGTACCTTCGAGACCCTGGTCCCATATCGCACTAGATTTTATCACCGCCCTCCCACCCTCCCAGGGTCACACGGTAGTTTTGACCGTGGTGGACCGGTTCTCGAAGGCTGCCCACTTTATTCCCTTGCCCAAATTACCTTCAGCCAAGGAGACAGCGTTGATTGTCGTTGATCACGTCTTTCGGATTCATGGCCTCCCGACAGACGTGGTTTCTGACAGGGGACCCCAATTTGTGTCCAAATTTTAGATCGCTCACACCTAAGGCGGTTATTGTAAATGAAATGGTCACAGATAATAGTTTCGATGTATTTTGCCTTACTGAAACCTGGCTTAAACCAAATGATTATTTCGGTCTGAGTCTAGTCCACCAGGATACTGTTATAAGCATGAGCCCCGTCTGATCGGTCGTGGCGGCGGTGTTGCAACAATCTATAGAGATATTCTAAATGTTACTCAGAAAACAGGTCACAGGTTTAATTCGTTTGAAGTACTTGTGCTAAATGTTACGCTCTTAGATGTAAGAAAGAAATCCCTATTATCTCTAGCATTGGCTACTGTATATAGACCTCCAGGGCCCTATGCTGATTTCCTAAAAGAGTTTGCAGACTTTCTCTCAGATCTATTGGTCAATGTCGATAAAGCAATAATTGTTGGAGATTTTAACATAAACGTAGATAACACAAATGATGCGTTAGGGGCTGCGTTTACAGATTTATTAAACTCCTTTGGGGTCAAGCTAAACGTCAGTGGTCCCACTCATCGTCTAAATCATACACTAGATTTAATTATATCATATGGAACCAATCTAACCGATATAGATATTATGCCGCAAAGTGATGATGTCACTGATCATTACATGGTAACTTGCATAATACGTACTGCTGAAATTTGTCATGTTGCGCCACGTTATAGACCAGGCAGAACAATCCTCCCAACCACTATAGATAGATTCTCAAATAGCTTACCTGATCTATCTCAGCTGCTCAGTGAACCCAAACAAACAGATGAACTAGAGGAATTGACTAGCAGTTTGAGCACCATTTTCTCTAGTACATTAGAAATTGTTGCACCAATTAGATTGCAACGCCGACACACACACACATTAGCCTCGCGATGAAGCAAGCCGCTCCTAGGCACTGAGGGGCGTGGCAAAACGACGCAGTGTCTCGTTCCATTCTCAGGGAACAAGGGATATAGTCATAACCCGAGACGTTCCCTTTCGAGGGAACTCGCACTGCGTCGTTGAAAAACGACTCTTTGGGGAACGAATGCACACTAGGCCACGCACCGAAAAAGGCCTGCCCTAGAGTGAAACTGATCTCAGGCACTCAGCTAGGACGAGAGCACACGTGCGCCAGGCGTACTAGGGAGGTGCAGACTATAAAACCTGATAAAAGTGTGCGGGGAAGCCCAACCGGCTGCCTCACTCTCTCTTTTCCAGCACTTTAGACGCAGTTGCTCCGTTGCGCTTAAAGAAGATTAAAGAAAATAGTCCAACACCGTGGTACAACGAGCACACTCAGGCCCTTAAGAGAGCAGCCAGAAAAATGGAGCGCAACTGGAAGAAAACTAAACTAGAGGTATTTCGGATTTCATGGAAAGAGAGCTCGATTGCTTACAGAGAGGCTTTAAAAGCTGCTAGATCTGCTTATTTTTCAACCCTATCAGAAGAAAATAAACATCAAGGTATTTATTTGAAACAGTGGCTAAACTAACGAAAAAGAAAGCTTCAAGCTCAGAAGTGTCCAAGCAACACAGCAGTGATGACTTTATGAACTTCTTCACTTATAAGATTGATAATATCAGGGACAAAAGTATAACTATGCAACCGTCTACCACAGTATCGCATCAGGGAGTGCATTGTAGTCTCCCTGAGGAAAAATTTGATTCATTTGTTGCTATAGGAGAGGAAGAATTCTGCAAACTCGTTAATTCATCTAAATCAACAACTTGTATGTTAGATCCTATACCGACTAAGCTACTGAAAGAGATGTTTCCAGAGGTCATATATCCTCTTTTTAATATCATTAATTCATCTTTGTCTCTAGGATACGTACCAAAAACCTTTAAACTGGCTATGATAAAACCGCTTGTTAAAAAACCACAACTTGATCCTACAGAATTAGTCAATTACAGGCCGATCTCAAATCTGCCTTTTCTGTCAAAGGAACAATGAAAACAATGAACATTTAGAATCTGTGATGCCTCAGGCCGACCCCCATTGATAGGCTGCTTATAAGGCCCTTCCGATCGCCAGCGTATCTTCTGAGAAAGAAGTTACTTGACAATCATTAAAGGATAATTCCGGTATTTAACACTTTGAGTCTATTTTCTAGTTTGTTTTGGATGAACTAGAATGGTGGACTTAGAAATTTTGACGATGGGTCCTGTTTTGACTTTTTGACTATTTTAGAATCGCCTCTGAGCGCTTCAGAGTGGATGTCTATGGGCATGCTCAAACATGTCCTTAAAACAACCCTTAGCGTTCATTTTCAAAACTGTGCAACTCACCGAGTGGTTAGTGGTGTTCGTTGATGTTCCAAAACAAGTAGCGTAGCGAAATAAAGTTTCTGTCGTGTTTTATTTGCCATTTTTTAAAATCTCATTGATGTCTGCTGGAGGACTCAGTGCTCGTTGATATTACTGCGCTACCGGAAACGGAAAGGGGTCTGTTTACATTTGGTTGTAGTCTTTTCGCTCGGTTCTCCGTCTCTCAGGTCTCTCAGAACATAGACATAATAAATACATAGACGCCTATAATAAATAGGCGTCTATGTATTATAATAAATACTATTTATTATCATACTATTTATAATAATTACTATTTATTATCATAATAAATACTATTGGCCGCTGGAGCGTACGTCAACGGCGCCGCCATATTGGGGATGGCAACTTTCCCATACCTCTCATACTGGAAATTGAGAAAAATGCCTGTTTTGTGCGCTGCTTGGGGCTGTACAAATCGCCACACAATTGAAAACAGCTTTCGAGGAATTACCTTTCACAAGCAAGACTGAACGTTTGTTTTTGGTTGTATTTGGTCATGATTTAATTAGTAATAGTAACGTTCAGAGGATACATTTAAAAATACTACTGTTATTGTGTCACGAAATGTAGTTTTAATAGTTTTTCAGTCGACAATGTAGTTGTTTAGAGCTCAAATATGTGGTTTGTTTATAAAGATAGCGCCTATTTAAAAATTTGATCTGACGTTTTCGGAGTTGTAAGATGTGTTCACCGGGCGCTCAGCGCTCGTCTACCCCGCCTGGAACAGCCGTACCTTGGCCAGTGCTTCTGACGTTTGCCGCTGGCTCGGATGTCTCTAGTCTAGTGGTTAAACATGAGATATAATTCGTCTTGTGTATATCTCACGGGCGATCTTTGGTCTCATTAATCTATATGGTTCCCTGGTAAATCGTTTTGGCTGAGGGCAAAGTTAAGTTTCATAACTTTATATTTAGGCTATTTTAATGTTGTATCCTGCTATAATGGCTATTACTGATCAATAAAACTGAAATTTAACAAAAAGAGTTAAATATTAAATATAAGTCACTATTTAACTTATTTTATTGTGTATATAATGTAATTGATATTTCTTATTCTATTGCTATTATTATATTATTATTAATAAACTATATGCTATTATCAATATTTTTATGATTGTATTATTGTACTCATGATATTATATAATTATACTATTCATTACTATTTTATTTGCTGTATACTATTTGTTTATTTTATTGATTAAAGTATTTACTATTACTTCTCACTTTATGTTTGATTACTATTTGCATTTGTACCATAACATGTATTATCATAAAGGATCTATCAGTTATCTTTGTTATTGCTAAAATCTGGTCAATCACAGAAAATGCTTTTTCCACAATAAGAAAACGTCTCGGTTACGGATGTAACCCTCGTTCCCTGAGTAGGGAACGGAGACGTTCCGTCGGATGACCACGAATGGGGTTTCGCTTAGAAAGCCAATCGACTTCGAGTACTACAAAACGAGCCAATGGCAAAGAAATGCCATGGGTCTGCGGAATTTGCATAGCGTAACTCCGCCTCACCTCGTGGGTATTTAAGGAGTACGCTGGCAGCAAATAGGCATGTTTCTTCGCTGAGGAGCCAAGACTGAGCTCAGGCGATCCCCGCGGTACAGCGGAAAGTGACAGGAAGACGGAACGTCTCCGTTCCCTACTCAGGGAACGAGGGTTACATCCGTAACCGAGACGTTCCCTTTCGTTGTCACTCCGAGTTCCGTCGGATGACGACGAATGGGGATACCAGTCTAATCACGCCACCTTCTCAGCTGTCTTCCAGTGCCCTGCGTAAATCTGAGATCCCTGTCGTGAGACTAGCACGGACGAAGGACTCCTATTTAGCACAGGAATACCAAGGTACATTTCATATCCCAGATTTTTTGGGGGAATATGCAATTACTGCCAACCCAGAGGGGGGGACTTAAGAATACACATATGACCCGAGGGATGCATATGGGGAATCACTGGGGTGTCCAGCCGCAGGTGGAATATTTCAGGTGGCTTGCCAAGGGAAAGACACATGCTCAGAGAGGCTTACAGTGGAAATACACATGTGGGGGTTGCTCAGAGGAGGTACCATGCACACGGAAGGCACCTAGCCGACGCGCAGGCAATAGACACTGGCGCCAGCGTCAGCAGTGCTGGAGGAGCTCAGGGCTTTCGGGGAAGCTCGCCTGAGGAGAATATCGCACGTATCCAGTCCGTGGAGTGGCATGGCGAGCAAGCGAAGACACCTACCGGATCCCATGTTAGCTTGAAAAAGACAGTACACGGGAGGAGACTGGCTCCACTCGGAGATTGTAAAATCTGGCGAATGTGTTAGGTGTCGCCCAGCCTGCAGCTCTGCAGATGTCTGTTAGCGAGGCGCCATGCGCTAAAGCCCAAGAGGACGCCACACTCCGGGTGGAGTGTGCGGTCACACCAAGGGGGCACGGTCGACCTTGCTGCTGGTATGACAAAGCAATGGCGTCCACTATCCAGTGAGACAACCTTTGCTTGGAGAGAGCCTTTCCCTTCAGCTTCCCGCCATAACAGACAAAGAGCTGGTCTGAGGTCCTGAAACACTGCGTTCTGTCTACAAGGAGGTGCTGTCGTGAGGAGTATGAGTTCGGAGAACCAGGTCCGGGTGGGCCAGTACGGCGCGACCAGAGTGACCTGCTCCTCGTCCTCCCTGACCTTGCGCAGGAATTGCGCAAGAAGGCTCACTGGGGGAAACGCATATTTGCGGCCCCGCGGCCAGCTGTGCGCCAGTGCATCCGTGCCGAGCGTGCCCTCGGTCAGGGAATAATACAGGGCGCAATGGGTCGAGTCGTGAGAGGCAAACAGATCTATCTGTGCGTCCCCGAACTGGTCCCAAATCAGCTGAACCGACTGGGGATGGAGTCGCCAATCTCCCGGGAGGGGCTGAAGCCGTGAGAGCTCGTCGGCTGCACAGTTCAGGGCTCCGGGGATATAAATGGCACGAAGCGACCTCAGATGCTTCTGACTCCATAAGAGGAGGTGGCGGGCGAGTTGCGACATACGGCGGGAGCGCAGACCACCTTGACGGTTGATGTACGCAACGGTCGCGGTATTGTCTGAACGGACTAGTACATGCTGGCCCCTGAGCACGGCGCAAGGCGAGCTGTACAGCCAGCAACTCGAGGCAATTGACGTGCCATAGGCGGTGGGGTCCGGTCCAGGAGCCCGCGGCAGCACGTCCATTGCACATGGCACCCCAGCCCGTGGTAGAGGCATCTGTCGTTACGACAATATGCCGGGAAGCTCGTTCCAGGGGCACTCCGGCCCATAGAAAACTGAGGTTCGACCACGGGGTGAAGGTCTGACGGCAGGTCGGAGTAACTGGTACTCGGAGAGTGCCGTGTTGCCATGCCCACCTCGGGACTCGGTCGCGAAGCCAAAGCTGAAGCGGTCTCATATGAAGTAATCCGAGCGGTGTTGCCACGGCTGCGGATGCCATATGCCCCAGGAGCCTCTGAAAAAGTTTCAGTGGAACCGCACTCTTGCCCTCGAACTGTCTCAGGCAAGTCAGCAGTGACTGCGCGCGCTCGCTCGTAAGCTGCGCGGACATGGCGACCGAGTCGATCTCCATACCG
Source organism: Rhinichthys osculus (assembly GCA_029959095.1). Classification (NCBI taxonomy): domain Eukaryota; kingdom Metazoa; phylum Chordata; class Actinopteri; order Cypriniformes; family Leuciscidae; genus Rhinichthys; species Rhinichthys osculus. The sequence goes on along the minus strand of JARWKJ010000006.1, from coordinate 38,574,588 downwards.
AGAAAAGAGATCCTCTGCACGGGGCAAAGTTTGCTCTTCTCCCAGTTGACCCGAAGGCCCAGACGGGCTACGTGGCGGAGCACCAAGTCCCTGTGTTCGCAAAGCTGATCTCGAGAGTGAGCTAGAATTAGCCAGTCGTCGAGGTAATTCAGAATGCGAACCCCGTGTTCCCGGAGGGGAACAAGGGCTGCCTCGACGACCTTTGTGAAGACGCGAGGAGACAGGGCTAGCCCGAATGGGAGAACTGCGTACTGATATGCCTGCCCTTCGAAAGCAAACCGCAGGAACGGTCTGTGTCGAGGGAGGATGGAGACATGAAAGTTGGCATCCTTCAGGTCGATCGCTGCAAACCAATCCTGGTGCCGCACACATTCGAAAACGCGTTTGGCGGTGAGCATCTTGAACGGCAGCCTGTGAAGGGAGCGGTTCAGAACGCGCAGGTCCAGGATTGGCCGTAACCCACCGGTTTTCTTCGGGACAATGAAGTACAGGCTGTAAAAGCCGGTCCTCATTTCGGCTGGAGGGACAGTCTCGATCGCACCCTTCGCCAGCAGGGTGGCAACCTCCGCTCTCATGATAGGGGCATTGCCACCGACCATAGTGGAGCGGACTCCCCTGAAGCGGGGAGGAGACCGCGCGAACTGAATCGCGTAGCCGAGCCTGATCGTTCGTGCGACCCAGCGGGACAGGTTGGGAAGCTCTAGCCAGGCTCCCAAGGACTGTACCAGCGGGGTCATGCGAACCACAGACTTCCCGTCGGTGGGGCAGCGAGGCGGTATGGCTGACCCAGACGTGGACGGCATAGCGGCCTGGTGTGGGAGTACAGCCATAGACCGCGTCCTGACAGAGGAAACCAGGGAAGGACGAACGTTCCACGGGGGTCTACTCTGCCAGGGGTCTGGCGACAGAGGAGGATGAGAGCGGCACGGTCCGGGGACGGCACGCACTGTCATCCGGCTCTGGGACAGAGGAGGACGAGGGGTGCACGGCCCGGGGGCGGCGCACCGTGTCGTCCGAGAACTCTGTGTGCTCAGGGATGAATGTGTCACTTCTTTCTTTAACCACATAAGGGTGCTGCCCACCCGAGGGTGAGCAGCGGGGAGTGGAGAACAAAAGATTCTCCCCCGGCCCTCCACCGGGGGAAGGAGTGGTCCTGCTACCATCTCCTGAGAAGTGCACATCATCCCTGAGCAGCCCGTCTCAGGAGCGCCGCTTAGCCCGGCGTTTAGCGGGGGGCGGGGCTGGAGAGGGCTGGGGCGCCTTCTTACGGCTTCCTCCGCGACCGGGCCCAGGTGAAGGCTGCTGCTTGGGCCGGGCGGGAGGGGCGGGAGCCGTAGGAGGGCGCCCTCGGCGGCGAACAGACTGAGTATTCTGCCCGGTCGGCTGGGTGGAGGCAGCAGCGGGCCGTCGGGGCAGAATATGCTTAATAGCCTCAGTCTGTTTCTGAGCAGTCGAGAACTGTTGGGCAAAATCCTCGACTGCACCGCCGAAAAGGCCGTCTTGTGATATGGGGGTGTCGAGCAGCCGGGACCGCTCGGCATCCTTCATATCAGCAAGGTTCAGCCAGAGGTGTCTCTCCTGGACCACGGCTGTGGACATCACCAAACCCAGGGAGCGTGCGGTCACCTTCGTCGCTCGGAGAGCAAGGTCGGTGGCGGCGCGCAGCTCATTGAAGAGCCCTGGGTCTGTCCTGCCCTCGTGCATGTCCCTGAGCATCTGGGCCTGGTAGACCTGCAGAATGGCCATGGCATGCAAAGAGGTGGCTGCCTGTCCCGCAGCTCTGTAAGACTTCGCCACTAACGTAGACGAGTACCTACAGGCTTTGGATGGGTGCTTAGGCTCACCACGAGAAGAAGCGCTCTGAGGACACAGTTGCATCGCAACAGAGCGTTCAACCGGGGGTAGCACAGTGTACCCACGGGCAGCAGCCTCATCGAGGGGAGGAAAGGCGGATGAAATCATCGAGCGGTCACGGGAAGACATGGGGGTCTTCCAGGACTTCGAGATCTCATCATGCACGTCCGGGAAGAAAGGTATCGGGGCCTGACGCGGACGGGGGTCCGCAGCCTGACCCAAATACCAATCATCCAGCCGCGAGCGCTCGGGACAGGGCGGAGGGGTCCACTCTAACCCGATGCTCGCGGCGGCTCGAGACAGCATGGCCATCATCTCCGGATCAGACTCTGACACAACTGTGCTCACACCCGAAGGTGGCAGCTGTGATGAGTCTTCACTTCCAGAAGATTCAGACCCACCTTGTGATGCCGCGATAGACATCGCGTCCTCCTCTGGAGCGCCAAAGGAAACCCGCGGGACACCCGAAGATGATCCCGCAGGAATCCCCTGAGCACTCACGGGTTGCAACACTGGAGAGGGTGCGGCTGGGCACGGACTGATAGTCGCTGCTTTGTTCCAAACCGTCACCCTCAGATCACCCTGGCCACCAGCCGAAGTACTAGATCTATTTCTAGAGTCAGTAGATCGGGGTGTGGATGAGGGGGCTCTCACTCTTGCGAGATCACTGAGTCTTGATCGTAGTGCTGCGATGGTCATGTTCCCGCAGAGAGAACATGAGTCATCCACGAGCGCTGCTCTAGCGTGATCAATGCCCAAACACACTATGCAACGCTCGTGCCCATCAGAGTCGGCAACGAGTCTACCGCAACCAGAAGTGCACGGGCGAGGCATCTTTAAAAAGACGTGCCGCGTGCAAGCTCTTTTGTGAGAGGAAAGAAACTCTGACTGAGTTGAAGCGCCCGGGGAGAAACACAATCGCTGTCAAACCACAGACAGATAGGCAGGAAGTGCGCGCTCGCCGGAGATCGCCGTCACACCAACACCAGAGAATCTCGCTCGTCTTGAAGAACTGACAGTACAGGAATGGCTTGTGGAACGAAGGATCACCTTGGCTCCGAAGCGAAAACATGCCTATTTGCTGCCAGCGTTCTCCTTAAATACCCACGAGGTGAGGCGGAGTTACGCTATGCAAATTCCGCAGACCCATGGCATTTCTTTGCCATTGGCTCGTTTTGTAGTACTCGAAGTCGATTGGCTTTTTAAGCGAAACCCCATTCGTCATCATCCGACGGAACTCGGAGTGACAACGAAAGGGAACTTAAATTATATCTCTGTATGGGGGTCTTCACCATTCTTATCCAAGAATAAAAAGCCAGATACATGACAAGCCTGAGCTTTGACCATTCTTTATTAAAAAAAATATTTTACAAGTCTAACTATCGAGATTTTAAATAACTAGAGATGGAACTTTTTGTACACCACATACAAACCACTGAAATCGGTTGATAAATGTAAAAACAGTTTTTGTTTTTATCCAGAAAAAAACGCAGCTCACCCGTTTACTTGCATTTGATTACAGTGCAGTCTTGCCCTCCGCAAAATGGCGGACCCGTTGACATGTCGCAGCAACGTTCCAAAGTGGCCAATAGGGCGTCTATGTATTTATTATGTCTATGTCTCAGAAGGCTATCGTGAGCTGAGCAACTGCGGCAAAGTGGTTGTCGCCATCAAGTGGTTGGGAGTGTGCTAACGCTTCAGACTCAAATATCGAGCAGAAGTTTATACGCGGTTGTGAGGTATCTGAAAAAATAGTTCCACTATAGCAAATAACACGGATTGAAAGCATACATTGCGCCGATATATTTGTTTTTAATCATCAACGAACACCACTAACCACTCGGTGAGTTGCACAGTTTTGAAAACGAACGTTAAGGGTTGTTTTAAGGACATGTTTGAGCATGCCCATAGACATCCACTCTGAAGCGGTCAGAGGCGATTCTAAAATAGTCAAAAAGTCGAGACAGGACCCATCGTCAACATTTCTAAGTCCACCACTCTAGTTCATCCAAAACAAACTAGAAAATAGACTCAAAGTGTTAAATACCGGAATTATCCTTTAAGAACGTTTTGTCTAAACATTTATACATAACTTTTAAAGAATGTTAGTGAACGTTATGGGAACGCTCTCTTTAGGTTATAAAAAACTTGCAGGGAACGTTCTGGAAAGCTCTCTTTAAAATATACTGTAAAATAAAACCTAAAAATAACCTGCAGGGAACGTTCTGGAAGGTTTTCTTTTGGTTATAAAATAAAACCTAAAAATAAAGGGAAAGATCTTGAAAGTTCTCTTTAGGTTATAAAAAAAGAACCTACAGAGAACGTTCCTAGAACAATAACCAAATGGGAACCATATGGGAACATTAGGGGAAAAGTTCTGTGTTTGTTGGGTTCTTTGTTACCTAATGCATTGAACCTAATGGATGAAGATGAAGAGGCGGAAGAGAACGTCACTCATGACTATTGCTCTATCTTGGCTTCAGACAGCGAGGAGTGGTCAGGCTCTCACTCTGCTTCCTCCTCGATTCAAGAATCTGGCCGGACCCGCGCTGGAGTGGAGAACGAGCTTATGCGCCTCCTCTCACAGGCCGTCGACCGCCTCGGGCTCGAGTGGTCACCGCCTACGGAGTCTGCGCCCAACAGGCTCGACGGCTGCTTCCTCCAAAGCCGCCGCCGCCCAGCGCCCGCGGCCCGGGCCGCGCCCTTCCTGTCGGAACTCCACGCCGAACTTTCTAAATCGTGAAGCGCGCCTTTCTCGGCCAGGATTCACTCACACGTCTCCGCGTCACTCTCTGCTGTGGACGGCGCCGCGGAGAAGGGCTATACAGCTATTCCCCCTGTCGAGGACTCGGTTGCAGCACACCTTTGCCCGCCCTCAGCGAGATGGCGCTCAAAGCCCGTGCTCCCGTCTAAGGCCTGCAGAACAACATCCGCTTTCATTGGCCGCGCTTACGCCGCCGCCGGTCAAGCTGCATCTGCTCTGCACTCTATGGCCGTCCTTCAGATCCTCCAGGCTGACCTCCTTCGTGAGTGGGATGGGAAAGGCAGGAAACCAGAAGCTGACACGGATTTAAGGAGTGCGATGTACCTGTCCCTTCGCGCCACAAAGTCTGCAGCTCTAGCACTGGGAAAATGTATGGCCGCGCTGACTGTTACAGAGAGGCACCTCTGGCTGACGCTCGCGGACATGGGGGAATCTGAACGTGCCACGTTTCTCAACGCACCGCTCTCTCCCTCCGGTCTCTTCGGCCCCGCGGTGAGTGGTATCGTTGAACGGTTCTCCAAAGTTCAGAAGACCACTCAAGCCATGAGTCTATTCCTGCCTCGACGCTCTAGCTCCTCTGCAGGCCGCTCACGTGACCAGCCTCCTGCACGAGCCTCCTCACAGCGCCCAGCTCAGCACAGCCAGCCTTCGCAGCGACGCCAGGGCGGCCGCCCTAGATCGCGCTCGGACAGCCGCTGCAGGCCGCGGCCCCCCGTGGGCCTCTGCCAAAGATCGCGATGAAGCCCGAGCACGCGAAGTCCTCCTAGCAGCTTCAACACCGAGGAAAAGACGGTTGAGTCCCGCGGCGGCCGGACTGCCGTCAAAACTCCCCCTGCCAGTCCCCTTCACTCAAGCTACTGCAGTGGAAAAATCAGCAGCCAACGAGCCGGTAACACTACCCTCTCGCCTGCACACAAACGCCTGCACACAAACGCCGACCCAGAGAAATCTCATAAAGAGCATAATGTCTGGTTATCCGGCTCACGCCGAATGTGCTATAAGTGTAGTAAATGTGCCCACCGTTCAATGCTCACCCCTACACACAAGCATTACACTCCCCGTGTCACTTACAGAGCCCACTCCCATGAAGCGGAAACAAGCCGCTCGAGTGGTGTAGTCAGAAGACGCGCCCGCGAGTCCATGCGCGCGCTCTCTCCTTGCCCGCTCTGTCACACGGCCAGAAAACACTTGTATGAATGTAAGTCTCGTGCCCCCTCCCAAGCGTGCACGCTTACAAATAAACGCTTCTCCCTAAGCGTCGCCTGCTCGCCACAAGGCTATAATAACGCGCTCCCCATCCAGAAGGGTCGGAACTCTACACATTCATGTAAACACCGTGCCCGCTCTCACGCGCTCACGCTTACAGAAAGGCACCTCGCCCGAGGCGCTGCTCGCGCACTGCAAAGCAGTCATAAAACGCTCCCCATTCGCTGTAATCGGGTCATCACTCACAAATCAGTTTGTCACTGCTGCCTGCGAGCCGCCGTGTTCAAACACCGAGCGCGCGCACGCCGCGCACACACCTCCGGTACTGAACTGTAGGAATAGTACTGCCTGTAAGACACACACAGTGAGCAATCAGAGCCCGGAGGCCATTCAATCCCTGGCGGCACATATAAAAGCATGGGAAGCTATCCCAGGGGTATCAAAATGGGTGTTAAGCACAATAAAACAGGGCTATTCGCTACAATTCGATCGCCGCCCCCCACGCTTTCGGGCGCGGCTCGAAACTACTGTGAATTCAGAAGTAGCACATCTACTTCGCGCAGAAATAGCAAACCTGCTGTGCAAAAGGGCTATAGAGCTGGTGCCGCCTTCTCTGAGCGAGTCAGGGTTTTACAGCCGTTATTTTCTTGTACCAAAGAAAGACGGTGGCCTCAGACCCATCTTAGATCTGAGACATTTGAACAAAGTGCTTGTGAAAAGACCGTTCAAAATGCTGACAATCAGGAAACTCCTCGCGCAAGTGCGCCAGGGGGACTGGTTTATATCTCTCGATCTGAAAAATGCTTATTTTCAGATTCAGATAACTCCCCGTCACAGGCCATTCTTGAGATTCGCCTTCGACGGCCAGGTTTATCAATACACCGTCCTCCCGTTCGGCCTGTCCTTAGCACCCCGTACATTTACAAAGTGCATGGATGCGGCTCTCGCCCCCCTGAGAAATCAGGGCTTGCGAATACTGAACTATCTGGACGATTGGCTGATTTTGGCACAATCAGACACGGAGCTTTTGTCACACAAAACAGCGCTCCTCAATCATCTGAAATGCTTGGGTCTCTCGGTCAACTGGACCAAGAGCTCATTACAGCCCAGTCAGGCGATTTCCTTTTTAGGAATAGAACTGAACTCGGTGACTATGACGGCGCGCTTGTCAACACAGCGCGCGCTGTATACAGCGCTTAGCCACATCTTTTCAGATGAACAGCCTCATTCCTCTGAAAACATTTCAGAGAATGTTAGGCTGTATGGCCTCAGCCGCAGCAGTACTCGAGCTGGGGTTACTGCGCATGCGCCCGCTACAACGATGGCTCAACACTCGCTTGGGCCGCCGGCCGCCAGATAATCAGAGTGACTCAGACTTGCATTTCAGCTCTGAAGCCCTGGAAAGTGGTCGAGTGGTATCAGCGGGGAGTGATGATGGGGGCGATCTCACACCGGAAAGTCGTCTCGACAGACGCGTCCAACACGGGTTGGGGCGCGGTCTGCGAGGGCACGCCGGCTTTTGACATATGGTCAGACCAGGAGAAGCTCCTTCACATAAACTGTCTGGAAATGATAGCGGTCGAGAACGCGCTCACGCGCTTTCTCCAGTTATTCGAGAACACCACGTCCTAGTCCGTTCGGACAACATGTCCGCGGTGTGTTATCTGAACCATCAGGGCGGAGTCAGATCCAGGAACCTCTGCGATCTGGCAGAACGCATACTAGTTTGGTCTCAGCATCACCTGCGCTCGCTGAGAGCGACGCACGTGCCAGGCCACCTGAACGACGGCCCGGACAGACTGTCCAGGGACAACGTCCCCCCAGGGGAATGGTCCCTGCACCCCCAAACAGTCCAGAAACTATGGCGCCTATTTGGCAGAGCGGATGTCGACCTTTTCGCGTCAGAAGACAACGCTCACTGCCCAGTGTTCTTCTCAAAGAGCAAGGATGCGCTGGCCCAGGACTGGCCCAGCCGCCTGCTTTACGCCTTCCCGCCTGTCTCATTGTTACCACAGGTAATAAAAAGAATCAGGGAAACGCGCCACTCGGTGCTCCTCATAGCCCCGTGTTGGGAGAATCAGGCTTGGTTCCCGGAGCTTACGCAGCTGTCACAGACAGCCCCGTGGCCCATTCCGGTGAGAACAGATCTCCTCTCTCAGGCTTGCGGCTCGATCTGGCATCCCCACCCAGAGCGCTGGTCTCTGCATGCGTGGGTGATCAACGACTACCCGTTGCTCTGCCAGAAGGAGTAATAAACACGATCGTGCATGCCAGAGCTCTTTCTACCAGAAAGCTCTATGCGTCTAAATGGTCTGTGTTTTCTAAATGGTGCACCGACAAAAATCTGGACCCACGGGAATGTGGGGTTTCGTGGCTGCTCGTGTTTTTACAAGAGCTATTGGATAAGGGCAGGTCCCCATCCACGCTCAAAGTATATGTGGCGGCCGTTGCAGCGTTCACAGAACCTCCGCACGGCCAGTCATTGGGAAAGAACGAGCTGGTCATCCGTTTCCTTAGAGGAGCTAGAAGGATGAACCCTCCGCGCCACCCGTCGGTTCCTGCATGGGATCTTTCTGTGGTCCTCGAGGCCCTGAAAGCCTATCCCTTTGAACCACTACAATCCGTGGATTTAAAGTACCTGTCATTTAAAACCGTTTTTCTGACAGCTCTGTCTTCAGTTAAACGTGTGGGGGACCTTCACGCGCTGTCTGTCAGCCCGGCGTGTCTTGAGTTCGGGCCAAGTGACTCTAAAGTCATTCTCAAACCTAGACACGGTTATGTTCCCAAAGTGATTGGTACTCCCTTCAGAGCGCAGATCATTTCCCTATCGGCTCTGCCAGCATCCGATAGCGAATGTGACGCCAATCTCCTCTGCCCAGTCAGAGCGTTGAGATTATACACTGCGCGCTCCGTCTCTTTCAGACGCACGGAGCAGCTATTCGTTTCGTTTGGTGGGCGCACTAAAGGTCTCGCCGCCTCGAAACAGACACTGTCCAGGTAGATAGTGGACGCTATCGCGGCTGCTTACGCGTCAAAAGGCTTGCAATGCCCTTTGGGCATCAGGGCTCACTCCACTAGAGGCAAGGCCTCATCGTGGGCGTGGTCCAGCGGGATTTCCATCCACGACATATGTGTGGCAGCGGGCTGGGTTTCCCCGTCCACCTTTGTCAGATTTTACAATGTGGAAGTTCCCGCCCTGCAAGCAAAGCTTCTGGCGGTATAAGTGTGATACTATCACTATGATCAGCTCTCCTGGTTGAGCTGCACTACTGGGTTGCTATATGCTTACACAGACCGGCGCCGCCGCTCTGCTGTTCCCTTTAAGTGCTTATGTACATGCGCTGGCCCGCACTGCTGCTGGCCACCTTATTATCCCCACTTATCAGGGCTCCCCGGGTTCCCCCCTGGGCTCATGTAGTGGATGCTTGGCGCGCACGGCGTTGACAAAGGGTTCCCGTAGCGTAAGCTAGCTTACGCAATACGAGAGAACCTCTCGTAAGAGAACGTATCGGTTACCTAACGTAACCTCGGTTCTCTCTAGAAGAGGGAACGAGTATTGCGTAACCGGCCGTGCTCGCGACACGAGCGACTTTCGCTTCAGTCGATGAAAACCAGGAAAGCAGCCTCTGAACCTCGCTTATAGTGGGGGTGGTGATGGCGCAGTGGATAAGACACATGCCTTTGGTGTGAGAGACCCGGGTTCGAATCCACTGTGAGACACCAATGTGTCCCTGAGCAAGACACTTAACCCCTAGTTGCTCCAGAGGCGTGCGACCTCTGAAATATAGCAATTGTAAGTCGCTTTGGATAAAAGCGTCAGCTAAATGAATAAATGTAAATGTAAATGTTATATACACATAGCCACGCCCATTCTGGCGGGCTGTGATGCCATGAGGGCGCGAGCGCCTCTCATTGGGCGTGACATCATGCCAGGTTCTCTGATAGGCTGCTGCAATTGCCGCAGAGCAGCCTATGAGCTCGCTAGATAGCCCGCTCTAGGTCTGGCAGCTGCTGCACTGCGTTGACAATAAATACAAAATTAAGGATAATTTTTGGCTTCAATATCTCGAAAAGATTAATCTTTCCCGTAGCGAAAGCTAGCTTCCGCAATACTCGTTTCCTCTTCTAGAGAGAACCGAGGTTACGTTAGGTAACCGATACGTTTTATTTTATAACCCAAAGAAAACCTTCCCAGAACGTTCCCTGCAGGTTATTTTTAGGTTTTATTTTACAGTATATTTTAAAGAGAGCTTTCCAGAACGTTCCCTGCAAGTTATAGGTTTTTTTATAACTAAAAGAGAGCGTGTTCTTTAAAAGTTATGTATAAATGTTTAGACAAAACTTTTCTTAAAACATTTGAATGTTTAGAAAACATAAAAAAAAAAAATGTTTTCATAACATTTCCAAAATGAGAAAACTTTAATACTTAAAAAAAAAAAAAAAAAACGGTTGTTTGGAACGTTCATAAAACATTCAGAAATAACGTTTTCATAACTTAATGGGAATGTTAGAAAAACATTCTAAGAACATATTTTTGTATCTGAGAATGTTGTTCTATGAACATTTTCACTCAACATTATGAGAACATCAGTCAAGAACAAATAACATCACAAGCACGTTCCATGAACGTTGTTATAAGAATGTTTTCACTCAACATTAGGAGAACATCAGTCAACGTTACGAGAATGTAACGTATTTTAGCTCTAAACATTATAAGAACGTTCCAGAAACATTATTTCAGGAAAGTTTTTTACTAACATTTACATAACATTAGTGAAAGTTATGGGAACGTTTCCTGTTAGCTGGGTTTCTATTGTGTTGTTTTCCACATGTCTTGTTAGATTTGACTTGTCTAGTTGTATGTTTGAGTTTGTGTTCTTTTTCCCTTGTGGTGGGGTTGTGTTTTTGGTTTAGAAAATGTAATTTATGATACCATTGTTTGGACTGTGTCCTACCCAGAGACTCGTACAAAATGTTGTGTACTACACAGTAAAATGTGAATCTTGAAGTAAAGTCTTTTCCGTTATTCTTGTAATTCAAATATTTAATTAACTTAGAAACGTTATACTCTGGAAAAATTTAAACACTCTGGACAAATGTGTCAACAGGTTTAGGTAGGCTACTTAAAAATCCTGTCACTTTGAAATCCAGACCTGTAGCTGTAAGAAATTAATTGCTTACATTTTATGAATTCATAGAAATAAAAATAGAAATAGGGCAGCACAGCAACTCAGTGGGTAGCACTATCACCTCGCAGCAAGAAGGTCCCCGGTTCGAGTCCTGGCTGCATAAAAAATATATAAAACAACCTGGACGTTTTCAACGTTTAAAAAACATTCAGAAATAACGTTTTAATAACATTTTCAAAATGAGTGAATGGAATGTTCCTTTAACGTTCACATTAACCAAGAAAAAACTTTCTTAATACGTTAAAAAAACTGGACGTTTCCAAAGTTTAAATAACATTCAGAAATAACGTTTTAATAACATTTTCAAAATGAGTGAATGGAATGGTCCTTTAACGTTCACATTAACCAAGAAGAAACGTTCTTAATACATTAAAAAAACTGGACGTTTTCAATGTTTAAAAAACATTCTGAAATAACGTTTTCCTAACCTAATGGGAATGTTAGCAAAACGTTCAGACAACTTATTTTTGTTAGCTGGGAAAGACCCATGCCTAAAACTCTTGTGTCAAAGTATTGGTTTAGACTGACTAAAAAATGAATCATCCCACCTTTCGCGTTAAAATATCGCTTATCAACGGTAATTCATTAGCTTAACTGTTGTTTAGCGACATACACAAAATAACTGTGTATCTATGACTGTGCTGTGAAACGGACAATAGCTAGATGAGTTTGAAGTATAATATAGTTTTATAGGTAACAGAAAAACAGCAATACTCATCTTTCATGTCGATGTTTCGTAGACATAGCTGAAAGATGTTCTAAAAGAAATATCTCATGTAGAAATATCTGTTCATGTTTTTCATAAATTCCTATAGTTTGACCACGCTCGGAGACTATAGTTTTTGCTAACTGTACAAAAACAAAAAGAAGCAAGATGTAAACGGCGTAATCGACTAGTATATAAAATGTCAATTACAAACATTTAAAACTGATCACAAGTGGCTTTTCTGTATGGTTCATGTTGTATTTACTTTTTAGCATGTTGATCACTAGAATTTACTTTGTGCAATGTTATCTGCAGGTTTTACCTAACTTTGTTTAACAGTCTCGAGCTTTAATGAATATGCATCTCTCAGTGCAATAGTTTAAGTGTAAAACAGCATCCGCTTACTTTTCGTAATTAATACTTATAAGTAATAAGTAAGTAACTTAAGTAAGTAATACTTACTTATATTAACAGCATGTTAATACTTTGTGTGATTCCACAACATAGATAGAGGGAAAGTTGCACTAAACAAAGTATCAATTTAGTTCTCAAACAGAAAGACTATCACTTAAATTCGTAATGGTCATTTATTCCTATAAACACTGAATGTTGACGGCTCTCAAAGAAAAGTCTTCACCTAAGACACATGCAGTCCAACATACAAAATGTGAAACAGTGACATCTGCTAGCTATCTGAACAAGATGATTAAATCTAGTGGAGTAATAAAACCATAATTTGCATACTTTTGTCTATAAGCACTATTGTTATAAACACTGCTTTTCAACCCTCCTTTCTTAGTGATTTGGTCTTTCGAATTACTGTATAAAAATTCTGTTTTAAAGTTAGTCCATAGGCTAGAGTATAATACTTTGCATCGCTACGGTGTGACAAAATATGTTGGCGTGTAAAAATACACCCAAAGATTTAAGCACTACTATTTACACACATACTATACAGGAGAATATCTCACTGTAGCTTGTGAACATTCCATTATCTGATTATTTGGGGTCAGAGAACACCATTAGCTCATTCATCTCTTTAATTTTGTGCTGGATATTGAAGTGTTAGTTAAAAATAAAGGTATTAATTAATAACAAACAAACAAATACTTTAAATCAACATGAAACCATGATATTAATAAATATAAATAAATGTAATATAATTACAGTTTGAAAATTACTTCCATAATATTTTCCTTTAGTAAAGCTATCCCCGTATCACCCATCACAAAATTTTGCGTTTGTGGTTGAGACCTCGCAGAGATTACACCAATATTAGGGTTCTCGAACATTGCCTGTTTGCACTATGACTGAAACTATGCGCATCAACATGCATTTCTGTAGGTCTGTCAAAAAAAAAAAAACCAAAAAACCCAAATCTGTTATCATGGTTTAGTTGAATTTTAAAACACTACTTTTCTTAAAAAATTGTGTCAGACGTATTTGGTAGCATGATTATCTTGTTTCATCGTGTATTAAAGAGATTAGAACAAAAACATGTATGAAGATATGTTTTTATTCTTTGAAAAAGTGTAATACAAATCGTATAGAGTATTTGATTTTGGGGGGTACGTTGCAAACTAGTGTCATTAAACTTAATCTTTGGTTTTAAGGGAAATTAAATATTCTCAGGATCCCCATTGACCCCTGAAGTTATGACTTCAGAAGATCTCTCATGTGTAGATTCACTCGGTTGAAAATGCTGTTTTGTAATTTACACATCTGAAATGAAAGGTACAGTAGTTTTTTATAAAGTATTTTAATAGCTAAAATCAATGTCATAAATATGATCTCATTGGTGTAAAATTAGCTCTGCCAATGTTCTGACTTTTCCTCGTAAGCGAAGAATTTCTTATCTTTATTTACATGGTACGGGTAAGTCCATGGAGGCCTCCATGTCGTTCCGCCATCTTGAAAAACTATAATAGCAGAGAGGGGCAAGCGGCCAAGGAGGTCAGTGAGAGGCGCTTGAAAGGCTGCACTGCACAGTACTTCATAATGCAATCCTCGTAGCCAAAAAGCATAAAAATTTAATTTAAAGGGAAACGTGTCCGGCAAATTCAAAACGTAAATATCGGGAATAGCTTTTCCCAGGTGGATCGAGCTAATGAAGGAGAAAGACTTTGAAAGGGACGCTGAAGCTGCCCGCTTTGTTCTCGACAGGTAAGTCCATGTTATAAATTACAGGCTTTTTCATTCCGTGGTTGTGTAATTCATTACATAGGCAGCATAACGGTAGAACGTGTATAATTAAACTCAATGAAGTGCTATTGGAAGACATGTCGTAGCTTCTTGGCACATAACGGTTACCGTAGCTGCAAAACGCATTTGAAAAAGCGAGGTGCTAGAGAGCACTATTCGTTTGAATGCAAAATACAGTTAGATGTCCCCCAATTAGACAGCGTACCTTTAAGGACTAACTTGTAGGGTCTTTAACAAATAGCCTCCAAAATGGAGCAGGTCAAAGGGCATGTTTCCTGCTATATTGTATCATCAGCTCTTCCCCCAAAGTCTGTTCATGCGCCCAACAGACAAACTGTCGCATCAACAAATGCTAACATTTTAAAATTCTACATATATTTTGAGTAGATGACCGATAGTATATTCTCAGTGAAGGGTTTCACCCTGTGTGTTTCCACAATTAATAAGGATAGTTTGGGGGATACAAGAAAAGTAAAAATGATATATCTTATTCATACAATAGATCATAGCTACCGTAGAAAAAGTAAGATCATGCTTTGAATTAAGACGAGTAAAATTAAATATTCGCTCAAGACAAACTTTACTTATGCTGCGTCATGGACCACAGAGGCACATCGAAAATGAAAATGTGTGGTGATTTTCTAAATGATACAACTTAATCTAAATAAAAGCAATGTAGAGTCCTGGGATTTCTTTAAAAACAAAAAACAACAACAACAAAAACATTGTGACAAACTTTGACAACATGTTTCATGTCACATTGACAAAAATAGCTACTGTTTGAAATAAGACGCATAAGCACAGTTCTTGATTTATAACATTTTTTATTTTATTTTTGAACAAACGCTGTTTAGTAAAAATAATACCTTAGGTTTAATTTATGCAAATCATTTATATCATACAGAAGTAGAAGATTAATAGAAGATACGATTTTAATAAAACTTTAAAGACTTGATTTAAGCAGTCTTTTAATTTTAAAAAGATCTAATTTAAACTTTTAAGATTATGCTTTTAAATGAATTTAGTATGAATACAACTCTGGAAAGCAGACTAGCTTTACTGTGAAATTGTACCCCAGAGGCTCATCTAGCCTGTAACTCCACCGTCTCTATGAGGGTGTGAAGCTTCATTTCACCCTGTAGATTATCACAACTTAAACTATTTGCTTTTTGGATTGTTTTTTATCATTACGTAAATAACTAATTCAGCTCTATGAAAATGTAAGGTGTTTTTATATTTATACATGTAATGTTTTATTTATATATGTATTAATTTAGCTAAAACTATGTTTAAATTGTTTAAATACATTTAGTAACATATTTCTTATTATTCATGGAGTTATATACTTTATTTATACTCATTTAATTTAAAAATAGAGATTAGTTAATTTTATGGAACCGACTTAGTTACAGTTAGTTTGTGAGTGCAAAACAGCTTAGAAATTATATTAAATTATTTATTTATTTTTATTTATTTATTTTGAAAATGTAAAAATTGAGTTTTCTGTGACGGTCGTGTTTTAGGTGTACGGGATAGAATATGCCGTTACAGTACAAAAATCATTATGGCTATGGCTATATTAATAAAAATTATACTTTAGGTCACCGTTAAACAAAATCATTACAGTAATCTTCTAAAAGATAAATAAAAGATACGAATGTATTAAAACTGTAAAGATTTAATTTAAACAATCTTTTAATTTTAAAATATATTTAAACTTTTACGATTATGCTTTGAAATAAATTTAGTACGAACAAAACTTTGACTCTGGAAAGGTGTTAGCAGACTAACACTACATGATGCACAGAGGCTCATCTGCTCTGTCACCCTATGAAGCAAACATTAATGATTGTCAAGTAACTTCTTACTCAGAAGATATGCTGGCGATCGGAAGGGCCTTATAAGCAGCATATCAATGGGGGTCGGCCTGAGGCATCACAGATTCTAAATGTCTTCATTGTTCCCCTCTCTCTGAAGATAGGTCTATGTGGCAAATTTCTTACAGATAAAACTTAAGGATATATTGAACATGTATATTTATCACATTGTTAATGTGTTCTGTTCTGTGTTGTGATCTTGTTTCCCCCTGTCTTTGTGGTTTTTGGTTTAGTCCTGTTAGTTTTTCCCTGTCTGTGGTATTTGTAATTCCCGTCACCTGTGTCTAGTTAATTTTCCCATTAACCCCAGTTCATTTAAGCCCTGTGTTTTCCCTCAGTGTTGGTGGGTCGTCGTCCATGTATGGTTGTGTTTTCCTGAGTTCCTGTATTTTCCTGTAACCTGAGTTTGTGAATAAACCAGCTGCATTGAAATTCTGTTCCCTCGTCTTCAGCAACCTGTACATAACCTGACAGAACGACCCACCTATAAAGAAACAGAGATGACCCAGAGGAGATGTCACCGGAGGAAAAAGGTGAAACCAATCAACACACCTATCCTCTTTCAAGGTGAGCGCTCACTCGAAGATTATGCGGGGCGGTATATGGATCTCTACAGTGATGTGACGTTGGAAGAAAAAGAATTGACGCAAAGTTTCTTGGGTGGATTAAAGGACCCGCTTGCCCAGCTGATTCTGGTAAAAGATCTCAATCTGTCATTTCTGGAGTTCGTTGATCAAACGCTATGGGTGTGTGGATCGAACTACGTGGTAGAGAATCTTCCCCTTCAGCCTATTTCAAGTCCGGTATTTCCTGAGCCCGTTGTCAATCTGCCAGAGCCCGTTGTCAATCTGCCAGAACCAGAATCCATAGTCTGCCCATCCGAAGCTGAGCCCGTCACCTGTCCGCCAGTGACTGAACACGCAGCACGTGAGTACATCCAAGAAGACACTGCGCCGATGGTGATGTCTGCAACGATTCTGTGTGTGTGGGCTACACACGCATCAGTTCTGGCCAATGAGTCCAGCCCCATGTTACCAGAAACGCTGATCCTGTCCAGTTCCGAGTCCCATAATGTGCTGATCCTGCGGCAGAGCCCGCTGATCCTGCGGCAGAGCCCGCTGATCCTGCGCCAGAGCCCGCTGATCCTGCGCCAGAGCCCGCTGATCCTGCGCCAGAGCCCGCTGATCCTGCGCCAGAGCCCGCTGATCCTGCGCCAGAGCCCGCTGATCCTGCGCCAGAGCCCGCTGATCCTGCGCCAGAGCCCGCTGATCCTTCGCCAGAGCCCGCAGATCCTGCGCCAGAGCCAGCCCAGCCGGTCCGGTCCGCGTCTGCTGATCCAGAGACTGTTCACGTCACGTCTGTTCCTGTTCCTGTTCCTGAGCCGGTGTCTGTTCCTGAGCACCAAGAACCAATCTTTGTACCTGTCAAGTTTGTACCTGTTTTTGGGGGGCGCAGTACGCCCTGTAAGGGGACCATGGAGGTCGTAGCGACAGGGTCCTCACCACCATGGCCACTTGAAGGGTCCTCACCACCATGGCCACCTGAAGGGTCCTCACCACCTGAAGGGTCCTCACCACCATGGCCACCAGAAGGGTCTGAGCCACCATGGCCACCAGAAGGGTTTTTCTCACTTTCACTGTTCACAGCAATCCCCTCTTATCTGTAATGCGGCGATCCGGTGCAGCTTCGTGTCAAAGTTCCATTATATCAATGATTCCCTTATACCCGAAAAGCCAGAGACATATTTTTCCTATTATCCAATTACACACTAGGGGTTGAACCGACTAGTCGACTAGTCGACCTTAATGAAATACCGCGACGCTTTAAGCTTGACGTCGACTAGTCACGTGTATCATGTGACACTATGATTGCGCTAATTTTGATACTAACATGTTGCAGACGACAACAGATGAAGAGCCCAGAGGGTCATTGCAGCAAAAAAGCAGCATTGGTACATCAAGTGTGTGTAAATACTTTACTAACCTAACACTAGATATTGTTGAAAACGAAAGTAAAAGCATGACACACGCTCACTGTTTTACCGGAAATGAGAGTTCAGCATCTTTATTAAAATCATTAAAACATTTTTTTTTTCATTTATTTATTTAAACATATTAATGATGTAGCTAATTCACCCGCAATTAATTGGAATATTATTTTGTATTACTTGGATCTGTGCATCACTAAGGCGCAGATGTGAATTTATAGCTTTTTTTCCTTTTCTTTTTTCTTTTCATCCTAAATGATGATGTAACTGTGGGCTGTTTACACCAGGCCACTTCATGTGTTTCTGTGATCTGATAGCTATCCGATCGTGAAAAGACCAGGTGTAAATGCCCTCCGAAACGCACTCGAGACGGATTTAAATCCGATCGCTGAAACCGCTTCAGGAGGAGGTCTGGGCCGCTTAACAGACGAAACTGGACAAGTGTAAATGCATCTGGTTGTTGAAACCACATATGTAAATTGGACTTCTCCCAACGATGCTAAAAATAAACGTGTGAGAGCATATTATAGCGATGAAGCTATGGCAACACGCATCGCCGCAGATGAGCAGCTCGAGCATCTATTCATCAAGCCAACGTGCAAACTATCGCATCAAAGTGAAAGTAAGTCGCAGACGCTTAACACACAATCATCTTCATTAAAAGTAAAGAAACAAAATGATCTTACCAGTGCTGTCTCTCTTATTGCGGTCTTTGATTTTGAAATTAGCTGATGATCAATAAAATGCAGCTCATTATTGTTGCTTTCGGTGACGTGAACTCCGTTAAATCTGCATAGCGCGTTGTTTTAAGATCGGATATATATATCTGTTTTGCGAAAACATATTTATGTGACCAGGTGTAGGCTAAATGGAATCGTTTTGATAAATCAGATCAGTAAAAACGCATGAAGTGACCAGGTGTAAACGGCCCATTATGGGCTGTCTGTCAGCATCTGTATAATTTTCTGTTAATTCCTTGCAAATTGTGACATGTTGCAAAGCAGTGTTTTTATGAATGACGTCATCGACTAGTCGACGTCGACTCGACTTTGATGTCATAACAGTCGACTTCAAAAAATCTGAAGTCGTTCAACCCCTATTACACACTAGGTCAAAGGCGACAAGGTCAGCGCTAGGGCTAGGTCAACCCAAGGGCACGGGGAGGGGCTAGGTCAAAAGGTCAACCCATCAATCATCATTAATTATAGGGCCATCAATCATTTTGACAGAAGCACCATCATAATACTACTGTTAATAATTCCTAGAGTATCAAAATCGACTGCTGGCGGTAGATCCTTTTCCTATTTAGCACCAAAACTTTGGAACAGTCTTCCTAACATTGTCCGGGAAGCAAACACACTCTGTCAATTCAAAGCTAGACTAAAAACACATCTCTTTGACCTAGCATACACTTAACATATTATAGACTTCTATAATTCAATGTTAGGCTGCATAGATTAGGTCAGCCGGAACCGGAACACTTCCCATAAATCCCGATGTACGTGTTACATCATAAGAAGAATGGCATCTACGCTAATATTTGTCTCTTTGTTTATCCCAAGGTTTACCGCAGTCCGCCAGAACCAGGCCGTATCCAGGGGGCTGTTCCATAAACCAAGATTAGAGTATAAGCCAGGCTTATTTCGGTTAGTCAGGCTTATTTTTGGTAGATTCGGTTTCATAAATCAAACTTAAAAAAGTTCAAACTCAGTTACCCTGGCAACATATGCTGGGAAACTAGCCTGGTCCAGGGCAGGCTAACTGTCAGGCTAAGCCTCAGTTGTTACACAGATCCTCAACACTGACCGACAAGAACACAATGATATTACCACTGACAGTCTATAATACCATTATTGGACTTTATAAATACACAGTATACAGAAAATCAACTTAAATAAGGCTACAATATAGACACATATATAAGGCGTTTTAAAGTTGTCCGTTTAGGACATGTCATTTTAATTAAGGAGTGCCTCGGTTATCAGAGAATTCTTTCTCTACACTGTCTCTTTTATATATATATATATATATATATATATATATATATATATATTATGTACTTTATTATGTCTTTCAATTCAAACACATTTAACACAATTATACAAATGGACAGTTCCTTTAAAGACATCATATTTTCCCCCAATAAATATTCCTTATTTTTCCTTCTACTTTTTTTCTTTTGTGATAATACCAACACATACATATAAATAAAACAATAAATAAATATTAATAAAAATATAACATTCACATATATCAAACTCTTATAATGAATGACACATAATTCCTAATAGTTATTCAAGTAATATTATTTAAATATCAAATATTCAATATTAAATAAGTAAATAAATAAAATAACAAATAACTAGAAATAAAAGGGAAGGTTACATAAAAATGTAGTTAATGAAGGCCAATATATATTCCTTTATTTTATGGAATATTCTTTGGTTTTAGAGTTGCACATATCTTTTCAAAATGTATACATTTGTTCTTAATTAAATGTTATCCTCTCCATAATGTACTTTAGAAACTAAATCTAACCACTCATTTAAAGCTGGGGATTCTTGCTTTCTCAAAAAAATTATTGCATAAAAAGCTGTAATTCTCAGCATTCTAAATAAGTATATATCATCTTTATAAAGTAGGTCCTATACCCAAAACTATATTTTGTATCTTTATATATTTAGTTTCTTAAAAAAAATCTTCCCTGAATTAGGCTACACTGTAAAAAAACTTAACTCATTATTTTGTGTTATCTTTTTGCATGTTTTTTTTTTTAGTTTAACTAACTTATTTCGATAAGTTGAGGACAAGAAAACTTAAAATTTCTTGTTGTCTGGACAATCTAGTTATCTCTACACAAAAAAAATAAGTTGAAATAACTAAATTGCTAAAATATTTTTTACAGTGTACTTCTGTTCAATTTCTTTTTTTTATTAGAAGTATAAAATATATGAGTGTAATGAGCTAGAAGTTCACTGCAACTTATCCAACATCCTAAAAAGAAATTATTATAATTAGAAGATATTTCTAGTGTTATAAAATATTGCATATTAATTTTCCAAGCAAAATGTATATTTTAGTCAGAATTATTGCGCTCCTATTTGGCGCGCATGCGCGCAGCAGCGCTCGTTCAATATGAAGATTAGCAGCAAAATGGATACATTTGCACGACTTTCTAACATTTACAGATGGAGAATATAACTGTAAAATGTCATTTTTGCACTGAGGGGGGGAAAAACATGTCACAAACGCATAAAACAGCACAAAATATACGCTGTTTGATGGTGGATCGATTTGATCCACGATCGACCTCTAGGGCTGCTTCAGAAAGAATTATCTAGACTAGATAAACCTGGATCAAATTAGTGAGATTGCGTGAACTTCAATTACCTTTTATGGAACCACTTTAGCCCCAACTTATTTGTTAGGCTCATTCAAGTCCGGTTTTGGAGTTTAATCCCCGCTTTTCTAAGCTTCATTTATGGAACAGCCCCCAGATCTGCGTCTGGACGCGACGACAACGCAGTCCTAAAGTGTCAACTAGTCCCTCCCCTGTGAAGGCCTCCTTCCCTTTACCTCTGTACAGATAAGCGTTGTCGGGATAATTCCGATTCACGTGGCTACGCCTAAGCGATTAAATTCTGTATTATAAATTTTAAGGCCAGACAAGTAGTTTGTTGAGGTTTTTTTTTAATATTTTTTTTTTTAGGGAAGGACTACATGCCTGCGCACATATTCAAAAGCGCATCCCTATAGAATGAACTATTAATACACATGCGCACGCTATCAGCGTTCTCACATGTTCGCATTTTTAAAGTTTGCGTAGAGAGAACTTAAGAGTTCCCTTTCGTAAGGGAACTCCCGCTGCGTCGATACTCGACACTTTGGAGAATGCCTCCGGAATGACGCTTCTGAAGTCTGTAATGGAACTACTGCAATCTTGATTGGTGCTATGCCTTTCGTCACTCGTGTCGTTGCATGTGACGGTGATCCGGAAGCTATAAAAGGACACCTGAAGTGTCAACTAGTCCCTACGGAACATAGCCGCGTCAGCTTTCTGTCTTCAGCAAGCGTTCTGTGTGACTGTATTGTCTTATTTGGTGTTGTCTGTCTATCTCAATATATATGGCAAAAATAGAGGAACGACTCAGATGGTGTGCGTCCCCTTGCTCACGCTATTTGAGCGAGGATGACACGCACTCGTTCTGTGTTGTTTGTCTGGGAGCGGAGCATGCACGGGCAGTGCTCGAGGGCGCTGTCTGTGCAAACTTTTCAGTTACCTATGAAAAAGGTCCTGTCGAGTTCGCTGCCTCTCAGGAGGTCTGTAGAGAGCATACTTCGGTTAGTTCCTGCCAGTTAGCTGCTTCAGGTCACCGAAGCCGTTTGGAAATTTATAGCCGAGGCCAGTCTCGAGGGACTGGTCCCCATAATGGCATATCTAGCCACCCTGAGGGGTCCTCACCCTAGTCCCTCTTAACACAGGAAACCTCAAGGTGGGCTCTTCCTCGGTTAGGGGAGCCCGGGTTCAACAGCCGGCACTTCATAGTTCTTGTGAGGGGGGTGGAGTTAGGCCTTGTTTTGGATCTCAAGGTACTGGTTCAGATTCTAGATACCGACTGTCAGTCAGACCAGCTCTGAGGACTGGTCTGTCGTGATAGATCCACAGGCTCCTTAACTCCTCGTTCCCTTCTAACCCCATCACAGGAAGTTTCCGAGATCCGCTTTTGGGGGAAAAGTGGATCAGTTCCGGACTCTTCCCTTCGGCCTAGTATTGTATCCCCGCACATCTTCGGAATGCATGGTCAATGTCCTAGCTCCATGGAGTCTTCAGGGCATCCTCATTCCTGTCCATTGACTACTAGAGCAGGCGGTTCAACTCCGAGGTGTTGTTCTGCGTCTCGTGAGGTGTTCAGGAATATGACTCTAGGAAAAATCACTAGTTCCTTTTCAGAGAAACCGATTCCTGGGGGTGGTGTAGATGATAGTCACGATGCAGGCACAATTGTCTCCAGCTCGGACATTCACCTTCCTGACCAGAGACATGAATATCACTAGGCCAGGCCACCACTATATGACCTTATCTAAGGGTGGGCTCGCTGGTAGCAGCATTCAACATACTAATCTTTGGCTTGCTGCACGTGGGGGCCCTGTAGTAGTGGCTCAGAACCAGTGGATTTTTCCCGAGAGGGAACCCACTCCGCATGACTAGAGTTACGCGCATATGCCCTCGTTTTCTGATCATGGGGAGGAAGTTATGGTTCCTGCTCCTAGAACCTGTGTGGGAAATGCAGGGTCTGAGCAGATTTCAGAGAGGCCATCAGGTTCTATTTTTGACAGACAATATGTCGGTGGTCTCTCTGATCAAAGAGGGAGCAGTCATCCTGTCGAGGCAGGGGCTGCGGCCCGGGGATTTCAAACTCCACCCCAAGTTGACCTTAGCCGGGATAGAGGTCGGTTTGTCGGAGGTGTTCCCGTTTCCCCTTCATCCACCTTCCGCGCCACCTCTCCCGTACTCTTCCAGTACGATACAGACGTATCTTCTCTTCCATCATGATACAGACATGGTTGAGGCCACGTCTGTGTATGTTTTCCCCGATTGTTCTGCCCCCGGGGGTTCTAGAGTGCAAAAGGGTTCGGCAGTACGGGTTCAGCTTACTCCTAGTAGCCCCGTACTGACTGGCCCGAATATGGCTTCCAAACATCTGGGCTCTCCTGGTAGGCCTTCCGCGGTAAATCCGGATCAGGATGGTCCTCCCTCCTCAGTCCGAGGTCGTGATATTTCACCCTTGGATGAAGCCCAAGAAGCTGCTGGATTGGCCCCTGAGGGGGACCAATTCATAAACTCTGGTCTCTCAACCAAGGTTGTTGAGACCATTCTAAACTAAGAGCCCCCTCCACGAGGAAACTTTATGCACTTAAATGGAAAATTTTAATTCCATGGTGCAGAGAACGTCAGTTGGACCCAGTTAACTGCCCAGTGGCTTCAGTGCTGGAGTTCCTCCAGAATCGTTTCTCTGACGGGCTCTCCCCGTCCACACTTAGGGTCTGTGTTGCGGCTATATCTGCCTTCCACACGTTATATTCCGCCTTTAAGGGTGGGCACTTTGGGGACACACCCACTCATAATTCGTTTCCTTCATGGAGTCAGGAGGATGAGGCCTGCCATCCAGCCTAGGGTCCCCACGTGGGACCTGGCAGTGGTCCTCGAAGGGATATCCCTGGCACCCTTCGAACCCTTGGATAAGGTGTCTGTGAAATGTCTATCCTTTAAGGTAGCCTTCCTGCTCGCTATTACTTCCCTGAAACGAGTTGGCGACCTGCAGGCGCTATCTGTGGCTCCCTCTTGCCTCGAGTTCTCTCCTGGCAGAGTGAGAGCCATTCTCCACCCTAGACCTGGCTACGTGCCTAAGATGCCCACGAATGTGGCACGGTCTATAATTCTTTAGGCCTTCCAACCTCCACCGCATGTGTCAGCTGATCAAGCTAAATTACACTTGTTATGCCCGGTCCAAGCTCTTGAGGCCTATGTACATAGGACCTCGGGCTGGAGGAAATCGGACCAGCTGTTTGTGTGTTTTGGGTTATCCAAGAAGGGCTCCCCGGTCTCCAAACAGACTATTAGCAAGTGGATTGTAGAGGCTATTTCTTCAGCTTACGAGGTGCGCAATCTGCCTTTACCTCTCCTGATAAAAGCCCACTCAACTGGAGGAGTGGCATCCTCTAGAGCCTTGCTAGCAGGGGTTTCTCTTCAAGAGGTCTGTGATGCCGCCGGCTGGGCCTCCCCACACACCTTCATAAAACATTACAGTCTGGATCTGCCCTCTACACCAGGTTCACAAGTTCTCATGTCTTGAGTGTGCCAGATTGCTTCACACCAGGGCGGGGTCTCTCAGTGTGGCGGCGTGGGCATTCGTTCCCCAAAGTGTTGACGCAGCGGGAGTTCCCTTACGAAAGGGAACGTCTCGGGTTACTATCGTAACCCTCATTCCCTGAGTAGGGAACGAGACGCCGCGTCCCTCGGCCACACTTTCCGTGCTTCGAACGACTTGCTTCGACCCTTCAAAAGCTGACACGGCTATGTTCCGGTGTCCTTTTATAGCTTCCGGATCACCGTCACATGCAACGTCATGAGTGACGAAAGGCATAGCACCAATCAAGATTGGATAGTTCCATTACAGACTTCAGACGCGTCATGCCGGAGGCATTCCCCAAAGTGTCGAGTATCGACGCAGCGTCTCGTTCGACGCAACCCGAGACGTTTTCTGTTAAAACGGTGTCGTGTTAGCGGCCCCTAAGTTAATAACTAATGATCGTTACGACGGAAGATAATCAATCAAAACTAACTTTAACTGGAAAATAGCTTTATTTTAGAGCTGCCATAAAGCCAAAACAATCTGTTACTTTAATTTATTATTTACCTATTATCACTGTAAAGCCGCTTTGGAACAATCTATATTGTTAAAAGCGCTATATAAATGAAGATGACTTGACTTGACTTGACTAGATCTCAAGTCCACAACTATCCCCCCCCCCCCCCCCCCAATTTTTATTATTATGAAAATAATAAACTTTCAACTAAACATTCAGGGATTTTAGAACGTTCTGATGAAAGGGTATATATAGGCCTAGGCTAGAAATAAGTTTGAGAATGAATCGCTTGTTTTAAAAGAAAAGAGAAAAAAATATTTGCGTGGTGCATTGCATGGGCCCTAGATGGGTTTGTCCATGGGTTCCACAATGGTCCGACCTTGATTAGCCCATAAGAATCTCATATAGAATCTGAATTGGGCTTACGTTTGCCCCCACTATATGAAGCCCACGTGTGATATACCAGGGCCCAGTATGGGTTTTTCATTGGGTACTGGACTGGCTCCTCATAAAGTATTTGTATGTGTGTTAACTGTTGAGGTTTTTTGATGCATCTGGCCTGGAAAGTGTAATTATGTATTATTTATACTTTTTATGCTTGATTGTAATTTACCTTATGTATTTATTTGATTAATATATTTGTTTAAAATTAATTAAATAACCAATAAAAGTTATTATTATTTCAGTTTGGGAAATGTTTTCAGCGCAAATATTCCACTGTTCATTCATCTATAACATCACAAAACATGAAAGAGGTGCAATGTGAAAAATAATTTTCTCTTTCAAGTAAAAAAGTTTTTTTTATAAAATGATCATAAACATTCACATTGACAATGTACAAACACATCTTACATAACATGTAAAACAAATAATGAAAGAAGTACAAAAAATCAATAAAAAAAAATCAAAAGTTGAATAGTTGATGATTAGAAACATCAGTGCTCTTTTAAACTAACCACCCTGACAATGTAAAAAATGCAAAAAAAAAAACATTTTATTTTAAAGGGTTAGTTCACTCAAAAAAAAAAATCTGTCATTAATTATTCACCCTCATGTCATTACACACACGCAAGACTTTCGTTCATCTTCGGTAATCCATGTGACTCCAATGGTTTAACCTCCGTTTTTATGAAGTGACGCAAGTGTTCCCTTTCGTTGTCACTCCGAGTTCCGTCGGATGACGACGAATGGGGTTTCGCTTAGAAGCCTATCAACTTCGAGTATTACAAAACGAGCCAATGTCAAAGAAATGCCATGGGTCTGCGGAATTTGCATGGCGCAACTCCGCCCCACCTCGTGGGTATAAAAGGAGGAAGCCGGCAGAATGCAGATATGTTTTCGCTTCGGAGCCAAGTTAATTCTTCGTTCCTTTAGCCATCTCTGATTTCATCAGCTTTCTACGAGACGAGCAAACTCTCCAGTGTTGGTGTGACGGCGATCTCCCGGCGAGTGCACACTTCCTGCTAATCTGTGCGTGGTTTGCCAGTTGGTGTGTTTCTCCGCGGGCGCTTCAACATCAAAGCATCTTTCTCTTTTTAAAGATGCCTCGCCCGTGCACTTCTGGTTGCGGTCGACTTGTATCTGACTCTGATGGGCACGAGCACTGTCTAGTGTGTTTGGGCATTGATCACACTAGAGCAGCACTCGTGGATAACTCATGTTCTCTCTGTGGGAACATGACCATCGCAACACTACGATCGAGACCCCGATCTAGCGCCTCCACGAGAGGCTCTACTTCGGCTGGTGGCCAGGGTGATCTGAGGGTGACTGTGTGGAACAAAGCGCCGACTATCTGTCCGTGCCCCACAGCACCTTCTTCAGTGTTGCAACCCGCGAGTGTTCAGGGGATTGCCGCGGGGCCATCTTCGGGTGCCCCGTGGGTTTCCTTTGGCGCTCCAGATGAAGACGCGATGTCAATTGCAGCATCACAAGGCGGGTCTGATTCGTCTGGAAGTGATGACTCGTCACAGCTGCCACCTTCGGGTGTAAATACGGCTGTGGCTCAGTCTGATCCAGAGATGACGGCCATGCTTTCCCGGGCGGCCGCGTGCATCGGGTTAGAGTGGACCCCTCCACCCTGTCCCGAGCGCTCGCGGCTGGACGATTGGTTTTTGGGTGCAGCTGCTGGTTCCCGTCCGCAGCCTGCCCCAATACCTTTCTTCCCGGACGTGCATGATGAAGTCTCGAAGTCCTGGAAGACTCCCGTGTCTTCTCGTGACCACTCGTTGATTTCATCGGCCTTTCCTCCCCTCGATGGGGCAGCTGCCCGTGGGTACACTGGGCTCCCCTCGGTTGAACGCTCTGTTGCGATGCAACTGTGTCCTCGGAGTGCTTCTTCTCGTGGCGAGCCTAAGCACGCATCCAAAGCCTGTAGGTTTTCGTCTACATTAGTGGTGAAGTCCTACAGAGCGGCGGGACAGGATGCTGCTTCTCTGCATGCCATGGCCACTCTGCAGGTCTACCAGGCCCAGATGCTCAGAGACATGCACGAGGGTAGGACAGACCCAGGGCTCTTTGATGAGCTGCGCGCCGCCACCGACCTCGCTCTCCGGGCGACGAAGGTGACCGCACGCTCCCTGGGTTTTGTGATGTCCACAGCTGTGGTCCAGGAGAGACATCTGTGGCTGAACCAGGCCGGCCTCTTCGGCGGTGCAGTTGAGGACTTTGCCCAACAGTTCTCGACTGCTCAGAAACAGACTGAGGCCATCAAGCACATCCTGCCCCGCCGACCTGCTGCTGCCTCCACCCAGTCGGCCAGGCAGGTGCCTCAGTCTGTTCGCCGCCGAGGGCGCCCTCCTGCGGCTCCTGCCCCTCCCGCCCGGCCCAAGCAGCAGCCTTCACCCAGGCCCGGTCGTGGAGGAAGCCGCAGGAAGGCGCCGGCGCCCCAGCCCTCTCCAGTCCTGCCCCTCCCGCCCGGCCCAAGCAGCAGCCTTCACCCGGGCCCGGTCGTGGAGGAAGCCGCAGGAAGGCGCCGGCGCCCCAGCCCTCTCCAGCCCCGCCCCCCGCTAAACGCCAGGCCAAGCGGTGCTCCTGAGACGGGCTGCTCAGGGATGTTGATGGTTACTTCGTAGGAGGTGGTAGCAGGACCACTCCTTCCCCCGTTCTCCACTCCCTTTTGTCTTTTGTTCTCCACTCCCCACTGCTCACACCCCTCGTCCTCCTCTGTCCCAGAGCCGGATGACAGTGCGCGCCGTCCCCGGACCGTGCCGCTCTCATCCTCCTCTGTCGCCAGCCCCCTGGCAGTGCAGACCCCCGTGGAACGTTCGTCCTTCCCTGGTCTCCTCTGTCCGTGTTCACCTTCGGGAACACGGGGTTCGCATCATGAACTATCTCGACGACTGGCTGATCCTAGCTCACTCTCGAGACCAGGTTTGCGAACACAGGGACCTAGTGCTCCGGCACTTAGCCCGTCTGGGCCTTCGGGTCAACTGGGAGAAGAGCAAACTTTGCCCCGTGCAGAGGATCTGTTTTCTCGGTATGGACATCGACTCGGTCGCCATGTCCGCGCAGCTTACGTGCGAGCGCGCGCAGTCACTGCTGACTTGCCTGAGACAGTTCGAGGGCAAGAGTGCGGTTCCACTGAAACTTTTTCAGAGGCTCCTGGGGCATATGGCATCTGCAGCCGCGGCAACGCCGCTCGGATTGCTTCATATGAGACCGCTTCAGCTTTGGCTTCGCGACCGAGTCCCGAGGTGGGCATGGCAACACGGCACCCTCCAAGTACCAGTTACTCCGACCTGCCGTCAGACCTTCACCCCGTGGTCGAACCTCAGTTTTCTACGGGCCGGAGTGCCCCTGGAACAAGCTTCCCGGCATGTTGTTGTAACGACAGATGCCTATGCCACGGGCTGGGGCGCCATGTGCAATGGATGTGCTGCCGCGGGGTCCTGGACAGGACCCCACCGTCTATGGCACGTCAATTGCCTCGAGTTGCTGGCTGTACGTCTTGCTCTGCGCCGCTTCCGGGCAGGTCATTCTGGTCGCGCCGTACTGGCCCACCCGGACCTGGTTCTCCGAACTTGTACTCCTCGCGACAGCACCTCCTTGGCCGATTCCCCTGAGGAAGGACCTCCTTTCTCAGGGACGGGGCACCCTATGGCACCCTCGTCCCGATCTTTGGAACCTCCACGTGTGGCTCCTGGATGGGACGAGGCAGGCGGTGGTGGCTACCATCACTTCCACTAGAGCGTCGTCCACGAGACACGTCTATGCGTTGAAGTGGAACCTCTTCGTTAACTGGTGCTCTTCTCACCGAGAAGACCCCCGGAGATGTTCGATCAGTGTCATGCTTTCCTTCCTTCAAGATGGGTTGGAGCGAAGGCTGTCTCCCTCCCCCTCAAAGTCTATGTTGACGCTATTGCCGCACACCATGACCCAGTTGAAGGTAAGTCTGTGGGGAAACACGACCTGTTCGTCAGGTTCCTGAGAGGAGCGAGGAGACTGAATCCTCCTCGCCCTCCTCTCGTTCCCTCTTGGGACCTCGCAGTGGTTCTAACTGCCCTGCAGAGTGCTCCCTTTGAGCCTTTGCAATCAGTGGAGCTTAAGTTCCTGTCAATGAAGACAGCACTCCTGGTTGCATTGGCCTCCATTAAGAGGGTAGGGGACCTGCACGCATTCTCCGTTGACGAAGCGTGCCTGGAATTCGGGCCGGCCTACTCTCACGTGATCCTGAGACCCCGGCTTGGATATGTGCCCAAGGTTCCTACCACTCCCTTCCGGGACCAGGTGGTGAACCTGCAAGCGCTGCCCCTGGAGGAGGCAGACCCAGCCTTGGCACTGCTCTGTCCAGTACGTGCTCTTCACACCTATGTAGACAGAACGCAGTGTTTCAGGACCTCAGACCAGCTCTTTGTCTGTTATGGTGGGAAGCTGAAGGGAAAGGCTCTCTCCAAGCAAAGGCTGCCTCACTGGATAGTGGACGCCATTGCTTTGGCATACCAGCAGCAAGGCCGACCGTGCCCCCTTGGTGTGACTGCCCACTCCACCCGGAGTGTGGCGTCCTCTTGGGCTCTAGCGCATGGGGCCTTGCTAACAGACATCTGCAGAGCTGCAGGCTGGGCGACACCCGACACATTCGTCAGATTCTACAATCTCCGAGTGGAGCCAGTGTCCTCTCATGTACTCGCTTCAACCAGCTAGTACCGGACCCGCTCAGGTGTCTTCGCTTGCTCACCATTCCACTCTACGGACTGGATACGTGCGATATTCTCTTCTGGTGAGCTTCCACGAAAGCACTGAGTTCCTCCAGCACTCCTGATGTCGGCGCCAGTGTCTATTGCCTGCGCGTCGGCTAGGTGCCTCCCGTGTGCATGGTCCCTCCTCTGAGCGACCCCCACATGTGTATTTCCACTGTAAGCCTCTCTGAGCATTTGTCTTTCCCTTGGCAAGCCACCTTGCCACCCCTGGGGTTGAAATATTCCACCTGCGGCTGGACACCCCAGTATTCTCCATATGCATCCCTCCGGGTCATATGTGTATTTTCTAAGTCCTTTTATACCCACGAGGTGGGGCGGAGTTGCGCCATGCAAATTCCGCAGACCCATGGCATTTCTTTGGCATTGGCTCGTTTTGTAATACTCGAAATTGATAGGCTTCTAAGCGAAACCCCATTCGTCGTCATCCGACGGAACGTCTCCGTTCCCTACTCAGGGAACGAGGGTTACATCCTTAACCGAGATGTTTTGTTTGCCAAAAAATATATAAAATTTCCACTTTATGAATTACTTTAATGCAGTCTTTCCTAAATTTCTGGGCCTTGAATATGTAAGTTTTGTTGGATGTGTAAGAACTGATTTTCCTGTTAAGACAAAAGCTGAGATAAAACTCACCATAAAGCAATAAAACACACCCTGGACAGAAGATCGCAAAGACAGAGCACAGGACATTTTCTTGTCCAAACGTTTCTCCTACCTTATCTCTGCATCCCCCTCTCCCTCTCCCCCTGAGTCAAGTCACCAAAAGTTCACTAAGAATGCTTATATATCATATATGATGTATCTTGGGAATCTATTGTTTTTCCTTTTCGTGTTTGGTATCATTTTAAGTGTCTCGGTGCGATTGGTAAAATGGTCTTAATTTCATTGCAGTCATTGGTAATATGAGAAAGATTGAGGACTTAGGAGAATCCTGTGTTCCTCTTTGGGTGATGTTTCTTCAAGACATCTCCCCTCTCCCCCGAGACCAGGTGCTACCCTCTGGGGTACAGGAACTGACCCAAAACACACTGGAAAAATATTGGTACAACCCTTTTTCTGGTCTGGGTATTTAAGGCTAGGTAACAGAGCAATCTTTGGGACCTGTAACCAGGAAAACCCCCATGCAGTAGTGTGTCAGTGTTATCCCCTTGGAAAGCTCTCACACACTACTGTGTGTCTCTGTCAGGAATGCATTGCTTACTTTTAGAATCATCTTTGAGTAATTGATGTCATGCATTTATTATTTCTGAATTGGCTTTTAATCATTTACTTGTGAAATTGGCACGGTACATTTTTCCTGACAAAAATAAATGTTAACCTTGATTATTCTGAAGTTTTCTGGAATCATTATTTCTAGTAGATTATGTGTAGTCTGTTGTTCCCGCAAATCTCTGTCCAGGATAGATCACACCTAAGGCACTAATGAATGGAGCATGGGGCACATCATTAGACCTTCTGATTCCTGACTATCTCCTAACTTAGCATGTTGTACGCTGCAACTATTGAGAAAAATTACACCTATGAGTCAGCAGTGAGCGGCCGCGTAGGGTAAGATAGTTTGCACTGCACCCTCTGACTATTTTAGGACTGGCTAGTTTGTGATCGTGAGCGCACACTCGCGATGTGACGTCTCAAAGCGACACCAGGTCCTTAATGAACGAATATTTGAAATCATGAAATGGCCAGAATAATCAAAGATCTAAATTAACTCATAATCAGTATTTATGACTGTTTTCTAATAAGAAACACAATCTAAATTTGATTAACATTTGAAATTGGAGTCAGATTAAGCGTAGAGCTAAAGTATTATTTAAACTAAATTCCAATAAATTAAGTGAACTTCACTGGAGCGCTGAAAAGACATAGACGCATTATTCCTTCGACCATACCATTGGATTCCGGTGTTGGGCCAATGGGTGGACCTTACAAATTGGTGACCCCGGCGTGATCTCCAGATTGCGAGTGTCTTTTCAGCAAAATATTGGAACTTGCAACAAGTAAGAGGTTTTATCTCCTTCTCTTTCTTCAGCTGTTGTGGTAAGTCAATTCTTTTTGCCTTTTTAGAAGTGTTGAGGGAACATTCAGACGCACCTCATATAGACACATTTGTAGAATGGGTCGGCATACCCAGTTAGACCGGAGAACGCAAAATCCGGTGGGGCTTGAGAATTAATAAAACCACATACCAGGGACATGATAGCAGCAGCGTAAAGATGAGAAAAGATATCCCTTGCTTTAACTTTTAATAACTCTTGTTGGCCCACACAACAAGATATGAAACCTAAATTGGAATAACTTCATTCAAATTTTATCCTGGTACTCAACAGAGGGCTGTAAACTAAAAACTTAAATTCTGAGGTAAATATGTCGTTACATTTGATTATTTGGTTTGCTGCAACAACATTGCAACATGGAAAATAGGAAAATGATCGCGCTAACACTGATTTGATGAGCTAAAAGACAAGTAAAAATGTCTCACTTGAATCCTTTGTGTGCAAAATGTAAAGTTGTATAAAACAGTGCAATGAAATTAGAATATTTCAAAAGAAATCATCTGGGAAAATGACCTCTCAGTCCTAGAAAACAGCTGCCATGCAGAAGTCCTAGAGACTGAAATTCGGAAGAATACACAAAATTCAAAAACTGATGCATGTAATGACAATTATTGTGTCACTGAGAGGCTTGTAGCCAGGCCTGATAGTTTCACCCATGCACAGCTTGTCCTTGTCCCATGAGAGAATTTAAACAAAGAACCATATGAATTACATCAAATTAATCGCTATTCTTTGAAAATCTTACAATAATGCTAAAAAGTTCCTGACTGATATCCCAAAATATGGTTTAAACAACACCATTTAAGGCTCAGTCTTATAAATCATAGCTTTTAATTTGGTTTTATATCAGACTTCGCAACATACTGCACTCTTGTATGTTTTTCGAGGTCTCAAAAGAGACTGACAAAACTAACAAACCAAAAAACAATCTTGGTGCCCTCCATCAGACCTGGTTGTCCAACCCTTTTTTCATATTCAAATAGATTCTTAATAGAATGCAATTGATAGCATCTCAGCCTAAAACAAGATAATTGTGTCCAATTGTATATTGTATACACAGAAATCTTTAAAGTGAGCAATGATTTGACCCATGTTTCTCAGTGCTTGCAGTCCATTGAATGTTCACAGCATCAAAGCAGCTATAGCTTTCCAGTTTGGTTTGTTGCTGTGCACACAATGCTCATGCCAGCACAGCAGGAGCTGCAGGGCCAAATGCCTTCTAAAAGATCAGGGAGAAGATAACAAGTCAGTCTGGACATTTACTCAGTAGAGACCCCAGAGACCAGTAAATGAAATTTGGTTGATTTATACAATTTTATATAATATAATTTATATTATGACCAGATTGTGATATATATTATATTATAATGGCCATGAATGGCTTTAGTCTCTTGATGATTCAGCATTGATTTAGAAGAGGAGAAGATGTTGACGGAGAATGAAAAGAATCAGAATGTAGAGAGACGGTATGTGCATGTAGGGAGCAAGAAGTCAGGAACACTTCTAGTGTTGGGAGGAAGGAGATAATAGATGGTTAGAGAAAGTATTGGTAAGGAAGGAAACTGAAGAGAAGAATGAATGAGAAATAACTTATTTACCTTCTATTTGTGCAAGAATCTTTAATGAGAAAAATTACAATGCCCAGTATATACCAACTAAAATTATCAACCCGATTGCCATGTCTTGAATGCATCCAAATTCACAGGAGGATTTAAATTTGATCGAATATATCTTCACCCCAACAACAAGGGGAGGTGCAAGATTTAATTTTCTCTTGCAACAAAAACCACAAACAAAGTGGTGCAAGTGTTTAACTCCTCTCTAGGAGTGTCAGCTCACATGGGATCTGATCAAATAAGGTATTTTACTGGACATGTAAGGAAAGTTGTGTGAAATGTAAACATCAGGCAGATAATCTACAGTATGGGCCACAGAGATCCACATGGTCAAGAGTTTGAAAGGCACCATAAATTCCAAAGGCTAAACAAACAAACAAACAAACAAACAAACAAACAGAGCACCACTGGTGATCTAATTGCTCTGAACACAGATCTGGCTAGTGTAAATAAACACAACACAGCAGACTGTATGGGTTTAACTGCAATGGCAGTCAGATCTGACCATTATCACACAGTTTAATTGACCTTTTCTTTGCAAAAACAGGATCATGATAATGATACATGTCTTTGTACACTAAAACAAATTTTCTCCAAATGGCATAAAATCTTAACAGATCAAAGCCACCAGTAACAACTGTCTGGTTAAGGCCATCAAACAAATATTGTGATAGACCATCTATCTCAATGCAATTTGTTTAAAGGCTCAAGATTAACTGTGTTTTCCTCTCTAGGTCTATCTCCTTTACAGGGTGACAACTGCCGTTCTTCAGAACCAGATTCTGCAAGGGTCTGGTCCCGCCTGCATCAAGCAGGACACACAACTTTACATGTAGGAGATGGGGGTGGAGAAACTTCAAGGGGCCGCTCACACCTCATAACACTACAGAAGTAGCTACTGTATGTGGCCTCCCGGATTAGCACCGGAACTAAATTATGCAACACAGATTATGGTAGGATAGACACCACCCATCTCCTATATACAAACATACACAATAAACACTATCAGTACCACAACCCTTTAGAACATCTCTTCCTGGCATAGATCATAAGACTATCCAGGCCAAAATTATTCACATCATGCAAATCTATAATCCAAAATTCACCTTCATACATATAGGACCAGGGAAATTATTTTAATAATTTCCTTTCAAGAATTTTCCTGAATGTAAACACTGATGTGCATAATGGGCGTGGCTATGGTCACACATCAATAAGTTTAAATTCCACAGATAAAATCTAATTGAGACCTAAGTATCAAATACAACTGGTCTTTGGACAAAAAGTTTATTATGTCCAGTCATTAGCGTTGTTGCAAACCAGGAGGGCCCCCTGGTTTTCTACAAATGACTAATGACAATAAAAAATGATCTAAACAGATCTAAAATGCAGCCATTTCTATTGGTCAACTATACAATTCCCAGTCAGATTCTGCATTATTGAGTGTGACATAGCCTGTACATCAAATGCACAGAGGATGATTGCAAAAGTTAAGCTACAAAGTTTAAATCTATGTTTCTGTACATTTTATTCTCTAAATTGAGCATATTAAAACCTTAGGTTTCACTAATGATTTGCACTTAAAACAACTAATATAGACAATTTTATCATTATGAAATTGTGTATTTCCATGTTTAATTATGTGATATACTTGAATTATGCATACTGCTGGTAAATATAGTTATACGGACTTTCTGCTGCCCTTTCTTAATTTATCCAGACCAAGTCTAAATTCCACTGCCAGATCACTGTGGTAGTGAAGAATTTGGTGATCAAATGAGACCTGGTCGCTAAATATATGATTCTGAAAAAGAGACCTTATTTACCACTCGCACTTCTGACTTTTGTCTTTCGCACTTTTGAGTACATCATGTCTTGTTATATTGTGTTCTTGTGTTTATCCAATAACTTTTTCTCATGACCACACATACATCAGTATTCAATTATTGCATGGTCATTCAGAAGTTGTTCAGGTGTCTTACACGCAATGGAGTGTCATCAGTGAAAAGATTCCTTCAACGATGGAGTTCTGCCCTGCCCGGCAAACAAAACCTTCTGCTTGAAGGTGAACGAGGACTTCAAAGGGTCAGTTAAAACATCCTAGGGAGGACACGGATGTTTCCTCAGAGCGTTAAAATGACACTTTCCACTGACACTTTCTGATCATGCTGACCAACGCAAACAGACTTGATACAACGAGTCATTCCACAGACTGGATACCACCGCAACCAAGTGCAGGTGAAAGCAAACACGGCCAAGAGGATCATGGGACACCCCGTCCAGCTGCTGCAGCATCCACTCAGCACAGTACGCCTACACCTAAAGGGACTGTGTCACAGAGGTGTATTCTGCAGTGTTTTCCTTTTAATGTTCAACCTGTCTTAATGCTGTTATTTCAGGTGACTACTTGATTCCTGCACCCATCGACTTCACTGAGAATGTGGAAACAGGAAAATGTCCACAAATGTCCCCTTAGGTCTGATTTGAATCTGTCCCAAGGGGCCAGGGGTCGTCTGTAAGAACTGATTTTCCTGTTAAGACAAAAGCTGAGATAAAACTCACCATAAAGCAATAAAACACACCCTGGACAGAAGATCGCAAAGACAGAGCACAGGACATTTTCTTGTCCAAACGTTTCTCCTACCTTATCTCTGCATCCCCCTCTCCCTCTCCCCCTGAGTCAAGTCACCAAAAGTTCACTAAGAATGCTTATATATCATATATGATGTATCTTGGGAATCTATTGTTTTTCCTTTTCGTGTTTGGTATCATTTTAAGTGTCTCGGTGCGATTGGTAAAATGGTCTTAATTTCATTGCAGTCATTGGTAATATGAGAAAGATTGAGGACTTAGGAGAATCCTGTGTTCCTCTTTGGGTGATGT
This sequence comes from Rhinichthys osculus, assembly GCA_029959095.1. Lineage (NCBI taxonomy): Eukaryota > Metazoa > Chordata > Actinopteri > Cypriniformes > Leuciscidae > Rhinichthys > Rhinichthys osculus. The sequence continues at coordinate 38,537,687 of JARWKJ010000006.1, read as the reverse complement.
TTCTTCAAGACATCTCCCCTCTCCCCCGAGACCAGGTGCTACCCTCTGGGGTACAGGAACTGACCCAAAACACACTGGAAAAATATTGGTACAACCCTTTTTCTGGTCTGGGTATTTAAGGCTAGGTAACAGAGCAATCTTTGGGACCTGTAACCAGGAAAACCCCCATGCAGTAGTGTGTCAGTGTTATCCCCTTGGAAAGCTCTCACACACTACTGTGTGTCTCTGTCAGGAATGCATTGCTTACTTTTAGAATCATCTTTGAGTAATTGATGTCATGCATTTATTATTTCTGAATTGGCTTTTAATCATTTACTTGTGAAATTGGCACGGTACATTTTTCCTGACAAAAAATAAATGTTAACCTTGATTATTCTGAAGTTTTCTGGAATCATTATTTCTAGTAGATTATGTGTAGTCTGTTGTTCCCGCAAATCTCTGTCCAGGATAGATCACACCTAAGGCACTAATGAATGGAGCATGGGGCACATCATTAGACCTTCTGATTCCTGACTATCTCCTAACTTAGCATGTTGTACGCTGCAACTATTGAGAAAAATCAGTGGCGTAGGTTTGATTTTGAAATTGGTGGGGACGGGGACGTCAATATAATTATATTTTAAGTTTTGATCGAAATTATTGCTAGGTATATATCAGTGTCACTGGATATTGGTAGGGACACGTCCCTAGTGTCCCTACTAAATTCTACGCCCCTGAGAAAAATTACACCTATGAGTCAGCAGTGAGCGGCCGCGTAGGGTAAGATAGTTTGCACTGCACCCTCTGACTATTTTAGGACTGGCTAGTTTGTGATCGTGAGCGCACACTCGCGACGTGACGTCTCAAAGCGACACCAGGTCCTTAATGAACGAATATTTGAAATTATGAAATGGCCAGAATAATCAAAGATCTAAATTAACTCATAATCAGTATTTATGACTGTTTTCTAATAAGAAACACAATCTAAATTTGATTAACATTTGAAATTGGAGTCAGATTAAGCGTAGAGCTAAAGTATTATTTAAACTAAATTCCAATAAATTAAGTGAACTTCACTGGAGCGCTGAAAAGACATACACGCATTATTCCTTCGACCATACCATTGGATTCCGGTGTTGGGCCAATGGGTGGACCTTACAGATGTCTTTGGAGGGACAGCTTTGAAACAACCAAGACAGTGATCCAAGTCTGAGAATTCAATGAGCACTTGTGGAAATCTCTCCCTTTGCTCTATCTGAGTTTAGCATGAGATGCATAAATTGAAGCTGGGATGAGAGTATATTGAGTTCATGGAGAGAACTCTCTGATTTCTCTGTCTGAGATCACAAAGAGACACAGAAGTTGAGAAACTCTGAGCATTATATTAGAGCTTGTTGAGATCTCTTCTGAAACTTAAAAGGAGACTAAATGGAGATTTAGTGCATCTTATTGCTCCAGAGAAAAGCCTGAGACACAGGAGAAATAAACCTTTGTCTCAGTTTGGTGTCATATGGATCTCAAAGTTGTCTAGGAGAAATAAATCAAAACATTTTGGAGATCTCTTTTCAGATTTTCTTTTCCTCTGGGGAAGGCTCTCAGTTTGCATTAAAATATCTTCATTTGTGTTCTGAAGATGAACAAAGGTCTTGCGTGTGTGCAATGACATGAGGGTGAGTAATTCATGATAGAATTTTCATTTTTAGGTGAACTAACCCTTTTGAAGTATTACTCGACAGCCTCAGAGGTAGGTGTACAAGTATCTTTACTTGGGGTTCACATGTTCAATAAGCATACACTTCCGGTACACGCATACAGCGTCTTACGTACACATGTATTACGTAGACTATCACAACATCCCCCCTGTTTAACATAAATGTGTAAACACCTCAGACAACCAATACAACAACAAGATTGCTTCTTTTTTTTTCGTATAACATAAGATTCTTAACAAAAATATGTCAAGCTTTTTTTCCAATAAGGTGCACATTATAACAGTAATGAACAATAACAACCTGTTTGGTGGTTACATGTGCAAAATAAGCATTCAGTCCATATTCGGTATTCTTTTTACTGCTTGACTATTAATTCAGCTTTACACATAGTCCCTGTATTGCGCTGGCTTGACAATGACCCGTCCAGACCTTGTGCATGTTGGTCTTGTTGTCTCAGTACCTGTATTGTCTGCTTTTGTTTCAAGAGGTTGTGTGATTTTGTTTTCAACTGGATTCTTGTGGCTTTGTTCAACCACATCTCTTTTGGGTGTTTCAGCGAATTGTACCTTTTTCTGGATTTTCTGTGTGTGTTGTGCATACATTTCACGGAGTTGGCTCCTAGTACGTCTGACTGTGTTTCCATTTGGTGTTTGGATCAGGTAACTTCTCGGCTCCTTGCATCTTTCCACAATAGTCCCTGGGTGCCATGTTTTCCTCTCCTTGTCCAGCACTCTCACACTCTGTCCACGAAACAATGGTGGCAAGTCTCTACCACTACATTGATCATGGTGTGTTTTCATCCTTGTAATCCCTTTTTCCAGGTGCTGTCTGTGTTCAAGTTTACCTGGATCTGCATGACTTGGTAGGAGTGTGGTGATTGGTCTGCCAAGGAGTAATTCTGCAGGGGATGGTAACTCACTGTCAATGGGTGTCGCTCGCACCTGCATCAGAGCCAATTGTACATCTCCTTTGTGTTGTATTGTTTTTTTGATGATGGATTTGATGTGTCTCACATGTCTTTCAATAAATCCATTGCTTTTTGGGTAGTGTGGTGAACTTGTGATGTGTTCGATTCCCCAATCAGCTATGAACTTCCTGAAAGGTTGTCCCGTGTTCTGTGGTCCGTTATCTGTCATTATTTCATCTGGTCGACCAAATAAAGACATGTAACTTTGCATTTTTTGTGCAACTGCATGGCTACTTACTGGTATGGGCATTTCGTCAACTAATGGGTACTTGGAATACCTATCCACTGTAAGGAGGTACTGATGTCCATGGATCTCGAATAGATCTGACGCCAGGTATTGCCATGGCTTTGTGGGTATTTTGTGTGGAATGAGAGGTTCTTTTGGTTGTGCATCTTGATGTTCTGCACAGGTACTGCAAGTTCTGCACAGTTTTTCAATGTCTGTGTTTATCTTTGTCCAATATACACTTTCTCTAGCCAACCTGCGTGTTTTTTCAATACCTTGGTGGGCTGCGTGGAGTTGAGTCAGAATGTCGCTGGTCATGGATTCTGGAATAAGCACTTGTCTGCCCTTAAATACAACTCCAGCTTCTATGGCAAGTTCATCTCGGAAAGGCCAATAGCTGCGTAGGTCTTTTGGCAGGTCTTGAATTCTGTCTGGCCATCCCTGATGAATGATTTCTTTTAGCGCACTGAGCTTGGGGTCTTTTGCAGTCTCAGTTCTGAGAATCTCCTGTTTGTTTTTGGAGAAGTTTACAATTGCAATAGTATGATGCTCAGGGTCTTCAAATTCGGTATCCAGCCCATCAATGCGTTCATCAAGTTCAATGTCTTCATTGTTTTCAGGGTTTGGCAGGTGGCTGAGAGTGTCAGCTAGAATCATTTGGCATCCAGGACGATACACGATGCTGTAGTTGTATCCCTGTGTTTTGATCAGCATGCGTTGTAGCCTAGGAGGAGCAGCATGCAGAGGCTTTGTGCATATGGTGACAAGAGGTTTGTGGTCCGTTACTACGATGAATGATTTGCCGTACAAGTATGTGTGATATCGCTGCATACCATACACAATAGCAAGCATTTCTCTTTCAATGTTGCTGTATCTTGATTGACATTCAGTTAATGTCTTCGAACCGAAAGCAATGGGCCTGTTGTCTTGCACCAGTGCTACACCAATGCCTCTCTGTGATACATCTACCTCCAGTGTGAGGGTGGCTGCTGGATTGTAGTACTTTAAGCAAGCATCAACAGTCACTGTTTTCTTTAGGTCGTCGAAGTATTTCTGATAATCAGTGTCCCATACCCATTGTGAGTCACTTTTTAGCAATCCTCTCAGATTGTGGGCTTTATCAGCAAACTTTGGTATGTAGGGTGACAGGTAGTTTAGCATGCCCATGAATCGATGAAGGTCATCTTTGCTTTGTGGCGTTGGCATTTTTTGTATATCGTGGATTTTGGCTGGATCTGGTCTGATGCCTTTGTCTGTGTACAGGTTGCCAAAAAAGGATATGCTCTGCTGTTTGATGATACATTTGTCACTGTTAAACACCAGACCTGTTTCTACAGCTCTTTCCATCAGGCTTATCAGATTCCTGTCGTGATCCTCTTCGTCAACTCCACAAACTGCAACATCGTCTGCTATGCTGATTACACCATGAAGACCTTCAAGAATTTGGCCCATTTTGGCTTGGAAAAGGTCTTGGGACACACTGAGACCAAATGGTAAGCGTCTCCAGCAGTATCTGCCAAAAGGAGTGCGGAACGTCGTTAGAATTTGTGACTCCTCTTCAAGATGTATCGACCAGTATCCGGCTTTTGCGTCTAGCTTGCTGAACACTTTTGCATTTGCAAATTTGGGGTTAAGTTCTTCCACAGTTGGAATTTTGTGAGGGCACCTCTTCAGGCTTGCATTTAGTTTCTGAGGGTCTAAACAGATTCGAAGTGATCCGTCTTTTTTGGTGCTGAAGGCAAGACTAGAACACCAATCTGTGTGCTCTTCTACTTTTCGCAGGACTCCTTGATCGACAAGTTTGTTCAGTTCATTTTGAAGTTTGTCCTTGATGTGGATACTGCATTTGCGTGGTGGGTCGATGAATGGATTAGCACCTTCCTTTAGGATGAGCTTTGCTGTGCCACTGAAACTGCCAATTTTATCAAATTGGTCTGGGTATTTCTCTCTTAGTTCTTTGATGCCTTTTATGTGTTGTTGGGTACTCACTTTTGTTTGTCGTCCTTCATGTTCATTGTTTTCTCTTTCAGTCATCACATCAACATTTACTGTCACAAGGCTGAGGAGCTCACTTGTGGGTAGTCCAACCACGGCTGGTCCAGGTACGTCAACGACATAGAACTTTGCATCTATCCATCTGAACTTTTTGTGCTGGCATGGCATGTTGATGGTTCCAAAGCAGGGGATCACATCACCAGTGTATGACGTCAATTTTACATTGGATGCTGATTTGAGATGTTCCATGCTTTGTGGTGATGCACCATACATCTGTTTGAATGTACGCAGTGGAAGCGTGTTTCCAGATGCCCCTGTATCTATTTTCAGGCGAAGTGTGTATCCATGTCCTTGCAGGAGAGGTGGTTTAATATTCAGAGTTGTATATGCCTCATCTCTGGGTGGTTTCACATGAATGCTATGCATGCATTTTGCACTGATGGTGATGGAGTAAAAGTGTTGTTGGTATGTATACTCATCATCTTTAGCAGTGTTGGGAGTAACGCGTTACAAAAGTAATGCATTACAGTAACATATTACTTTTTGCTGTAACGCAGTAGTGTAAGGCATTACTAATCAATTTTCAGTAATATTTTACTCGGTACATGTTCAATAAGGCTTGCGTTACAACAGACTTTTAGTTTTAATTGTAAAACAAACAAAAAAACCCCCAGCAAAACCGCGAGACATTAACGAATGAAAAATGCAAGTATAGGCTAAATTACCTGTTCGTGGTCAGTCAATAGCCGCGTGTGGTGTCCAAGTCTGTAAATAAAGACTAAATGGCAGCGTCTGATATATTTGTATAGCGATTTATTTTTTACAGGAGTGCCGTGAAGTATGATTTCGGCCTCTGTGCTTGCGCTGGCCAGTGGAAAAGCGGTTAATGGTGAAGATGGCATGAAGAAGACTATACATTCGCGAGATGGACGTATGCGCATTATGCTATTCGTTCTGTGTTTCCTTTCTAAACAGTTAGGCTATGTTTATGTGGTTTTTCATCACGCAATCATGTTTTTGATGCGGTGGTGACGCGTTCATATAAGATCGGCGGTGCTGCCGATAAAGCACCTAAAAGCTGTCACAAAGAACCGGCAAAAGCAATGATTATGAATATGTCAAATATAGCAAGGAGACATTTTAATTGTTTATTAATAAAGTCAAGATGAAGTTGACGATGCTGACTCGCGATCTTTGCAGCTAGTGAATGCACCAGAGAGAAATGCACATTTCATTTCATAAGCAGAGTCTGTTTTCTTTCGTTTTGAATTGTTCTGTTTACAAGTAGACATTTCAATATAGATATATTTTTCAGGTCCGTGAATATACGCTGATTTTCGGTTCATTTATGAGACGCGCTCCAGTTTACCTCCGTGTCATGATTAGGCCCAGTGGCGTAGGTTTGATTTTGAAATTGGTGGGGACGGGGACATCAATATATAAATATATTTTAAGTTTTGATCGAAATTATTGCTAGGGATATATCAGTGTCACTGGATATTGGTAGGGACACGTCCCTAGTGTCCCTACTAAATTCTACGCCCCTGGGCCTATCTATAATTGTCTGCTATATTTAGCCTACTTCTTATTTATTAAATCCTTAGTACCAGTAATTGGTTGATGAAACATTGATTAAAATTAAGATACAATTAATACAAAACGAAATTCACTTTAAAGAAAGGCTTTTTGTGTTTTTGTGTTTTGTGTCTTCTGTGTAAGGTCTCTGTGAAAGTTTTAAAGCAGTCTTTTAGTGCCGCTTCAGCGGTCGTGTCCGTAATGGAGAACTGTCACGTCTGTAACATTATTTTTTCCTCATAAATGCGAACACGAAAATAAAATAAAATGAATATTTTATGTTCTGTGGAGAGCCAACCCTTCTTCATCCGATTTGCGCAGTGTAATTCACAGAATTACAACAACAAAAATCGTTGCCTCCTAAAAGTTAAAGATTTTTTTTGTCTTTTTTTTTTTTTTTTTTTTGATGTGTAGACTGATATTTTTCTAATGTCTGGACTCCTTTCAGGGAGGAGCCTATGGATAAACAGACGTTTCAATATTTTGGTATTAATGCATTTTCTGAGAATTTATATTTCAAGTTTTGAGTGCAAATGTCATGTCCATAACGCTGGAATTCCCAAATTTTAAATAATTTATCCTCAACTAGTTTTGTGGTGTAGGTCTACGTATTTTTATAATGTTAAGTTAACTTCAAATAATACTAATAGTAATTTAAAGATGTGGTAGCATTGGATCTGGACGGTATGGATAACGCTGGGAGTTGGAAGGGGTGTGTCGCGATTCTGCAGGTTCTTGGATCTGAGTGTCGCGATTTCGGTTTCATATCGCATATCGTTACAGCCCTAGTCATTTAGAATGTTAAGTTCTACTTCTGTATAGTTATTTTGGTGAAAGTAACTCAAAAGTAATACAGGAGTAATGTAACGCATTACAATTCTGAGGCAGTAATATTGTAAGGTAATGAATTACTTTTAAATAACAGTAACAAGTAATATATAATGTATTACAGTTTGGAAGTAACTTGCACAACACTGATCTTTCACGAGTTTACATGTTAATGAAATCAGATGTAATATTATAATGCGTATTTGGCTTGCTGTCCGGGGGGAGGGCTCCGAGCTCAGAATTCGGCCCGACCCCAGAGTACTCCCCCCATAACCTTAGAGATCATAGGTAGCTATGAGCGGACCCAGCCGAATGTGGGGTGAAGGGGTGGTGGTGGGATGCTGAGAAATTAGTCATGAGACAGGAGGTAAGGGAAGGCTTTATTTATACTGACTTCTTCTTGCGCTGATTGGATGATTACCTGAACATGCTCCTCCCGAACTTTGTTTACATAAAACTTCATTTCACGAGTTTACATGTTAATGAAATCAGATGTAATATTATAATGCGTATTTGGCTTGCTGTCCGGGGGGAGGGCTCCGAGCTCAGAATTCGGCCCGACCCCAGAGTACTCCCCAAAATGCCAGATAAACGAAGGACAGCGAGCGTAGAATTTAACCCCCCAAAAAGTGAAGGGTATGTATTTACCAAGGAACGAGCTTGCCTGTTCGACTGGGAAGGCTCTCGCAACGACCGACGGGAACTTGGATGCTCACGGCATCGGACGGATAAGCCCATTCTGCAGTTGAACTGACAGCTCGCTGACGCAAGAATTATGCGAGCGTGAATTTGTGGACGAGTTTAACCGTTCACCCGGGAGGGCTCTCGCAGCGTCCGACGGGAACTTATATGCTCGCGGCATCGGACGGGTAAGCCTCGCCAGGTTGGACGGAGGGCGGCCGCTGGACTCGGTCGGGAGGGCTCGACCGGCGCTTCGAAGGGAGGCTGGGGCACGGGAAAGACCCCTCACGTCCCGACGAATGGGGAGCCCGCCTGGCGACACGAGCGCGGTCGTCCGGCGACGACTAAGACGGGCAGACTCTCACTGCAATTCGAACGGGAGGTTTAACCAGCGTTTGGAAGGGGGACGGAACCCGGCCTTCGAACGGGTGAGTCATCGCTGCGTGCGAACGGGGGAGTCTGCATATGATTGAAAAACGAACACTATGAATATTAAGCGAGCGTGCAAGCGGCGAGCCCAGATGTAATCGGAAGGTTTGGTGTAAACGGATGTAACTGAAATGAGGCGCAGCAGGTGATAATTATCATGAATTAATTAGTTAGGGCTTGGTGAGCATTTCTGATGAAAAACCGGCTAGACCTAATATAGGTTTTGAAGGCATTCGATGACCAGCGACCGAGGGTTTTGATTTGTTGTTGGGAGAGACCTTTTTGAGCGGCTGTGGTAGCTGCTCCGATGCGGAATGAGTGGCTAGAGAAATGCTCTGCTGAGACGCCGGATTTGATGAGGACTGCTTTAAGATGCTTTTGGAACCAGAATCTCGTCGCTGGATGATTGGAGTCGTTAGTGAAAAGTGGGTCGAGTGGGGATTTGGACGAGGAAAGTTTATACTGCAGGTAATTAAAAAGCGCATGGTACGGTTGGATGGGAGTTTGTAGATTGAAAATATAAACGAAGTGACCTCTTTTATCTCTGTCCGTTTTGCTTTGTTTAATGAAAAATGATATGGTTTCATTATCTACGATCTGGAGGTCTGAAATGGAGGGATGGATATTTGGGTCGAATAAGGAAGTAATGGTCAGTTCGGAACAGCGGAGGAAACCGAAGAATGCTAGGATGAACATAGCTTCTAATGTATATGCGGTGTTGATGGAGTGGTATCCAAGACGGAGTGATGAGATGCATCTGGTGAGTATATCGATTGTGATTGGTTGTCTGGTATCTGGGCGCGTGGGGCGGGATCTTTGGATTCCTTTAACTAGAAGGGACGTTTGGGAGTTATTTATTGCAGGTGTAGGTTTACCGTGGATTAATTTATGGAAGAATTGAATGCCGCTTAGATAGCTTTTAATGGATCCGGCTTGGAGACCTTTGATACTATGAAGATGAGATATGAATGAAGTAACTGTTAAAAGAGAAAATTCGGGAAACGACAGGTTGTGAGAGAGGTGGAATGATTTGAACGATTTCCATGCGGTGTAATAAGTTTGCAGGGTTCTGGGAGAGACGGCTTGGAGGATGGATTCGATGGACGTGTCCAGGAGGGATTTTAGCGGATGGTTTATGGGAAGATCAGCTGAAAATAAGGAGGTACTGGAGTTGGAGTGGGGTCTGCTTCTGGTGCCAGCATCCTGAACTTCTGAAAAGAGAAACGGGAGAGAGAGTCAGCGATTTGATTTTGAGCCCCTGGAACGTGATTTGCAGTTATTAAGAACTGGTCGCATGCGGAGATCCATATGAGGCGTCTGAGGAGTGGCATAAGCGCAGGTGAGCGAGAACGACCTTTGTTGATACAGTGTACAGTTGCTTCGTTGTCGCAATGGATTTGGATGCTTTTGGTTGACCATTCTTTCCCCCATAGGGAAGCTGCGACGACGATTGGGTAGAGCTCGAAAAGGGCAGAGGAGGCTGAAGCCTGGGGTGTGTCCAGGAGCTGAGGGGGCCAGGGAGACGCGAACCAGCGTCCTTGGTAATAGCCGCCGAAGCCGATCGAGGGAGCTGCGTCTGTGAACAGTTTGATATCGAGGGGGAGAGAGATAAAGTCGTCGTAAAAAAAAGTTAAGCCGTTCCACTGATTGAGGAAATTAATCCATAATTTTAGCTCGTTTTTTGACTCGTCGGAAAGGATGATCCGATCTTCCAGCCCATGAACAGATGAAGAGAGGGCTAGGAGATGCGCGATAAAGGGTCGGCCCTGTGGAATAATGCGCATCGCATAAATTAGGTGGCCCAGCAGCGAGAGAAGTTCGCGTTTTGAACAATCTGTGCTGTCTGTAAAATTGGATGCGATTAAAATGATGCGATCGATTTTTTCCTTAGGCAGTGAGGCCTGGAATTTTGCTGAGTCCAGATTGATGCCCAAGAACTCGATGGATGTAGTTGGACCCGATGTTTTCTCGTGGGCTAACGAAATCCCTAGTTCGGCGAAAACTTTTTTCACTATGAGGAGGTGAGCCTCGGGGATGATGTCGTGAGGTGAAATTATTAGGAAATCGTCGAGCAGATGGAGAAGATGAGGAATTGCATAATTATTGGAAAGGATCCAACATATGGCTTCAGAGAGAGTGTCAAAGATTTTTGGGCTGCTTTTGCAGCCGAAAGTTAAGCGCACGGCGAAATAATACTTTTTCTGCCAGTATACGCCGAATAAGTGCCATGAATCGGGGTGGATTGGCATTACTTTAAAAGCAGAGGAGATATCTACTTTTGCAAGCCATGCGCCTCGTCCAGCTATTTTAATCATGGTTATGGCTTGTTCGATATCGTGATAGTTAAGAGAATACTCTTCGAGGGGGATGAGACTATTGATGCTCGGATATGGAGAATTATGGGGGGCTGAAAGGTCGATTATCAGCCGCTTTTTTCCGGAGAATTTCCTGGTAGCCACGCCTATGGGGCTGATGCGAAATTTGTCGAACGGGGGGGCCTCGAATGGACCGATCATGAAACCGGATTCAATTTCTTTTTTAATTAGCTTATCTACTACTCCGGGCTCTGCTAAGGCGGACTGAAGGTTAGCGCAGATAATATTTTGCGTGGGATGGCTTTCTACACCGGGTTTAAAGCCTTGATTGAGACCTGTCAGTAAATAATTTGTGAAGTTGGCATCTGGGTGGTGTGATAATTCTTCGGCTAGACGGAAAACATTCACAGGAGTCGAGAGATAGTTTTTTGCATTTTTATTGACAGATTTTTTGACTGGGCATATCACGCGGGCGTGTGCGCCGCCGCAGAAATCGCAGACGTGGAGAAAACGACAGCGTTGTCTTGGGCATCTCCCTTCGTTGAAGTTCCTACAAACTTGTCTATCGGGTGCCGAGTATGGTGCTCTGATTGAAAAATCTTCTCTTGCGTGACGCGGAACGTAACTTGTGGATTTTATGGCATTCTGCTCTGGGCAGGGAGGGATCGACGGGTTAATTTGTGGGCATGCCGTGGTGGCGTGGATTGTGGATCTGCAGATTGCGCAGGAGATATTTCTGCACCCGAGGAAGACTCGGTTATGGAGATCTGTGTCCAACGCTCCCCAATAGGGACACTGATTCCATTGGGAAACGCGGACGGCGCATTTTGCGGAAAACAGCTTGTGGTACGTATAAAAATGACTACCCCCGTAAGACAACGCGAGCTCCGCTATGATAGACAGATAGTCGTTCAGCTCGCGCCGTCTATGGGGAAAAGACGAGCATATGATTTCTGTATAACGGCTGAAGGCTATACAGAATTCGGCTAGTGACAATGAACGTGATGTAACCTGTGAGTTATTTTTTAGAGTGACTGAAATGTCGCCGCAGTCTACTTGGCGATTGGACTCAGCCGGAGGAAACAAGGACAGGAGAGAACCCAAATCAACATCTGCACCTGCTAGGATTTGAGCTCTGATGTTGTTCGTCACTGGAGGAGGTTCAGATGCTACTGCATTCGGAGGGGCTGGTTGAGGAGTGGCTGAGAAGAGAGAGAAAGGAGAACGCACTTGGAGAGGGTTAAAGGGATGGGAAATCGGGGCTGTGGGGTTAGGTGGAGGAGGAGGAATAGGAAGAGCATAGTGTGGAAGGGGAAAGAAATGCGCCGGCGATTGACCGGCTAACGGAGGCATCCTCACGTTAGGGTAAGCACCTGACGCTTGGGAAGGAGGAAAACTGAAAGAAGTAGAAGGGAAGAAAAACGTTTGGGGATCGTGTAAGAAAGTGGAACTGCCGGGATCTAGAGTGTGAGGTACCACGATGGGAGGGGCTGAGGAAGGGATTTGACCTGGAGGAGATTGGCGCCCATCCGTGACTGGTTCCGGGGCGCGGCCCAGGCTAGCGGAAGGTCTGTGACGCCGTGGCGCGGGGGCGGAGCCTAGCGCTGCAAGTGAGGAAGGAGGTACTGCGGGACGAGCGATCGGGGCCCGGCGAGCCTTGCTCGTTCGAGCCGAAGGAATTGGAGCTGAAACAGAAAGGTGAGAAGATTGTAAGGTGACATATAAATTAAATAATTCTGCTTTTTTCATCCTGCGGGAGAAATTTGCATCAGAATTAATTAGGGCTTGTCTTAGCCCCTTAACTGTCCACTTCCCTATGGGAGGGATGTTAGGGGGAGCTGGAAGGTGGGAAGGCGCGGAGGAAGACGATGATGAAGATGATGAGTTCCTCGCTGGCGGTGGTGAGGGGAGTCTTCGACGCCTTGGAGTATGTGGAGAGGATCTGGAGGGCCGACGTCCCCTGGTTGAGGATGGAGGCTCGATGTTGTCGTTGGCTGCTGGAGGAGGAAGGGTTGCTGGATCTGCGTTTTGCGGTTGAGATGACTCCGAGATGAAAGATTCATCGTCGGAGGGGAAGAGCTCTAACTCGGACATGACTGCACGGAGGCGGAGTCAGATGCTGAGAAATTAGTCATGAGACAGGAGGTAAGGGAAGGCTTTATTTATACTGACTTCTTCTTGCGCTGATTGGATGATTACCTGAACATGCTCCTCCCGAACTTTGTTTACATAAAACTTCATTTAGTGCTGTCTACAGTGCTACTGCTGGACTCGTCTTTGCGTTTGTGGTCTTTCCATGGGTGAGCGTGGCTTTGGTATCTGTTGCGTGTTCGTGACTTACTTCTTCTGCACTGGCTGGATAGCTGTCTCTGTCGTCTGCTCTTTTTACAGCACTTTGCCCAGTGGCCTCTGTTACCACACATAGAACATATATCGTTGTATGCAGGGCACTGCCTTGGCTTGTGGTTTGTGTTGCAGTTTTGACATGTTCGTCCTTTTGTTACAGCATGGACATTTTCAGTCTGTGACATACCGAGTTGTTGTATCTGTTCATTACCAGCTGCTAAGGCTTCGTACTTTCGTCCCTCTGCTAGTACTTCGGCAATGGGGTGACCTTTAGGTTTGCTGTATAGGTCGTTTCTTAAGGAATCAAAAGGAGTACTGGCAATGATAAGTTCGACTAAGCGTTCATTGAGCTCATCGTCAGTGAATTGGGATTTCATTGCTAAAGTTCTTGCTCTAGTCACAAAATCATCAATGCTCTCACTTGGCTTTTGTCTATATTGCATGAGATGGAGTCTGTGGATTCTGAAGTTCACATTTAACTTTAGTTGCCCTTCAAAGAAATTCCACAAGGTGTCAGGCTCTCTCTTATCTGCATTACTAAGCCCACTTGCATTTAGTCTTTTTAAGACTTAATGCAAGCGAGCGCGTCGGAGCTGTGGTGCTGCATGCGGGAGGGAGCGACGTCAGGCTGCGGCAGACGGAGGTTCTGAAGAGGGACTACATGAGCCTGATCGAGGCGGTACGCAACACAGCGCCTGAGGCAACGATCATCGTGTCTGGACCACTTCCCACGTACCGACTAGGACAGGAAAGGTTCAGTAGACTATTTGCACTAAATGAATGGTTAATGTCACTGTGTAATGAACAGAAACTGCTCTTTGTAAATAATTGGAATCTGTTTTGGGAGAGACCCAGGCTGTACCGTGCTGATGGCCTTCACCCCAGCAAAATCGGAGCGGCTGTTCTGTCGGATAATATCTCCAAGACGTTACACACCAGATGACTAATAAGTCAAAATCCAAATCACAGTCTTTGCTGTCCAAACTTAATTGATATACGTAGTGAAGAACATTTTATAGAAACTGTGTCTATTCCTCGTTTAGTGAAGCCAAACAATAAATCTAGTGCAGGATCTAGCAAAAATCTTATTGTAATTAAACCAGAAAATCTAAATATCAGTGAACAAAAAGAATTTCTAAAGCTAGGTCTTCTAAACATTAGATCGCTCACACCTAAAGCGGTTATTGTAAATGAAATGGTCACAGATAATAATTTCGATATACTTTGCCTTACTGAAACCTGGCTTAAACCAAATGAGTATTTCGGTCTAAATGAGTCCACTCCGCCAAGATACTGTTATAAGCATGAGCCCCGTCTGACTGGTCGTGGCGGCGGTGTTGCAACAATCTATAAAGATATTCTTAATGTTTCTCAGAAAACAGGTCACAGATTTAATTCGTTTGAAGTACTTACGCTAAATGTTACGCTCTTAGATGTAAGAAAGAAATCCATATTATCTCTAGCCTTGGCTACTGTATATAGACCTCCAGGGCCATATGCTGAATTTCTAAAAGAGTTTGCAGACTTTCTCTCGGATCTATTGGTCAACGTCGATAAAGCAATAATTGTTGGAGATTTTAACATACACGTAGACAATAAAAATGATGCGTTAGGGGCTGCGTTTACAGATTTATTAAACTCTTTTGGGGTCAAGCAAAACGTCCGTGGTCCCACTCATCGTCTAAATCATACACTAGATTTAATTATATCATATGGAACCAATCCAACTGATATAGATATTATACCGCAAAGTGATGATGTCACTGATCATTACATGGTAACGTGCATAATACGTACTGCTGAAATATGTCATGTTGCGCCACGTTATAGACCAGGCAGAACAATCCTTCCAACCACTATAGATAGATTCTCAAATAGCTTACCTGATCTATCTCAGCTGCTCAGTGAACCCAAACAAACAGATGAACTAGAGGAAATGACTAGCAGTTTGAGCACCATTTTCACTAGTACATTAGATATTGTTGCACCAATTAGATTAAAAAAGGTTAAAGAGAAAACTAAAGCACCCTGGTACAACAGTGTTACGCATGATATCAAGAGAGAAACTCGTAACCTAGAGCGTAAATGGAAACAAACTAATTTAGAGGTCTTTAGAATCGCGTGGAAAGACAGTATGTCACGTTATAAAAAGGCTCTAAAAACAGCCAGGGCTGAGCACCTCCGCAAACTAATAGAAAATAACCAAAATAATCCAAGGTTCTTATTTAACACCGTGGCTAGACTAACAAATAAACAGACATCACCAGAGCAAAATATACCGTTACAGTTTAGTAGTAATGATTTTATGAATTATTTCAATGAGAAAATAGAAAGCATTCGAAACACAATTATAAATGTACAATCCTCTATGGTCTCTTATGCTTCAACCTCAATTATGGCCCCTCTAGAACAACTACACCGCTTTGCAACGATAGGACAGGAAGAGCTAAATAAACTTATTATTGCATCTAAACCAACAACATGCTCATTAGATCCAATACCCACTAAACTACTGAAAGAAGTGTTACCTGTAGTGGAAGAGCCTCTTCTCAATATTATTAACTCGTCTTTATTCTTAGGTCATGTTCCAAGAATATTCAAGTTGGCAGTAATAAAACCTCTCATTAAGAAACCGCAACTAGATCCAAATAACCTAGCAAATTACAGACCCATTTCAAATCTTCCATTTATGTCCAAAATACTAGAAAAAGTTGTATCCGCTCAACTGTGCTCTTTTTTGCAAGAAAATGATATCTATGAAAAATTCCAGTCAGGATTCAGACCGCATCATAGTACAGAAACTGCGTTAGTTAAAATTACAAATGATCTACTCTTAGCTTCGGATCAAGGCTGTATCTCAATACTAGTCCTACTTGATCTTAGCGCCGCGTTCGACACTATAGATCATAAAATACTCTTGGATCGACTACAAAACTACACTGGTGTTCAGGGACAGGCATTAAGCTGGTTTAGATCGTACTTATCTGACCGTTATCATTTTGTCTCTTTACACGGGGGAAAATCAAAGTTAACGTCAGTAGACTACGGAGTACCGCAAGGATCGGTGCTAGGCCCTCTGCTATTCTCAATATATATGCTGCCACTTGGTAATATTATAAGAAAACATGGAATTAATTTCCACTGTTATGCTGACGACACTCAATTATATATTTCATCACGACCAGATGAAAACACTACCTCATCTAAATTGACAGAATGTCTCAAAGATATAAAATGCTGGATGACGCGTAATTTCCTGCTATTAAATTCAGATAAAACGGAGGTATTACTTATTGGTCCAAAAAACTGCACACAACACCTCTTACAATACAACTTTAATTTAGAAGGATGTCCTGTTACTTTTTCCACTACAGTAAAAGACCTGGGTGTTATACTAGACCGCAACTTGTCTTTCGAAAATCATATTTTATCTGTTACAAGAACAGCCTTTTTCCACCTTAGAAACATTGCTAAATTACGTAACATGCTATCTGTTTCTGATGCAGAAAAGTTAGTTCATGCATTCATGACCTCGAGACTAGATTACTGTAATGCTTTATTAGCTGGTTGTCCTGCATCCTCAATAAACAAGCTACAGTTAGTGCAAAATGCAGCCGCTAGAGTTCTTACTAGATCAAGAAAATATGATCATATAACACCGATTTTATCATCTCTACACTGGTTACCTATTAAGTTCCGTATCAACTACAAAGTACTACTACTGACCTATAAAGCCCTTAATGGTTTAGCTCCTATGTACTTAACGGACCTTCTTTCGCCCTACAATCCACCGCGTTCTCTAAGATCACTAAATTCAAGGCTTCTGGTCATTCCTAGGATATCGAAGTCCACGAAAGGAGGGAGGGCATTCTCGCATTTAGCTCCAAAACTCTGGAATAGCCTTCCCGATACGGTCCGATGCTCTGACTCGCTGACACAGTTTAAAACTAGACTAAAGACGTGTCTCTTTAGTCAAGCATTCACATAATGCTTACCTTTTAGTCCTCTGCTATGCCATACGGAACCGTTTGCCACTGAAACTGCTTAACGCACCAGTGGGGCTCGACAGCCTTATAGACAAACGGGTCGGTCCGTATGGTTGCGGTTGGGTTGCGGAGAGTTTGGGTTGCGGAGAGTTGTGAGATTATGGTTTTCTAACACCTACTCCCGTGTAATGGAAATCATTATGAACATCAGCTATGCTAATTATTTCCCATCTGCCTTTCTGCTGTTATCTCGGGACGCTTGTCCCGAGAAAAATGGCGTTCGTAGGCTCCAGTTTGGTATCCTGCCTCTCACGGGGATTTCGGATGCCCCAACGCCTGTGATGAGAAGACCAACGCCTGTGAAGAGACGACTCAACGCCTGCGAAGAGACGACTCAACGCCGGCGATATGTTATCCCCTTAATATTACATGATTAACTAAATGTATTTTTTTCCAGGTACTTTCTGATATGCACTTACTGTAAAGCTTCTTTAAAACCCTATGATTGTTAGCCAGAGGAGAACTGGCCCCTGACTAGCCTGGGTTCTCCCAAGGTTTTTTTCTCCATCCAATCTGATGGAGTTTTGGTTCCTTGCCACTGTCGCCTTGCTTTTGGCTTGCTTAGTTGGGGATATTTAATATTCAACAATATTATTGAACTGTGTTGTACTACTTTCATGTTATCACTGTGAAGCTGCTTTGATGCAATCTGTATTGTGAAAAGCGCTATATAAATAAATGTGACTTGACTTGACTTAATCCTTCATCTCCAATTCCTCTACATATTTTTCTAGCTTGTTTCCCTGCATCCGTTATTTCTTCATCTTCCATGTACAGATTCATTTTTTGTTTGAATAAAGACATTGCTTCACTCAGATCGGGGTCAGACCAGTTCATCATTGGTAAATGTGCTGCCATTTTAACGCCTTTATCTTGTACTTACGTCAAAAGTAGTCGTTGTTTTTTATGAACAATTATCACGCAGACAATGCTCTTTTACGATCCCACACGTGTACAAGAGAGCGCGTCACAGAGTGGTCTCCAGCGGCATTCCACACAGCCATATAACGTTACACAGATTGGGCTCGCGGCATAATTTCCTCGCTTCACTGGTCACGAACACTCACGCGGATGATACTATAGTTGTTTTACCGCTGCCACCATGAAGTATTACTCGACAGCATCAGAGGTAGGTGTACAAGTATCTTTACTTGGGGTTCACATGTTCAATAAGCATACACTTCCGGTACACGCATACAGCGTCTTACGTACAAATGTATTACGTAGACTATCACAACACCTTTAAAATAATTGGGCTCAAAAACAGCACAAAAATTGCTCACTGTCGTGGACATGGTCTTTTCTCCTGCTGTCATCTAATGGCTCTGTTTCCACCCCTGTCTCTATGTTTGTTTTTATGTTTGCTAGTGCGCTGTGGCGAGCTTTATGCATGCATTTGAGCGCTGATTAGGCAATGTATTATATATAGGCAATAAAAGGCTCATTATTATGATTTATGGCTTATTAATATAAACGCGCGATTAGACGTCTAATGGCTTATATTTAAATATATATGTATGTAACATAATTGTAACACAATTTATTTTGTATTCTTCTAGTTGTTCATTCTAGCTTATACCTTTTTTTTTTTTTTTTTTTGTATACCCTTATTTTTAGCAACGGAGTGGTTGAAAAAAGCGTTTCACTGCATGTCATAATATGTATGGTTTTGGGGTGTAACGGTTCAGATTACTCATGGTCAGGGTTTTTATCACGATTTTAGGGTCACAGTTTTGGTACAGTTCGGTATGTGCTATGTTCAGTAAAAAATAGGACAACTGAATAAAAAAATAAAGAAAATTAGAAAAAATCTAACAACAATATAGCAAATATACAAATAAAATAGTGCTTTTTAGGTTTTTCTGGTGTCTAACTGTAGTTTTCAGGTACAAAAACTTAATAAAGTAATCACATATAAAATAACATTGCATTTACTCTACACTGTATAAATTAAATAAAGATTTAACATTTTTTAAGTTACAAAAGCTATTCAGTCAAGAGCAGTGAGTGATTTCGTCATTTCTTATGTTGTTTAATTAACATTAAAAACATATACAGGAGGAATAAAGCTGCTGTCACTTTAAGACAATAGCTAAAACAGTAAAATTCCTAATATTAATTCCAAATTATGATCATGATTAAAATATGATTAATCATGCAGCACTAGTGTGCGTATTGTTAAAAGTATTACACAAATTAAGTTCACTTGACTTATGCATAGGAGTGCAACAATAAAACATTTATCATATATGACCTCAAAGAGGTGCAGATCTCGGAACATCTTCTTGCCATGACGGCCAAACAGACTGTACTGGATTGACACTTCATTTGAAATCAGGAATCTCATCATCCTTCTTGTGTCATCGTCCAGTGAAGAACCACCAACATCTGCAGTGGCTACATTAGCTTAAAGGTCATTTCAGTTGCCAAAACAAAGTTCCCTATGCTTAAAAACACAGATAATACAGATGTTTAGAAAATATTCATTTTACCTGCTTATTTCTGTATCCACAACCTCAAAATATACAGAAACGATTCTGAAGTACTTCCGCTGCGCCTGCGCCACCGCTCTACATTTGGAAGACACTGTATCCTTGCGCCTGGGTGGGAATTCTTGTAGTTTGAATATTTAAATTCTTTATGTCAGCTTATTTTTTTTAAAAAGAGATTATATGACATATGATATTATGATGTGATATTATGTGAAAACAATCGTAATTAAAAACATTCGAAGCAGGACTACTTTGTCAAGCGTAATGTGTCGTCAGTCAGTGACTGTCATATCTTTAAGATGAACGACAGGAAGCAAATGCAAGTTAACAGTTTAATGGAAAGTTCAGGGAACGCAGTACAAGCAAATGTGAAAGGTGACGCAGGGACTTCGATGGTCAGGATCCGTGATAAAATGCAGTGATGAGGTGACGGTGAGACGACAGTTGAAACCACGCGACGAAGACGAAGAACAGCAACACAAGGCAGGAACTGGACACCGGAACATCAACACGGACGACATCAAACAACGATCTGACAAGGATGATAGAACAGCGGTAAGTATAAATAGAGTGGTGAGATTGATTGCAGCTGGTGATGTGATGATGATCAGCTGGAGTGGATCAGGTGATGTCATACACTCACGCCCACTACACACGTAGCGTTCATACAACAACATAAACACGAGACTAGAAGGAACAGAGAATGCGTCTACCGTGACAGTGACTAGGTCATATTGAACTCGTAGGTCCCATATGAGACCCACTTAATTTCTGACATTTCTTAATTTCCCTCATTCCCAGCTTTGCAAATTGGAAATAAAATACATGTTTGATAAATTCATATGCAGGTGAACATTGTAATATTGATAATTCAAACAAAATGAAATGTCACAATAGAAAATAATGCATTTCTATTTAAAAAGTTGTTATACTGATCAGGGCTGCGTTTCCCTAAATCTTCTTAACGCTACGTCGTTCTTAAGTTATACCTTAAGCTGTACCTTAACTAAGAAACACGTTTTGGGAAACACGTATTAACGATAAGTAGCCTACCTTCTGTAAGTCATACGTTCGGAAGGTTGGTCTGGACCACTCGTAGCTTTGCCTTATCACTGGCCACCACTGCAAAAAAAAAAAAAAACTCTCTTTACATCTCAGTATACGAATATAATTATGAAGTTAATACACACAATGTTCAATAAGGCTAATTCAAGTGTTTTCATGCACAGAATAAAATTGTAATTACACTGATTGTTGTCAGCTTTTTAATTATATTAACCAAAGGTACATCAGCTGGCAAACCATTAGGAAGTAAAGGCTTAGGAGTCAATTTAAAGGGAATGATTGTGAATGATTGCTCAAACTATGGCAACGATACAGCGAATAGTTGTGCTAAATGAAAGACGGCGCTGTCCGCGGAGCCCTTTCAAAGGCCAGTGAAAGCATACTGTCAGTCTAGCCCTATTCGGACGTTAATTGTTTCTCATAAGGGTCGTACGGTATTTTAAACATTTACAGGGGTTAGTCAGTGATTTTATTGCCGTCCAAATCCAGAATGTCACTGTTTTTCTCCCACCACCCGCGTAATAATCTCCAACCAAATTACCTAGGCTACTGTTTTTTGATGAACACCAAGGTCATGTGGTGATTTAAATGCCGTCCGAAATCCACATCCCTAAGTTTACAAGAAGAGATCACTTCAAACTTCGCTGTTTAAATCCTTTTAGATCACTGCCGAGCTCCGTACGTATGATGTACACTTTTATTATGCTACTGAAGTGCTGGAAAGTATTTACAAGAACAATATTTCATCACAGCTCCACCTCAGCGAACAAAAAGGAGAAAGAAGTTAGCATGTAAACATTTGTAATGGACCGTTATTGTGGAAGCAATATATGATACCATTTTAAAATATATAGGCTAGGCTATAGTTTGGATCATTTTTTATAATATCCCATTCATCCTAATAAATTTCCACTATTTCTGAAGTGATTATTTTATAAAGAACACCGCTTTCTCACATAACGCAGAGAAGTAGCCCCTGCACGAGTGAATAATTTATTCTCGAGCCACCGATATCAACAAATTCAGCACCATCGCCGCGGACAGCACCTGGTAACGTCGGTTCTAAAGGTATACCATTTCTAGGCGTGTTCCCTAAACCATACCTTAGGAAGTCCGGTGGTCCCGGAGGACCCGACTGCGGTGCTCCCTAGCCTAGTGGTCCTAGAGTTGCCCACTGTTCCTGTCAAGGCCACAGAGGCTTTCCCTGTCAGCCCTGCCATGGCCAAGAGGGCTGTGTTTGCGTTTTATGTTTTGGCTGTCCTGCGTGCCTGGAAGACGCACAGGGCTACTTATGACTCGGGACCAGTCTGCCACCCAGAGTAGCCTGCTGTCGTCCCGGCATTAGTCCCAGAGCCCGCTGCCTAACCGGAGACCATCACCGAACAACCCGCTCTCCGTGATACGGCCACGGAGGCCATTGAAGCCACTCTCTCCTGCTATGCCTTCACCCTTTTGTGTGTCTGGGCCACACACACATCCCTCCTGGCTTCCTTCGCTCCAGCTCCGCTTTTCCCAGATTCAGCCACAATCACAGAGGCCGTCCCAGAGCCATCTGCTCTCTCGGCCACAGAGACCATCCCAGAGTCTGCTTCTATTCCAGAGAATTGTCTGCCCTGTGCCCACTACCCTGGCCATGCTTCCCTGGGAGCAGTTATTTGGTGAATTTCCCCTTCCTCACCCTATGCCCCATCCTGCCAGAGCCTGACCAGTCTGGCAAGATTATCTGTGCTGGGTTGACTGTCTCACATGTGTCCAGCCTGCCCTGCCATGACGTGTCTGCCTCCCTTTTACTGCCAGTGATCGTTCTGTCTAGGATCTCCCCCCTGGATCCATCGGTCCCTCCTTGGTCTGTCCCGCCCTGGCTGTGCCAGAGCCTGCCTGGTCCTTTCCTCCGACACCGCCCTGGCTCTCAGCCGGGATTCCAGACACGCCGGAGCCTCCCTGGTCACTTCTAAAGACTTCTTGGTCCGTTATGCTGGCACTGATTTGGCTCCCCTCCCTCCCTCCCCTCTTTTTCTCTGTGTTTTGATCTTCCCGTCTTGTGTTGTCTGTTGGTAAGTTGTCATGTCATGTGCCAGGTTATTTCCAGGTGGCGTCCCTTTAGAGGAGGAGTAGTGGCAGGGTTCTGTCACTTCTGTGTAGTCTATTTCTTGGTTTTGTGACAGAGCCCTGACACTCCTGTTTTGTCTTGTACTGTGTAGCACACAGATTATGTTTTACACTAGCTATGTACTTTCATGTCATGTTTTGTGTGAACATGTGGCCTCATTGGCTGCGTGTTCATGTCTCGTTTTGTGTTAGTACCCCACCTTCCTTCCCTCATTACCATCTTTTGTTTGCTTCCCTATTTATTCTCCTTGTGTTTGCAGTCCTGTGCTGGTTCATCGTCTAAGGTACCCTCATGTTTTCTGTTCCTGGCAAGTCAAGTTCTTGTAAAGTCTTGCTGCCTGTCTTGTTTCCCCCACGGGGTAGTTTTGGTTTGTTTTTATTTTATTTTATGCTTAATAAAAGCCCTTCACTCTGCATTTGAGTCCTCGCTACTTTCATCAATCCAAACCCTGACAATAGTTTGAGCAAACTCCCCACCACAATCCATCCATCCATCTTCTTCTGCTTATCCGGGGCCGGGTCGTAGGGGCAGCAGTCTAAGCAGGGATGCCCAGACTTCCCTCTCCCTAGACACTCCCTCCAGCTCTTCCAGGGGGACACCAAGGCGTTCCCAGGCCAGCCGGGAGACATAGTCCCTCCAGCGTGTCCTAGGTCTTCCTCAGGGTCTCCTCTCGGTGGGACGCGCCCGGAACACCTTCCCGGGAAGGCGTCCAGGAGGCATCCGGAACAGATGCCCGAGCCACGTCAGCTGGCCCCTCTCGATGTGGAGGAGCAGCGGCTCTACTCTTAGCTCCTCCAGAGTGACCGAGCTTCTTACCCTATCTCTAAGGGATCGCCCAGCCACCCTGTGGAGAAATCTCATTTCGGCTGCCTGTATCCGGGATCTTGTTCTTTCGGTCATGACCCACAGCTCATGACCATAGGTGAGAGTAGGAACCTAGATTGACCGGTAAATCGAGAGCTTCGCCTTGCGGCTCAGCTCCTTCTTCACCACGACAGACCGGTAAATCGACCGCATTACGATCCATCTGTCAATCTCCCGTTCCATCCTTTCCTCACTCGTGAACAAGACCCCAAGGTACTTGAACTCCTCCACTTGAGGCAGGAACTCTCCACCAACCTGAAGTGCGCAAGCCACCCTTTTCCGACTGAAAACCATGGCCTCGGATTTGGAGGAGCTGATTCTCATCCCAGCCGCTTCACACTCGGCTGCAAACCGTCCCAGTGCATGCTGAAGGTCCTGGTCTGAAGGGGCCAGCACGACAACATCATCCGCATAGAACAGAGACAAAATCGTGTGGTCCCCAAACCTGACACCCTCCGGCCCCTGGCTGTGCCTAGAAATCCTGTCCATAAAAATTATGAACAGAACCGGCGACAAAGGGCAGCCCAGCCGAAGTCCAACATGCACCGGGAACAAGTCTGACTTACTGTCGGCAATGTGAACTAAGCTCCTGCTTCAGTCGTACAGGGACCGGACAGCCCTTAGCAAAGGGCCCCGGACCCCATACTCCCAGTGTTGTTTTTGGCAGCCCTTTTAGTTTTAGTCTTAGTCTTAGTCTTTTGGACGAAAATGCTTTTTAGCTTTAGTCACATTTTAGTCACTTAAAAACTAAAAACAAAAAAAGGTTTTGGTCAAGTTTTAGTCGCCGAAAATGCAAAAAGGTTTTTAATCAAGTTTTAGTCATTTTTAGTAAAAAAAAAAAAAAAAAAGTCTTTAAAAAAAAGAGAAAATAAAATGCGGCTGTGTCAAAATTGGTATCAAGTTCAAAAATAGAAAAGAAATAAAAGTGCCACTTTGCAATCTGTTAAAAAAAGAAAAGAATAGAAATCCATTTGGCAAGACAGGTCTATTTATCCCTGCATTAGTGGCTGCAATGAGCCTGTTTTGAATTGCACAATTTCTCAAAAGTCATGCTCAATGTTCAGCTGAGATCTGTACTTTGTTTTCAGTGAAACTGAAACAGCTGAAAAGCCCATCTCACAGAGATATGATGTGGCAAAGGGAAGAAGAATGCACACAGCTCTCTGCCTTTAGCCTACTTAAAAACGTATATATATATTTTTTTAAATAGATAAAATAGACATAACATACTGTGTTTGATATGGGATTAAAATGATGGGTAGTGTATTGGCAGTGTATAAGATATAAACTAATGATTAATTACTTTAATATTCCTTTGTTCCGATCAGAGCATGTGAGCGGAGAGCGCATTTCTGAATATTCCGCCCCGCTCGTTCATTCAGCTCAGGGTCGTGCGCTCAACACAGAATGGCCTGCTGGTTCGAGAATATGTGGAATAAGAGCTGCCTCCGACTAAAGTTTTTATTCTAGTCGACTAGTAGTTGTTCATTCAAGCCATTAGTGGACAAATCGCCCCTTTTATATTAATTTAATTACTTAAAGCTGCCGTCGGCAACATTTTTTTGAGCATATTCAGTGAAATCGACACTATAATCGGACAGAACAACATAAATAAAGTGGTTTTAGAAAAAACCCAGAGCTTCTAACTCCACCTGGAGCTTGTTATTTGTTTTGCAAAAATCCACAGCTCCCTGTTCATCATGTCCAATCAGCGCAGGGGGGTGTGAGATCTGACTGTCAATCACAGATCGGGCACACGCCACCCCTCGCGCACGTTACAATCACATGCACACGCCTGAAGTTCGCGGAAGTTCGCGCAGTAACGAAGAGTGATGGCGGAAAATCAAGTAAGCTCATTTAGAGTATGAATGACGTTAGCAAATGCAATCTATCGGTACATTAGCCAGGACAGCATACCTCCAAATACTCCATGGTGTTGATGGATGCTGATGAGACGGGCGCGTTCCAGGGCTCTCAAGTTTTGAAGACAGGTAAGAGTGACACCCAGCCGACGGGGGGTTGGATACATTTTTGTCATTGGTTGTTGCGTTAAATCTTACCCAGATACAATAGTGCTATTTTCTGATTGGCTATTGTGTAGCTCGACGAACAACACCAGAGGAAACCAACGCGCTTGATTCATGCCGGTTCCACAGTGAGAGCGGCGCGGCCAGAGTTTTGGGCGCTGCGGCATATTAAATATATTACAAATTGTTTTTCAGCATGAGAAATACAATGTGTGGCGGGAGAGCGCGACAAAAGACCGAAGTGAGTGACTGTCACGCTCAATGCGTGACACTTGAGAGCCCTGGCGTTCACTGAAAATCTGGTGCACACGCACTGACCAGATCTGGCACTGACGAGCATGAACTGGGTGGGTATCCGTTGATAGTGGGGGAGGGGCATGAGAGTTGTAAACATTCAACATTTTCCTAAATCCACTCAATCTGCCAGACTTGCCGACTGGAGCTTTAAATAGGCTATACGGGATATTGAGCGTTATAGCCGCACTCAAGCGCACGACCGCACGCATAAAGCTTGCCACAAAGAACCAGCAAAAGTAATGATTATGTAAAAAAATAGCAAGGAGACATTTAATTGTTTATTAATAAACTGGTGTTTTCGGTGTCACTGCAAAGATGAATTTGACGATGCGGACTCGCCATGAACGAATAAAGATAAAAAGGCATAAAATGGAAAATTTCCTCCCGTTTTGGAGGAGACCTGTCACGCCAGTGGGGCGCGCCCCACACTTTGAGAACCGCTGGATTATACTGAAACTGAAAGTATGTCCATAAATCTTCTAGTCGTTTCCGACCACCAAGCCCGTTTATTGGCTTCGCCGCCATGGTCCTTCGAAGATGTGTGGTGAGTGACTAGCCGCAGCCGCAGGTGTGTTGTTGTGTGGAATCTGGTGCGCGCGCGGCATGGGTACCCAAAACAATGACAGGAAGCGGCAGCATTGCTGATACTTTTTTAGCTCAAAACAGACAGATTTCACGCAAAATAGGCAGAAATGACATGCATTGCGAACGTCAAACTTATAGTCATTTTCGTTCCGTCTCGTCTTGTCAACGAAAACTCGAAAACGTCTCGTCATGTTTTAGTCACCTTAGAGCCATTTTTAGCTAATCATCGTCACGTTATCGTCATAAAAAAAAGTGCGTCAACGAAATCATTTCGTTATCGTCATCGTTGACGAAAACAACATTGCACACTCCCAGAGCACCCTCCACAGGACGCCGCGAGGGACACAGTCGAATGCCTTCTCCAAATCCACAAAGCACATATGGATTGGTTGGGCAAACTCCCATGAACCCTCCAGCACCTGTTCCACGACCGGGACGAAAACCACACTGTTTGTCCTGAATCCGAGGTTCTACTATCGGCCGTATTCTCATCTCCAGTACCCTGGCATAGACTTTCCCGGGGAGGCTGAGAAGCGGGATCCCCCTGTAGTTGGAACACACCCTCCGGTCCCCCTTCTGCCAGCCCAAAGGTACTGTCCCCAACCGCCACGCAATGCTGCAGAGGCGTGTCAGCCAAGACAGCCCCACAACATCCAGAGACTTGAGGTACTCATCCACCCCCGGTGCCTTGCCACCGAGGAGTTTCTTGACTTCCTCTGTGACTTCAGCTTGGGTGATGGACGAGTCCACCTCCGAGCTCTCAGCCTCTGCTTCCTCAATGGAAGACGTGTCGGTGGGATTGAGGAGATCCTCAAAGTATTCCTTCTACCGTCCAACGACATCCCCAGTTGAGGTCAACAGCTGCCCACCTCCACTGTAAACAGTGTTGGTAGGGCACTGCTTCCCTCTCCTGAGGCGCCGGACGGTTTGCCAGAATCTCTTCGAGGCCAACCGGTAGTCCTTCTCCATGGCCTCACCGAATTCATCCCAGGCCCGATTTTTTGCCTCCACAACCACCCGGGCTGCAGTCCGCTTGGCCTGCCGGTACCCGTCAGCTGCCCAGCTTCTGCTTCCTCAACGGAAGACATGTCGGTGGGATTGAGGAGATCCTCAAAGTATTCCTACCACCGTCCGACGACATCCCCAGTTGAGGTCAACAGCTGCCCACCTCCACTGTAAACAGTGTTGGTAGAGCACTGCTTCCCTCTCCTGAGGCGCCGGACGGTTTGCCAGAATCTCTTCGAGGCCAACCGGTACTCCTTCTCCATGGCCTCACCGAATTCATCCCAGGCCCGATTTTTTGCCTCCACAACCACCCGGGCTGCAGTCCGCTTGGCCTGCCGGTACCCGTCAGCTGCCTCAGGAGTACCACAAGCCAGCCAGACCCGACAGGACTCCTTCTTCAGCTTGACGGCATTCCTTACTTCCGGCGTCCACCACCGGGTTCGGGGATTGCCGCCTCGACAGGCACCGGGGACCTTACGGCCACAGCTCTGAGTTGCCGTGCCGACAATGGAGGTGGAGAATATGGTCCACTTGGACTCAATATCTCCAGTCTCCCTCGGGATCCGGTCGAAGCTCCGCCGGAGGTGTGAGTTGAAGATCTCTCTGACCAGAGACTCAGCCAAACGTCTGTCCAGCTTCCTCCCCCACCATCGGATCCAACTCACCACCAGGTGGTGATCAGTTGACAGCTCCGCCCCTCTCTTCACCTGAGTGTCCAAGACATACGGCCAGAGGTCAGATGAAACGACCACAAAGTCGATCATCGACCTCCGGCCTAGGGTGCCCTGATGTCACGTGCACTGATGTACTGCACTGACTACCCTTATGCTTGAACATGGTGTTCGTTATGGACAAACTGTAAACCAGCACAGAAGTCCAATAACAGAACACCGCTCGGGTTCAGATCAGGGGGGTCATTCCTCCCAATCACGCACCTCCAGGTGTCACTGTCCGACGACATCCCCAGTTGAGGTCAACAGCTGCCCACCCTTGGAGCTATGTCTGCTCGCATACGAGCCCCAACCCCGGGCCTGGCTCCAGGGTGGGCCCCCGGCTGCGCCATGCCGGGCGACGTCACGGTCCTCGATTTTAAAGCCATCATAAAGGGTTTTTGAACCACTTTTAGTCTGACCCATCACCTAGGACCTGTTTGCCTTGGGAGACCATACCAGGGCATATAGCCCTGGACAACATACCTCCTAGGGTCATTTGGGTACTCAAACCCCTCCACCATGGTAAGGTGGCAGTTCAAGTAGGGGCCCCACCACAATCATTCCCTTTAAATAGACTCTTAAGCCTTTAATGGTTTGCCAGCTGATGTACCATTTGGACAATATAATACAAAATCTAACAACAATCAGTGTAATGACAGTTTTATTCTTTGCATGAAAACACTTGAATTAGCCTAATTGAATAATGTCTGGGTGTATTAACACTTCAGAATTCGTATAGACCTGCAACAGTGGTAAGGTAAAGCCAAGGTTAATAAGATAAGGTAGGTCCAGTCCAACCTTCCGAACGTATGACTTACAGAAGGTATACTTAACTAAGAACATTTAGGGAAACACGTATTAATGATAAGGTACAGCTTAAGGTGTAACTTAAGAACGACGTAGCGTTAAGAAGGTTTCGGGAAACCCAGTCCATATCCTATCTGGGATATTATTTGTTCTTTGTATAAAAGTGACTATCAACCAAATGTTATCTTTCAAAAGTTTAAATGTATAAAGATGTGTTTTAAGCATGAAATGATTTTGCCCACATAGGTCCTATGAAGGTCCCATATTCATCCATCAGGGGCATTCCCATATGTGACCCACATTGGGAAACCCACATGGGACCCACATAAATTGCTCATGTTCAGCCCATGCCCACATGGAACCCATGCTGCCTGGATATAACCCACATTGGGCCCACATATCAATTTTTTCCACTGGCCAAATAGTATTTTTAATTGCTTTATATTTTTAATGGAAACAGATAGGCCTTATTGTGCATTATTGATCATTATTTGCCCTATTTGCCCATTATTGCCCTATCTACAATGGAAGAAATCGAGAGCCAGGTTCATGATTTTACACTAGATCTAATTTCCGGCTTCTAGTGTTTTTTCACTCCTACGAGGGTGGGTTCTCCTATGCGCTGTCTGTCTCTGATGGCTTCCAGTGTCGTCTTACTATGTGTTTCCACTTAATATTCAACAGTATTATTGATCTGACTGTACTGATGCTGTTGTATGAGAACTGAAATGGAAGCTTTAGCGTTAAGTTCTGCCAGGAAGACTCAATTGCTACGTCACTTATTACCTTCTCATCTATCCAATCGTGTCTAATACTTGCGGTATAAAAGACCAGTACTTACACATGTTTGAGTTAGCAGATGCTGACGCTTTCATTCACCTCCATCCTCCCCACCACCACCAAGATGGTTCCTTCCCCTCCACCACCAAGATGGTTCCTTCCCCTCCATCCTCCCCACCACCACCACCAGGATGGTCCCTTCCCCTCCATCCTCCCCACCACCACCACCAGGATGGTCCCTTCCCCTCCATCCTCCCCACCACCACCACCAGGATGGTCCCTTCCTATACCTCACAGGGGGTCGGCTGCGCCCCTGCCTTCGTCTTCAGGCAGGAAATGCAGAGTCCGGACCCTTGGATTGCGAGCTATGGACGGGGCCTACGCCAAAGAACTTTATTGCTTGCTGGGCTATCAATAATGTATTTATTGTTACAGTATTTATTCTCCCGAGTCTTTCTGGGAGAACTGAGCTGGATGATGACCACTTTTTGCAGAACTGCTTTATAAACGAAATGATGATCTTTACAATGAAACTGAAACTATGCTGCACTGACTTCAGCCGAACAACAGCCAAAATCCATAATTTTTCCGTTATCACTGTGAAGCTGCTTTGAAACAATCTGTAATGTATAAAGAGCTATAAATAAAGGTGACGTGGCTTGTTCTTCACTCCTAAAAGAGTGCTTAATAACTGCCAGCTTGAACGATCTTGGAACATAACCTAGAGATAAAGACAAATTAATAATATAGAGAAGAGGTTCTGCTGCTTCAGGTAACAACTCTTTCAGTAATTTAGTGGGTATTGGATCTAATAAACGTTGTTGGTTTAGATGCAAAGATAAGCTTATTTAGCTCTTCCTGTCCTATAAGACGGTGCTCTTTTAAGCAGGGCTCTTTTGCTCCTCCTTAAAAATCCAAACTTAAATCCAAATCAGTCAAATCATGTAATGTAAAATGTAGGGCTGTCAGTTAGATGCGTTATTAACGGCGTTAACGCAAACCCATTTTAACGGCGTTAATTTTTTTCTCGCGCAATTAACGGTCTTTTTGGCCTAGCAAACTTTGTAGTTCCCTTTCGAGGGAACTCGCGATGCGTCATCGACGCTTTGGGAACGCCCCCAGCGTGAATGCGTCTGAGCATCAATGTCAACTAGTCCAATGGAAAGAATGAGCGTCACGGGCGGGTGACGTCATGACCAGGAAGGGATAAAGCACATCCGGTGCAAACCGGCATTAGCTTCTGTGTCTCAGCAAGCGATCTGTGTTACTCTGTCTCTGTCTATTTATTGTTGTCTGTTCGATATTATTGGGAAGAGTTATGGCGAAACAACTTTACAAACTCTGTGCTTCTCCCTGCCCGCGTTATTTAACGGGTTGGGACACACACGAGCTTTGTGTAGTTTGTTTGGGAGTGGAGCATGCGGTATCAGCCTCCGAGGGGGCTGATTGCCAGCATTGCGAGATGCTTCCGCTCCGCATGCTCCGCTCTCGCCTGGCGCTTTTCGAGGAAAGTGGCCAGGCTCGCGATCCTCAGGGTGCAGGGCCCGCGTCTGCCGAGGCAGCGCGGAGAATGCATTCCTGTGGATCGCGAATAGGATCTCTTTACGGGGTTGGAGACGGGTCCGCGGATCTTATCTCCTCCCTTTCCACGAGGGATCCAGTGCTCTCTCGCCGGTCTCGGAAGCCCGCGCTGCGGTCTCTTCCGCCCGGGGAGAGAAATCAATGCTTCAGTGCTCTACCTCCGAGGAGGTAGATGTGCTGGGCATTGAAAGTGACACAATCATGGGGGAAGTGGATTTGCCATCTCTTCCCCAGTGTATGATAAATATATATAGCCTATATATATATATATATATATATGATAGTTTATATATTATATATAAAATAAAGTTCTGGCGCAGCGTCAACTCGACATTGCATCGGACTCGCGCCCTCTGAGGGGGGTTCGAAAACAGTCAGTTCGGGTGGTTCCTGCCAGTATGTTTCAGGTCCCCGAACTGGCTGTCTTTATTACACCAGAGGCCAGCCTCGAGGGGCTGGTTCCCTTGGTAGATTTTCTGGCAGCGCGGAAGCTACTGCCAAATATATCTCTATGGGTAATGGTAATCTCTCTGGTAATGGAGCAAGAGGTAAAGGCCCTGTTAGCAAAGAAAGCTATAGAGCAGGTGTACTCACCCAACATTGCGTCGGGTCTTTACAGTCGTTATCTCATTGTTCCAAAAAAGGATGGAGAGCTGCTAGATCTTCTAGATCTTCGTCTGTTGGAGTGTTTGGTGCTGGAACTCAAGTCCAAGATGCTGACACTCAAACAGATCGTGACTCAAATCAGATCCGAGGACTGGTTTGTCACGATAGATCTAAAAGACATATACTTCCATATCTCCATCCTCCCTCAGCACAGGAGGTTCCTGAGGTTTTCTTTGGGGCAAAGAACACCAGTATCAGGCACTTCCTTTCGGTCTAGCTCTATCACCCCGCACATTCACGAAGTGTGTAGACGCAGCTCTGGCCCCGCCAGGTTGCAGTGTATACGCATTCTGAATTGCATAGATGACTGGCTGATTCTAGCGGAATCAGAACAGTAAGCGGTTCGGCACCGAGGTGTCGTTCTCACTCATATGCAGATGTTGGGGTTGAGCCTCAATGCCAAGAAAAGTGAGCTTTCTCCAGTACAGAGAACCACTTTCCTTGGTGTGGTATGGGATTCAGTGACAATGCGGGCCACTCTGTCGCCCGTTCGTGTAGCTGCTATCCTAATAGCCACAAAAGAGCTGAGGCTAGGCCAGTCACGCACTGTAAAACAGTTCGAGAGACTGTTGGGTCTTGTGGCAGCAGCGTCCAACGGGATACCTTTTGGCCTGCTGTACATGAGACCTTTACAGTGGTGGCTCAGGACCAGAGGGTTCTCCCCGAGGGGAAACCCACTTCGTATGATCAAGATCACGCGGCGGTGCCTTCGTGCCTTGGTTATATGGAGGAAACACTGGTTCTTAGCCCAGGGTCCGGTGTTGGGAGCTCTTTGCCATCGAGTTGTGATCTCGACAGATGCTTCCCTCACCGGCTGGGGAGCGGTATTGGAAGGCCGCTCAGCTCAGGGCTTGGGAGGAGTCATCATCTCGCTTGGCACATGAATTGCCTAGAGATGATGGTCGTCTTCAATGCGTTGAGACATCTCCTCCCAGACCTGAGGGGCCATCATGTGTTGTTCTGAAACAGTGACTGTTGGGCCTCAGGGCAGCAGCGTTCAATGTGATACCCTTTGACCTGCTGTACGTGAGACCTTTACAGTGGTGGCTCAGGACCAGAGGGTTCTCCCTGAGGGGAAACCCACTCCGTACGATCAAGATCACGCGGCAGTATCCCCGCGCCTTGGTTATATGGAGGAAACTCTGGTTCTTGACCCACAGACAACACGTTGGTGGCCTATTATTTTGGTCCCTCAGGAAATTACGCTGTCTGAGGGCAGTGTATATTCCAGGGGGGCCAGAATATTGGAGCAGACACCCTGTCGAGGCAGGGCTGAGGCCAGGGGACTCCACCCCGAGGCGGTGGAGCAAATATGAGAGTTTATGGCCAGGCAGAAGTGGATTTGTTCTCGTCTCAGCATACGACGCACTGTCCACTCTGGTTATCCCTCACTCAACCAGTCCCCTCGGGGCTGGTTGCTATGGTGCAGACATGGCCGAGGCTAGGTCTGTACGCATTTCCCCCTGTTGCTCTGCTCCCAGGAGTTCTGGAGTGATTCCGCCAGGATGGTATAAGCCTATTTAGTAGCACCACCCTGGCCGAGCTGAATTTGGTTTGCGGACCTAATTTTTCTCCTCGACGGACTTCCCTTGGAGGTCCCGATCAGGAGAGACCTTCTGTCTCAGGCAGGGGATGCAATATTGCACCCCCGGCAGGGGATTTGGAAACTGTGGGTTTGGCCTCTGAGGGGGCCCAACTCATAGAGAGTGGTCTCTCAACCGAGGTTGTTGAGACCATTCTAAGCTCCAGAGCTCCCGCTACGAGGAAACTATATTCACTATTTCGAGAGTTTTTCACTTCTTGGTGTTACCAGCGTCAGTGGGATCCGGTTAACTGTTCAGTAAACACAGTATTCGAGTTTCTGCAAGAACGCTTTGTATCAGGTCTATGTCCTTCCACGCTTAAGGTATACGTGGCGGCCATTACGGCTTTCCACGCCCTGGTGGGTAGTACATTTTTGGGTCGAGACCCCCTGATCACTCGTTTCCTTCGTGGCACTTTGAGGCTGAGGCCTGCAACTTGCACTAGGGTGCTGGCTTGGGACCTTGCAATAGTTCTAGAAGGCCTATCTGGGGCTCCCTTCGAGCCCTTAGATTTGGTCTCAGAGAAGTTCCTTTCTTTTAAGACTATTTTTTGCTAGCTATTTCGTCCCTATAAGAGTCAGACCTTCAGGCCCTTTCGGTCCCCACCTGCCTTGAGTGCACCGGGGATGGTCAAGGCAATCTTACCCGAAACATGGATATGTTCCAAAGGTGCCTACCATTATTCCGAGGCCTATTGTGCTGCAGGTTTCTGTCCTCCTCCTTTTACATCTGCGGACCAGGAAAGGCTGAACCTCTTGTGTCCAGTGCGAGCACTGGATACTTATGTTCATCGGACATCTTCAATGAGGAAGTCCGACCAGTTATTTATTTGCTTTGGATCACCTAAGAAGGGTCTTCCTGCTTTTAAACAGACGGTTAGTAAGTGGATAGTTGAGGCTATTTCACTTGCATACGAGTACTCTGACCAGCCGTGTCCTTTGGCGGTCAGAGCTCACTCTACGAGGGGTATGGCGGCCTCTAAAGCCTTACTATTTGGAGTTTCTCTTCAAGACGTTTGTGATGCGGCAGGCTGGTCCTCACCGCTCACATTCGTTAGGTTTTACAGCTTGGACCTGGATGCTGCCCCAGGTTTTTAGGTGCTTAGTGCTTAGTTTCAACAGACTGACACTCAGGTACTTGGAATTCTGGCGTTTTGGGTATTCTCGTTCCCAAAGCGTCGATGACGCATCGCGAGTTCCCTCGAAAGGGAACGTCTCAGGTTACGACTGTAACCATAGTTCCCTGAGAAAGGGAACGAGACGATGCGTCACCCTGCCATACTTCCTGCATCCCTGTGATCGGCTTGCTTCGACATTTTTGAAGCTAATGCCGGTTTGCACCGGATGTGCTTTATCCCTTCCTGGTCATGACGTCACCCGCCCGTGACGCTCATTCTTTCCATTGGACTAGTTGACATTGATGCTCAGACGCATTCACGCTGGGGGCGTTCCCAAAGCGTCGATGACGCATCGTCTCGTTCCCTTTCTCAGGGAACTATGGTTACAGTCGTAACCTGAGACGTTTTTTTCACATGCTTTTGCAACAGGACGCGGCATGCGCGAGGACGTTTTGTTGCTTCGTCAACCAAAGCGCAAGCGGATCTAGCTAGACCGGAAACAAAAGAACAGGCACGCCGCACACACTCGTTTGGGCTTGCGAGCCGGCCAAATAGTAGGTTAACGTTACGTTTTGAGTAGCTGAGGAGCGTGAGACACCGAAATGGATGCCAATAAGATTCTGAATTGAAAGTTTAATTTTAAAAAGTTGCCAAATGGTCCCAAAACGTGACAAGACCAAAGTGATATGTGTGTTTTGTCATTGTGAACTGAGCTATCATCATCGCAGCACGTTCAGTCTGAAATACCACTTGATGGCCAAGCACACACACAGCGAATTCTCCGCCCCCTCGTCAATATCAGGACCTCGTCAGTATTTCTTTCACCCTTTTATTGATGGACAGTGTTACATTGTGTGAGAGATTATTTGCTCCAAGTGAGAATGTTAGTGTGAAATTGAACACAGTATATGCCAATGTTGTTTTCAATAAAAAACATTTGCACAAAGCAAGCCGATCCACTTTTCCATGTTGATAAGAGCATTAAAATGAGAAAAAATAATGGGACAAAAAGAAATCAAGAGACATTTAGAATAGATAAAAATGTGCGATTAATTGCGAGTTAACTATGACATTAATGCGATTAATCGCGATTACATATTTTAATCGTTTGACAGCACTAGTAAAATGTAGTCTATTTCAGGTTGATGTGCTTAGTATTAAAAAGAGTTATTAAAAGCGTATTATGAAAGAGAACCTATGCAGCTTTCTGTGTGTGTGCTCCATGATGAAGTGCTCCAAGAGGGCACTGTCCTACAGAGTTTAGCTTCAACCCTAATCAAACACACCTGAACAAGCTAATCAAGGTCTTCAGGATTACTAGAAAGTTACAGGAAGGTGATTTTTTCAGGGTTGGAGCTAAATTCTGTAGGACAGTGGCCCTCCAGGACCGAAGTTGCCCATCCCTGTTCTAGATCATGGAGGTTCTCCCGTTCAGATTTCAGATGAAGGCCCTCCCATCCGAACAGCGGACTGGAGGAACCCGGAATTTTGTCCCTCAGCGGTAGCGGGCCCCTCGTGTCCTCATGCTATTCAGGCCCTTGCTTTGGAGGGAGGAAATTTAAAAAAAAACAAAAAAAAAAATTATCCATAGCAAATACTACCATCAGCTTCATTCTTGTCTTTCCAGCTAGTTGACTTAAATCTTTTTTAGGGGTATATCAGCTGTTTTGGTATCCCTCCACCTCCACCAGCATAATTTGGGCATCTTGCTACAATATTCATCATCCAAGCATTAGTAGTACCACTGGGGAGTATATCTAAGCTTGAGTTGAAGCTACTTCCTCGAGCCCCTCCACTTCAGACAGCAAGCCAAATACATTTAACCTTATTAGCTTAATGATTATATGGGGAAACGAACTTGTTAACCTCTCTAAAAAACATAGAATAAAAGAGGGAGAAAACATTGTGACGGTAACACGCAGGTAGGGATAGCTGACACGAAACAGACGTTCCGAAGCTTTGCGAGATCCCGAAGCGCAGATGTTTCGAAACACTGATCTGAAGCGTGATTCAAAACACCCACGTCACGTGACTACGGCTAAATGAAGCTTCTGAGTGTTTCAACAGGTGGCATGGTCCGCCGAATCAGGGTTTGACTGACAGGGTCGGGAACTGATCACACAATCGCACAGTATAAAAGTGAAGTCAACGCATTTTCACATCGTGGGTTTTTGTGAGAGGAGTTTGGTTTTGAGATAGCGGATTTTTTGGTGATATAGTGACATTTATAGTGCGATTTGTTTAGTTATATTTAGGCTTCCATTTAAATTTACACATTGACTGAGAGACAGACAGAGTACATATAGTGACATATTAATAGATGCATAGATATAAATATATATAGACAGATAGATTAATAGATAGATACATATAGATAGATAGATAGATAGATAGATAGATAGATAGATAGATAGATAGATAGATAGATAGATAGATAGATAGATAGAAATGGAGGCTCCACAGAAGAGATGCCGTACATCTGGACCCAAGGTTCAAAAATGTGGCATTTGGAAAATCCTGCCAAAGCCCAGGACGCTGAAAAGCACATCACACTGGAGTGTGCTTCACTGATGCGTTCAAACACAACTCCTGGTGAGCAGTTTCAGTCTATGTTATGTTATGTAATCTGATTCATGGAATGTATACTTCATATATGCCGTCAGTTTAGGATTTGTTACTAATTGCTGTTTTCATTTTCATTCAGAGCCACAAATGTCAACATCAGGCCCATCATCATCATCAACACCAGTAGAAACACAGGACAGTTTATGGGAACATTTTGATAATCGTATCCGTGAAACCCAGATGATACACAATGCTACAGCTGATGCCACAGTGGAAGTGAAAAAATACCTCAATGATACGTTTTTGCCCAGAACTCATGATCCCCTAACTTACTGGAAAGAGAGAGCAGTAATCTTTCCTCATTTGTATGTCCTTGCTAAAAAATATCTTTGCATGCCAGCAACAAGTGTCCCTTGTGAGAGGATTTTTTCAAAGGCTGGAGAAATTATCTGTAAAAAAAGAAGTAGGCTAAGTCCTTCGACAGCAGGGAAATTAATATTTTTGAATAAAAATCTATAAGAAAGTGAGACATTGTGGCTTGATTTCTTTTATTAATATTCATTTGTCATGACCAAAATAACATTATGCACTGTGAAGAGCCTACAGGTTACAAGCTTCACATATTAGAAAAATACAATAATAAAAAATAAAAAAAAATGTTGTGGCTCATTGTCAAGGTTGTTTCAGATCAACACCTGCAAGTGACCACTAGGTATCACCGTGGAGACGGGTGTCGGATTGATTCGAAGCCTCGAAACAATATGGCACATATGCTTCAACTGTTTCATTGCTTCACGAAGCCTCGATCTGCCCACCACTACACGCAGGTTGAAGCAAGGTAGGGTGCAGGATCTAATTTACAGCAGTGTATATTAACAAACTAAAAAACTCACAAACAGGACCAAAGAAACAGAACAACCTACGATACATAACCATGCCGTCTCTCTTGTGTGTTTCAGTCTGTAGTAAGGTTACCTGTACTGTTAGTTCTCTGTGTGGTGTTGCACTGGTATTATGTAGACTCAGTGCTGACCTACGATCGCCAAGCCCTACTTAACAACAAATGTTGTATGGAAGCTGGTTACTTGAGAAACTGCCCAGTTCTCTACTCTTGCTCTGAATCCTCTTCCAAGCAACCTGCGCCAGAGTGCGTTTACCAATTACCCTGCTGTGTTCCTCCTGTACGGAAACGCCGCAGAAAGAGAGGTTGTCATGGTGGTGTTCGAGTGAGAATTAGACGGGCGATTGCTTCATCCTTAAAACTCTCAACCCAGTTTTCCCT
This sequence comes from Rhinichthys osculus, assembly GCA_029959095.1. Classification (NCBI taxonomy): domain Eukaryota; kingdom Metazoa; phylum Chordata; class Actinopteri; order Cypriniformes; family Leuciscidae; genus Rhinichthys; species Rhinichthys osculus. Next base: position 38,499,049 of record JARWKJ010000006.1, on the reverse strand, counting down.
GGATACAATTTATTTGGAGGGGCATAACCTGGCGCGACGCTCCTGGGATTACTTATATGCTTTTCATCTTCCCGCTTTCGATGATTCTTCTACCTCCGCTCTGCCGCGTTTACGATTTCGCCGAAGAGGAGTGGAACATTTAAATCTTCGCCAACTGGATTTTGTTCGACTGGTTCGGAACTCGGAACTACAGTTTCATCTCAACATGGCCCTAGTTAATGCTAGGTCCGTGTCCAACAAGACTTTTATTTTAAATGATTTTTATACTGGACGCAACTTGGATATCCTTTTCCTGACGGAGACGTGGGCTTCTGCTGGTGAGTCGTCTGTCTTTTAAGAACTCTGCCCGCCGGACTGTTGTTTTATTAGTACACCACGATGTACTGGCAAAGGCGGTGGGGTCGCCATGGTTTTTAAACAAACCCTCAACATACGTCCTGTTTCTGTCGGGAGTTATGCATCATTTGAGTTACAATGTATTGTGCTAGAGTTTGATTCCACTGCGGTGTTCTGTGCGCTTATTTATAGGCCACCTAATCCTGACAGTGGTTTTATACAAGAGTTTTGTGAATGTGTAACTCATATCCTGCCATCGTATGATCAGCTGTTATTATAAGGAGATTTTAATATACATGTGTGCTGCCCAGGTTGACCCTTGGTCAATTAATTTGGTAATGTTTTGGAATCTTTTGGTTTTATGCAACATATAAATGGAGCAACTCATGTTCGTGGTCACACTTTGGACCTTATTTTGTCACATGGTGTTGCTGTAGATGATGTGAACATAGAAGATCCCTCCTTTTCTGATCACAGCCCTATTGTTTTTAATGTCAATGCTGAGAACTCTGCAGTTATGGAAAAACATCTGGGCCATTACTCTCGTTGTATAAATTCATCTATTCCTCCTCAGTTTAGTGAGATCTATCATGCTAACGCTGTTGAAGGATCAATTTTGAATGCTGTTGACTCTTCCACTGGGCCAGATGAACTAACTACTCTCCTCTATACAAATTGTTCTAATATTTTAGATATTATTGCACCTTTTAAGTTAAAGACACCCAGACATAAATCTTATTATTGGCTTGACGACAATGCTAGCTCTCTTAGGCGGGCATGTCGTCAAGTGGAGAGGAAATGGAAACAGGATTCGTTAACTGTGTCTTGTGAGTTTTTCAAAGAATGTTTATTTAACTTTCAGAAAGCTGCAAAATCAGCTAGGTCTAAGTATTTTTCAGATTTAATTACTACACACTCTCACAGACCTAGAATTCTGTTTTCCACGATTAATTCAGTAATTAATCCAGGTTGTCAGTTTCATGTGGAACCCTCAACTAAACTTTGTGAAGATTTTTTACAGTTTTTTTTCAGATAAAGTGTTAGCTATCCGCTCCTCTTTTGTCTTGCAGTCATCAGATCTGTCACTGTTTTCACTGGCAAGTCCGGCTTCTTTTTCTGGTTTTCAAAGTGTTTCTTTGAGGGAACTTTGTGATCTGGTCAATAAGATGAAGAAAACTACCTCTTCACTTGATGTCATTCCTTCTGAGATTATTAAGGCCTCTTTTTCTGAAATCGGTACTTCCATTCAGTCATTGATTAACTTGTCTCTAAGTGCTGGGGTAGTCCCGAAATTTTTTAAACATGCTGTAGTTCAACCTTTGCTCAAGAAACAGAGTTTGGATGAAAACTGTCTTGATAATTATCGGCCTGTCTCTAAGCTTTAATTTTTGTCTAAACTTTTAGAAAAAGTTGTATATTCACAATTGATCTCCTTTTTGAATGCAGCTAAATTAACAGAACCTCTCCAATCTGGTTTTTCTGCCCATCATAGCACTGAGTCTGCTTTGCTTAAAGTATTCAATGACATTTTGCTTGCAGCGGATAGTGGTAAAAATTCAGTTCTGTTGCTTCTTGATCTTACAGCTGCTTTTGATACAGTTGATCATGATATTCTTCTCTGCCGGTTAGAACATTTGTTTGGTATTGGGGGTATTGTTTTGCAGTGGTTTAATTCTTATCTTAGAGACAGGTTTTTCTCTGTTGAGTTGGGTAAGTTTTCTTCGTCTATTATCTGTGGAGTGCCTCAAGGATCCATTTTAGGGCCACTCCTTTTTAATTTATATATGCGACCTTTGGGAGACATTATTAGGAGACATAAAGTTGCATTTCATCTATATGCTGATGATACCCAGTTGTACATTCCATTGAAAGCTGGTGATACTATTCAACCCTTATTGGCCTGCCTAGGGGACATTAAAAATTGGCTTTCCAACAACTTTCTTAGACTTAATGAAAATAAAACGGAAGTAATCGTCTTTGGCCCCTCTAAGTTAAGAAGTAGTCTCATAAATGAGCTCGGCAAACACTTCCCCTCAGTCTCCTCCCAGGTCAGGAATCTTGGTGTCATTATGGACTCTGAACTCTGTTTAACTAAACAAATTAATACAGTTGTTAAAAACAGTTTTTATCAGTTACGAATAATTTCGAGACTGAAATAATTTTTTAACTCTTAATGATCTGGAGAAAGTCATTCATGCTTTTATTACCTCCCGTCTCGACTACTGCAATTCATTATATTTGGGTCTTCCTCAGTCATCCATTGCACGCTTACAGATGGTACAAAATGCTGCTGCAAGGTTGTTGACTGGGGCAAAGAAAACAGATCACATTACACCGGTTTTGGCCTCTCTTCATTGGCTTCCTGTCTATCTCAGAATTCAATTTAAAATTTTGTTGTTTGTTTATAAAGCTCTCAATGGTCAAGCTCCGTCTTATCTCTCAGATCATCTTATTCCTTTTTCATCCTCCAGATCATTAAGATCTACTGATAGAGCTCTCTTAGGGGGCTTTCACACTGGCAGTTTAGTTCGGAACGGGGCACGGTTTGCATGAAAAATCGCTAATGTGAACGCTGTCATGGGACCCGGGTGCGCACTGGGGTACCGAACCCGAGACTACCTGGAAGAGATGGTCTGAGTTCGGTTGCTCCCGAACCGTGGCGCGATTCGCGTGAATGTGAAAGCAGCACGGACTCGGGTGCGCACTTGTTCAGGAAGTAAAGTAACCTGCGCATGCGTGACACTGTCAATATCATTATTTTCGTTATTTCCTCAACAACATATGATACGAGAACCATGAGTGGAAGGGGAACGTTGTGGGACACAGAAGAGGTGAGGTGCCTCATTCAAATATGGGGAGAAGAAAACATACAGGAGCAGCTAGACAAAACTCACAAGAATTCAGACGTTTTTGCATTGCTGAGCGCCAAGTTAAAAGAGTTTGGATTTCACAGAACTAGCGAGCAATGTCGTTTCAAACTGAAAAAGCTTCGTCAGCAATACCTCAAAATACGAGACGAGTTGCATAAAACAGGCAGCTCAATTGATGCTAAAAAGAAGTTCATGTGGTTTGACGAAGTTGACGCAATTCTGGGTACAAAACCCTCAAGTGACCCTCCTCATACACTACAATCCTATCTGGAAAGCACACCTGTCTCCCAGCAACACACCACCCATTCTGTTGAAGGCATGGACGACGATAATTGCAGAAGTAGCAGTCACTACATGTCCCGTACATCTCTGTGTGAATTGGAGCGACCAGATACAGGTAGGGCCTTTTCTTTACAGTAGTATTGTATTCCTTAACGTTCCGAAACGCGTTTGTGTAAAATAAACTGTCTATGCAAAGTGCGGCCTCTTTCTTCTATATATTTCTTCTATATATGTATTCCTTAACGTCAATAATAAACTGTGTGTGTATTTGATAGCAGTAAGATGACATTATGTAGTCTCTCTCTCTCTCTCTCTCTCTCTCTCTCTCTCTCTCTCTATCTATCTATCTATCTATCTATATATAGGGATGTCTAGATAATGTCCTATTCATGCTATCAAACGCAAGGTTAAAGTAACCTAGGCCCTGTAAATTATTAGGGTTACATTATTGTGAAACATAGCATTACATTACTGTAAAAGTTTTGTCTTTACTTTGGATCAATTTAATGCATCCTTTCTGAATAAATGTATATACCCCCCACACACAACCACACACAAAAATGTTACTCGGCCAAAACTTTCTTCTACAATGTTGCTAAAGCTTTCTATTTCAGATAAATGCTGTTCTTTTTAACTTTCTATTCATCAAGCAATTCTGAGAAAAAACAATGTTTTACACAACTCTTTGCAACATTGATAACAATCATAAATGTTTGTTAAGCAGCAAATCACAATCACTTACAATGATTTCTAAAGAATTATGTGACACTGAAGACTGGAGTAATGGTGCTGAAAAATCACCTTTGTGTCAGAACAAAATTACAAAACATTTATTATTTGACTAATATTTCACAATATTACTCTTATTTTTATTTTTAATGAAATAAAAGGCAGCCTTGGTGAGACACTTCTTCTAAAAACATTAAAAATGTTACCCATTAAAAAATGTTTTAACGCCAGTGTGCCTTAATTCGGTATATCCTAATAAATGCAGTTGCACCCGCTGAGTTTGTTATTTTTGTTTTGTAGATGAGGTGAGAGGCCACAGCACCAGTGGTATCACCAGCCAGCATGACACAGAAGAGGGCCCACACCTGGACACCCCAATTCCCAGAGGAAATAAAAGAAAGAGGAAAGGAGAGAACATGGTTGATGCTCTAAATGCCTTTGTGGATCTTCAAAAAGTCCAGCATGAGGAGTTTAGTCGGGCAGAGCAGGCACGTGCCCAGCAGGAATCTGCAACATTAGCACAATATATGCAAGCACAACAGGAGGCAGATGAGCGCCAGTACAAAGCACTGCAGGAACAACAGGCAGCTACCACTCAGATGTTTGTGACACTCATGAACAACATCTTTACGGAGCGTCGTGCTGCCCATCCCACATCAGCCATAGGTCTCAACATGTGTCAGCTACGATCCCATCCATCAGCAATGGGCTCTTTTGTGAGTAACCAACAATACCTTCCACGTACATCTGCCATCGGTCCTCACATGAGTCAGCTACAATCTCCTTCATCCACATCAGGAGTGGGCTCCTACATGAGAAACCAGCACCACCCTCCATCTACGTCACCCATGGGCCCCTACATGTGTGATGTACGGCCCCCTCCACCTGCATCAGGCCACTATATGAGTGGGCTACACCGTTCTCTAATGACAACACCAAGAGGCCCCTACATGAATGAGCTTCTTTCTGCTACACCAGCAGTGGAGTGTGTTGTGAAGAAGGGGAATACACCATTGAATGATAAAAATGTAGCTGAAGAAAAAACTTTTCAGGACCTTTAAATAATATTAATTTAAAAAAAAAAGCTGTCTCTTTTTGAGCAGCAGTGTACCACATTTTGTTTTTTTGTTATACTTTCTTTTAGATATTTTGAGAATGTGTTCATTCAGCAGGGTTTCAGTTAAAGTACTTAGAGAATTTGAATTACACTTTTCAGTTCTTTAATAACACTTTGGTAAGTGTATGTTTGCTGCCTCAAAATGAACACTGAAACAAACAGTAAACATTGTTACAATATGTCTCTGACTTCTGTTTTTTTTTTTACATAGTAATTTATATTACAGTATTGACATAACAGAAAATACAGCTGAAAACAATATTGCACGTTATCACATTATCACCTATTTACATTCAGTAAAATTAAACAGTGGCAAGTACAACAAAAATACAATTACTGAAATACACCTAGCACAGCTGTCTGTGAACATAAAATGCATGCATGACGAACAAAATTAAATCACTACTGGAGCTCTTCAGTGTACTGCTGTTCAACATGTATTTGACTAATGCCTTGACAAAAAAGATGCCAGTGCATCTCGAATGCCATTGCTACTGTGGTCCATTTGGATTGGATGGTGCATTCCATGCTCCTCATCTTGTTCTTCCATCTCCTGGTAATCTTCCCCATGTACCTCACAAAAATTGTGAAGCACACAACATGCTGATACAATTGTGCTTAGAAACAAAATGTTGTTATCGCACCTCTTAAGAAGACACCGCCACCTTCCCTTAAGGCGCCCAAAAGCTCGCTCCACAACTATTCCTGCCCTGCTTAGTCTGTAATTGAAATTTTGGTGAATGTCAGATAATCCAGCTCTTTCTGGGTAGGGCTTCATTAGCCATGGCAGCAAAGGATATGCTGAATCTCCCAGGAGCACAAGTGGAACATCTATTGCTTTACAGAGACCCCTCCATTGTCTCTGTAAAGCTGGGAAAGAGCATGCCACCCTGACCTCTCTGGTAAAGGGAAGAATTAGCAAAAACACGGGCATCATGCACTCTCCCTGGCCAGCCTACATTTATGTCCCAGAATTTCAACTTGTCATCAACTACAGCCTGGACGATGATCGAGTATGACCCCTTTCGGTTGTAGTATTCCAGCCCGATCTCATGAAAGTGCGTATCTATACCACGAATTAATTTTTTTCGTGTCATTTATACGCCAAAAGTAGTTTTTGCGTGTTTATGATACGCAGTTTTTCGCGTGCATATGATACGCATTATTTAGCGTGTAATACGCACGCACTCCCCATCCCTAATCCTACCCAAGAGATTACAGTGCGTAGCGTAGGCACGCAAAAACCATTTTTGGCGTATAAATAGCACGATAAATTAAATTCGTGGTATAGATACGCACGTTCATGAGATCGTGTTGAGTATTCAGCAGGGTTTTCAGGCGGGGCAATAATGTCTATGTGTGTGCCATCTATGGCACCCACACATTGTGGAAATCCCCAGCGTTCCCTGAAGCCTTTTACAATGTCCCGAAACTCATTCTCATTAGGTGTTTTAATCCACGTTGGTAGCATATGGGTGGAAATAATACCTGTGACTTCATGTGTGATTTTACAAACAGTAGATAAACCAATTCCAAACAAATGTGATATGGAACGGTACTCAAGGTTTGTAGCAAGCCGCCACAGGCAAATTGCTACACGATGTTCCACAGTGATTGGTGCTCTGAGTCTTGTGACCTGTCGAGTGAGAAAGGGCCTAAGTATGTTACATAAATGATGGAATGTGGACTTTTTCATCCTGAAGTTTAGTAGCCATTCTGTGTCTGTCCAATGGGCACTTATTTCCTCCCACCAAACAGAAAGCCGAGGTTGAATCCACACACTCCTAAAAGTCACAATTAAAAATGGTATAAAAGAGTACAATAACCAATACTTTCTCTCTGTATATATATATATATATATATATATATATATATATATATATATATATATATTAGGGCTGTCAAATGATTAATCGCGATTAATCACATCCAAAATAAAAGTTTTTTTTACATAATATATGTGGGTGCACTGTGTATAATTATTTTATATATATAAATACACACACATGCTTGTATATATTTAAGAAATATTTTCATGTATTTACTGTATATAGATTTATATATAATTTATATTATATATAAATATAAATATTTTATATATAAATAATATTTTTTTCTTAAATATCCATGCATGTGTGTGTATTTATATATATACAAAATAATTATACACAGTGCACCCACATATATTATGTAAAAAAAACTTTTATTTTGGATGTGATTAATCGTTATTAATCATTTGACAGCCCTAATATATATATATATATATATATATATATATATGTGTGTGTGTTTTTCTGTTATATAAAAATTATGGTTCTATTATTTCACTTCATGTATAGGTCCTTTACATTGCTATTACAATAAAAATGCTCTTTTTAAAAGAAATTTTACATTTACATTTAGTCATTTAGCAGACGCTTTTATCCAAAGCGACTTACAACTGAGGACTAAACCAAGCGAGTCATCGTGAAGAGGCAAAAACAACGCAAGAAGTGCTCAAAATACAAAGTTCAGACATAGCTCGGAGTAAGCCAGGCAAGCGAGGATTTAGAGGAAAGTATTTTTTTTTTTTTTTTTTTTTTTTGTTATGTTAAGTGCTCCCGGAAGAGATGAGTTTTCAGTTGTCTTTTGAATGCTGTCAGGGATTCTGCATCTCGGATGAGGGTGGGGAGATCATTCCACCAGCAAAATTTCCAAATTTTCAGATGGCATAAAGAATATCTATATATATATCTATATATATATATATTTATTTATTTATTGGTGTGTGTGTAGGACATGACACTTTACCTTGGGTTCGTTCGTGAGTAAGCATGCAGTGTAAATAAAGATACAAATGCATTTCTTGCACTCTGCTGTCTTCTCCAAAAAAATCTTCTGCGAGTAGCAGAAACACGGCGGCCCCTGGATATGTGCTGAATTACACCACGCAATGAACATAAACGCACTTCTCGTTCACTATGCTGTGCATAATAGCACCAAAATAACAAACAAACAAAAATTATGTACAGTCGCGTTGTGTTCTCCATGCGTTTTCCGTGTGCGTTTGCGAAGATGCAAGACGACTGCAAACGCACCTGGGTTCGATACAATGGGCTCTATGCACGGGGGTATTTCCGGTGAAGGTCTAAGGATGCTGGATTACTTCCGCCGATCGTAGAGTCCAATGCTATACCGAGAATTTATATTGTTTTTTATACTCTATTGCTATACTAAAGAAACGTTAGTCACAAAAACAGACAAAACAGACACCCCTCATTTTGTTTATGCTTCTTTCTTTATTATATTAAATAAACATAACTATATATAAAATTACATCTAAACGTATTAAAGTTTCGTTTCAAAGACGAGAGGACAGTAAATTTTGAAGACTCTGCCATAATCCCGTTTTCCTCGGTTTTCCTCCGCTTTAAATCTCCCCAACCGGAAACTGAAGAGCATCCTTGCGTCAAATGCGGAACTTATGCGTGCATATAGCCTATTAATTGAGTGTGAAACCAGACCAACGCTGCGGGGGGCACCGGGAACAAACGCGCTCGGGCTCGGACCGCAGCAAACGAGCCCAGTGTAAAAGCCCCCTTAGTTGTCCCTCGTTCACGCCTAAAGACAAAGGGTGATAGGGCTTTTTCTATTGCGGCCCCCCGACTCTGGAAGCAACTACCACTGGACATTCTTGCAACGTCTATCACAACCTTTAAAATGAAGTTGAAAACATATTTTTATTCCCAGGCATTTAAAAAAAACATTTCTTGTGTGTGTTTTTTTTTAATCTATTTTCCATTGTTTATTGTATTGTATGTGTTGTCTATTTTATTTTATTCTTTGACTTTGTTCAGCACTTTGGTCAGCTTCGCTGTGATAAATGTGCTATATAAATAAATTTTACTTACTTACTTACTATAACATCGACAGACAAGGAACAGACAGAAACACATGGCTTAAATACACAGACCAAATCAGGGAAACTAGACACAGCTGGTACAAATGAACTCATAACAACAGTAATTAACAAGACAACAGGTGACGGGGATTAAATCAATGAAACACATGGGCAAACTGGGTGTCACAGGCAAACATAACATGAACACAATGAAAACTAACTCAAAACAGAACTTAAACCGTGACAGTTACTTGGATGATAGCTATAGAGCAGATAAAGTCACCATGAAATCAAAATTTCTTTTTGGTATGTTGGAGTGTTTATTATAAATGGTATCCATGCAAACCATAATTTTTAATTCATGTGCCATTGCAATCTTTCATTAAAACAACCCCCACCCCCTCCCCTCACAACATCAAAGGATCTGGACACTTTCTGATGTTATTTTAGTCTCATAAAAATACCCAAACATGTGACCTGAATACAGCCCACTCAGTCATGTGGAATACAGACCACATATAACATCTGTACAAAAATCATAAGACAAGCCGATATAATACAGTGATTGGCCTGTCCCTTAACATCATTTCATGGTCTGTTGAAGGTAATGGTGTTTAAAGGCATATAGTGGTTGCAGCGGCAGAAATTTCTGTCACAGGTGATTGCTGTGACATCTGTATTTTTAGACAGAACACACAGTCCAAAAATATCAGTGTGGGTTCAGTGAGAATGTGGTTGTTTTTATGTCACATCAGAAATGCAGATCTTATCACACAGCAGATCCATAGCTTTATAATGGAGTGAAATGTTGATAATAGTACTATCACTAATAATGAATGAACTATGATTAATAATCATCATAAATAATACAGTATACAAATGAATAGTAAAAAGTAAACCAAATATTCGTTTTTTTCAGTAGAAGAAAAAAATTAAATTGAAATATTTGAATGAGTTTGAAATGTCTGTTACTGAAGCATAATTGTTCATAAAACCGTTCTACTGATTCTTACAGTGAAATAACAAAGAAAAAATGATAGATTTCTGGGGGTCATCAAACGGGTTGGTTAATTTTGGTGGATTTTTTTTCACAAAGCTATTAAATCAACTTTAAATACTGTCATTCATGGTCATACAGTAGTGTAGTTCCTCCTGTCACATTCCTCAATAATAGACTAATTAGGGAAGGGGGCATTGTCTTCCCAGGTGTGAAACATATCATTATTCATGGTCATTCACACCTATTCGTATACCAGAATATGGCCTTGCTAAACAAAAAGTGCTTGTCTCACTTTAGATTAGGGTCCAATTCTCACTATTTACTAACTATTAACTATGACTTTTGCCTCAATAAACTCATAATTACTGCTTATTAATAGTTACTAAGGTAGTTGTTAAGTTTAGGTATTGGGAAGGATTACGATTATAGAATATGGTCATGTTTTATAAGTTTATAAGTACTAATAAACAGCCAATATCCTAGTAATATGCATGCTAATAAGCAATTAGTTAATAGTGAGAATTGGACCCTAAACTCAAGTGTTACCAAAGTGTCTTAAAAAACTTAAATCAATATATTGTTTTATGTAAATGAGTGGACAGGAGGATTTTCTTTCTTTCTTTCTTTCTTTCTTTCTTTCTTTCTTTCTTTCTTTCTTTCTTTCTTTCTTTCTTTCTTTCTTTCTTTCTTTCTTTCTTTCTTTCTTTCTTTCTACAGGCACATAGTTGTGAGGATACTGCCTTTTCTATTATTTTTGACAGAAAGGGTAGATTTCAGATCGGCCTGTAATTGACTAATTCTCTAGAATCAAGTTGCGCTTTTTAAATAAGGGGTTTAATAAGGAATTTTAGGGATTGTAGTGGAGTAAAAAGTATGATATTATGCTTTAGAATGTAGTGAAGTAAAAGTTTCTTAGAATAAAAATACTATGAGTGATATATGTGTGAGTCATCCAGATATAATTTAATAATTACAGAGGCTAAGTCATTGACATGCATAAGTTTTTCATGGGGGTGGTGAAACTGCTAGTGTTGCGGAGCGGGTGTGTTACGGATACATGGTGTAAATTTTTTAGCAATCAAAAAGTGTGTCTAATTAATTGAAATAATGTATTATGAATCATTAAACTTATACAACATTTAAAAAACATATATGAAAATAAATTTCACTAACTCTGTGTTGTGTTTTTTCTGGTAATAAAATGAAGACATAAAACACAAATTTTATCATTTATCATCAATTTTAATCATATGAAATTAAATAAACTTTTTGTCAAATAACATGCTGCACAATGAGCTTTACTGTTAAAATTAAAACATGGATTATTCCTTAAATTCAGTTTTGATGATTAGTGTTCGTATTATTACATTGGGACATATCTAAATTCTACTGTACAACGGTAATATATTTCTGTCAAATTAAACCGTACTTTTATTTTGACGGGTTGCCGTGAAGACCTTTTGAGTTTCTGTGTGTTTATGCCATGATGATAGTTTTTCTCAAATGAAGCGGTTAAATGATCACGAAGTGACTTTCGGAGTGGATCTAGAGCCTGGAGGGGAAGTTCATGCATTTGTGTCTTCATATAGGCAAAAAACAGCGCAAGCGTCACACATGCTTCAGTGTGTGTGTGTGTGTGTGTGGTAAATGAAACGTCGGCTGCACCATTCATTCACAGTCACACAGAACAACGATTCTACATCGCGATTTGATTTCAAGTGTACTGAACTGCTTTCTATTTATTCCTCAAAAGATTTACAAATTCCGTGAAATTCCGCGTGAATTCCTTTTTTATGACTGGATTTCGTCAGCATTTTAGGGTGGGGTGGGGGGCCGTTTTGGGGGGGGTGGGCCGCCCCCCTAAAACAATGGTAGGGGAAACACTGCTGTGTCTTCGTGGTCGTAGATCGGTTCTCCAAAGCCAGTAAGCCCATACCCTTGAAAGGGTTGCCCACTGCTATGGAAGCCACGGAGCTGCTATTCCAACACGTGGTCCATCACTTTGGACTCCCTGAGGATATAGTATCGAATAGAGGTCCACAGAGTCTGGCAATCCTTCTTTAGATTGTTAGGAGTTTCGGTAAGCCTTTCATCTGGGTACCACCCTCAAACTAATGGCCAGACTGAGCATAAGATCCAGGAGATCAGGAGATACCTGCGGTCCTACTGCCACCAAGACCAGAAAAGCTGGAACCATTTCCTTTCCTGGGCTGAGTATGCCTAGAACTCCCTCCGTCAAACCACTACAGGGTTAACACTATTCCAATGAATGTTCAGTTACCAGCGTTCTCTGTTTCCCTGGTCCGGAGAACCATCGGAAGTTCCAGCTGTTAAGCCTCTCATAAAGAAATCACAAATAGATCCAAATTAATTAGCAAATTACAGACCCATTTCAAATCTTCCGTTTATGTCTAAAATACTAGAAAAAGTTGTACCCGCTCAATTAGGCTCTTTTTTGCAAAATAATGATATGTATGAAAGATTTCAGACTGGATTTAGGCCCCATCATAGCACAGAAACTGTGCGCGTTAAAATGACAAATTACTTACTTCTAGCTTTTGACCAAGGCTATATCTCTATACTAGTTTTACTTGACCTTAGTGCTGCATCCGACACTATAGATCATAAAATACTCTTAGATTGATTAAAAAATTATTAATAATAATAATATGTTTATTTTATATAGCGCCTTTCAGAAAACTCAAGGTCGCTTTACAATGAGTACAAATACACATGATATGGAAACATGACATAGAAACGATACATATAAACAATGAAGGGTAACATAATAGAAAGAGGTACATATAGAAATCAGAACAGAGTCAGAGGTCAGGGAAACAAGTGACAAAAAGATGTGTTTTAATGTGGGTTTTAAAGTCGTGTAGTGATGAGAGGTCACGGATATGTTGGGGAATAGAATTCCAGAGAGTTGGAGCAGCGGTAGAAAATGCCCTTCCGCCAAACGATGACAGTTTGTGCCATGGGATCGTCAACAGATCGGTATCGGAAGATCTTAGTGTGCGGGCAGGGGAGTAGATATGGATGAGATCAGAAATATAGTTGGGGGCAAGACCATGGAGTGCTTTGAATGTAATAAGGAGTATCTTGTATTGAATGCGAAAGCGAATGGGTAGCCAATGTAGACTGTGTAAAATCGGAGTAATGTGGGAAGATTTCTTTGTGTAAGTGAGGACTCTGGCAGCAGAGTTCTGGATATATTGGATTTTATTTAATGAAGAATTGGGTAAGCCATAGAAAAGAGAATTGCAGTAGTCAAGCCGTGAGGTGATGAAAGCATGAACTAGAGTCTCAGCATCACTGATATTAAGAAATGATATTATGCATACCAAAATTACACTGGTATTCAGGGACAGGCATTAAGGTGGTTTAGATCGTATCTATCAGAGCGTTACCATTTTGTCTACTTAAATGAGGAAAAATCGAAGATATTGTCAGTAAATTATGTAGTTCCGCAAGGATCTGTGTTTGGTCCTCTGCTATTTTCAATATATATGCTGCCACTTGGTAATATTATAAGAAAATGTGGAATTAATTTCCACTGTTATGCCGATGATACTCATCATATATATTTCATCACGACCAGATGAATTCTCTAAATTATGTAAGTTGACAGAGTGTGTTAAAGATTTAAGATTTTGGATGACCTGTAATTTTCTTCTATTAAATTCAGCTAAGGCTGAGGTATTACTTATTGGACCAAAAACCTGTACACAGAATCTTTTAAAATACAATTTGTATTTGGAAGGATGTACTGTAACTTCATCCTCTAAAGTTAAAGACCTAGGCGTTATATTAGACAGCAACTCATCTTTCGAAAATCATATTTCATGTTACAAAAATAGCCACCTCAGAAACATTGCTAAGCTACAGAACATGTCTGTTTCTGATGCAGAGAAGTTAGTTCATGCATTCATGACCTCACTTCTCTGCATCAGAAACATTGCTAAGCTACAGAGCATGTCTGTTTCTGATGCAGAGAAGTTAGTTCATGCATTCATGACCTCTAGACTAGATTACTATAATGCATTACTAGCTGGTTGTCCTGCATCCTCAATAAACAAGATCCAATTAAAGGTGAACTATGCAGGTTTTTTACCTCAACCGAACAGCTTCGGAGTCATTGGAATGGTTATATTACTCTTTTCGGGTGGAATGGTGGTCGTTTCGCACTACCCTATCGCATGTGAGCGGAAAAACACACTTGCAACTTTGAGCCGGCGGGCCGCCGGCCGCAGCATCAGGAAGTGTCGCGTGATATCAGGTCTCGCGATGTAACGAATTGCTTTACGGCCAAAAAGATCAGATAAAATTCTGATAAAATTCTTGCACTCTTTAAGGTCACAAAACTCTGGGCTTCTGGTAGTATCTAAAATATCTAAGTCCACTAAAGGAGGGAGAGCGTTTTCACATAGGACTCCTAAACTCTGGAATAGCCTTCCTGATAATGTCTGGGGCTCAGACTCGCTCTCCGAGTTTAAATCTAGATTAAAGAAGCATCTCTTTAGCCTAGCATTCATTTAATGTATCTCCTAACCTTATACAGTTATATCAGATCAAATGCACATGATTATTCCTGCTTAATGTTATAAACAGCATCTATGCTAATTATTTTCTATTTGCTTCTCTATTTTATCTTGGGATGCCCATCTTGAGGTAACTAGAGAGTATGTCAGCTCCCAGTTTGGATCCAGCCTATTATGAAGTCTTCAGATGCCCAACACCTGTGAAGAGACCGCGCCAACTCCAGCGAAGACTTCAGATGACGCAAACTCTGAATCAACATGAACCAATGCTACATTTTCTAAATGTCATTATCATTTGTTAACAAACAAGTATTCATTACTTCAATGAGGTCATTGTTTCTGCATTAAATTATTATATTGTTTAAATAATACATTTTTAGCTAACTGTGATTTTGTATATGTACATTTCTGAAATACATAAATTAGACAGTTGCCTCTTATAACAGATCACTCTAAATTGTAATATGGACACTTTCTGTAAAGCTGCTTTGAAATTATGTGTATTGTGAAAAGCGCTATACAAATAAATGTGAATTAAATTGAAAGTTAAGGAACGGATCAATGCGGCAGAATAATTGTTTTATCTTGATTATCATGTTTTCATAATTGTTGGAAGAGAATTAATTGACCATTGCTGCATTCACGCCGTGATAATCTTTGCAGGTCACTGGCCCTCCAGGTGCAGGGTTGTATGTCAGCTGTCACATTGCTTGGTTCTCATAGCACATATTTTTTGACTGAAACTTCAGGGTTCACCTTTCAAATATTCAGTATTATCCTACACAGTATGTTACATAATAAATAAAAAGCTGATGCTGTGCTGTACAAGACATATTGTATCGAAAGGACACAAACTAAAAAAAAAGTTTAAATCTCCCTCTACGCTTGAGCAGCAGGGCCTGACTGCAGTGTGATGATGTTTGCATATCTAAAGATAGCAACCAGGTGAACCACCAGTGCAGACTACATTTGCATTTACTGTTGGTGAGTATCCATCCATTTTGCAGTTTTTATACTTGGAGGGATAAAAATAGACATATGAGAGAACAAATGTGTAGATGATAGCTTGATTTAGTTCTTAAAATTTGATAAAGTTGATCAGATAACAGAAAAGTTAATGTTAATATGTTGATTGTTGCAAATTTCAGAAGAATCAAAATAAACTTTTGCTCTAACTTCTTGTTTTTGATTTAAACAGTCGTAAAAAGATTCTCTCTGTTAGGTCAGATGGTTTCTATTTGGTCAGGGGGTCTTGCAGTACCCTGCTGTACCCAGCAGGTATTGAACTACAATGGCGCCCTCCTCTGGTAAAAATGTACAGTCTTCAATTTCCCTTTGACAGAAGAGAAAACTACGCGCAACCGTTTTAGAGATAACATCCTCAGATCTAAAGTAGAACATGACCTGACTTGTGGCTTCAACTATGTTTCTGGGCTCGTTTAACATGGCCACATACATTTGTTTTAAACATTAACAAATATATACATACTTGTATGCTTTGCAATGTGTTTGAGCCTATCTACATATAACACTGAGTAATTTAAAGTCTTGAAGAGTATACTCTCAATTTTCTGCTTTCTAGATAACTTGGCTATTTCTGTCAGAATGACTCATGTCATGAGTAGCAACCTTTTTAATTTTTAATTCAGAAGAATTGAAACCAAACTAGACTCTTATTTATCCAGTGAATGCTGTAAATAATGTTTCAGATTCAGATTATTTCAGAAAAAAAAACATTCTTATATTAATTTTTGATGTGCAGAGCTGCTCTGGGACACTCGGGTGGGATGTTAAAATAAATCACATCTAGAGCTTGATGGGCACAATGCAATTCATCTCATCCCCTCATTTTCTATGAAAGTAAAAATGATTCCTTTCGAACAAACAGATGCTATCTGTTACTCCCTATCAGCTGTGTTTGGGTAAACTGTTTATTTGGATTTGTTCTGTTAACTTGCCAATAATTGCAGGTTATAGAATGCCAATTATATTATCAGTTTATTTTGTTTTTATTATATATTTATAGATATTAACAGTAGCTGCAATGCTCCATGAGCAATGTATAAAACTGGAGATAATACATATTCCCTTTCCGTTTCTTTACTTTTGTGACTGACACTGATTTTACTAACAACAGTAACATTGCTTCAAGTAGTGTTAAGGAATTTACAGCATGATACAATACTGCATTACATTCTTTATAAAAAGTAGGTATGTTAGAGTAATTACGTTTCATTGTTACTGTTACGTACTCGTATGTAGTTTAGTGTTGCAATATGGACATGTGGGTGTGTTGTTGTTGTTGTTGTT
This sequence comes from Rhinichthys osculus, assembly GCA_029959095.1. Classification (NCBI taxonomy): domain Eukaryota; kingdom Metazoa; phylum Chordata; class Actinopteri; order Cypriniformes; family Leuciscidae; genus Rhinichthys; species Rhinichthys osculus. The sequence goes on along the minus strand of JARWKJ010000006.1, from coordinate 38,481,981 downwards.
GTGGTCTGTGTGTTTCAGATGTCCATTGGATCAGTCTACTGCCAATCTTAATGAAGGGCGATGACGTCTCGGTTCACCTCTGCCAATCACATCTTACTGCTGCAGTTAAATGCCGTGATTACATCGATGTCGGACAGCTGTGTGCTCACCTTGTCTGTTGCGCTTGTTTGACTTGTTGTCAGTGATTTGTCTGTGTGTCTAACATTCGTGTTCTGTTTAATTGTTGCATTGTGTTTTGAGGATACTGTTCAGGCTGATCAGTTTACACGGAGTGTGTAAAGCTGGGAAGAGAGCAGGTTATTAGGTCGCGCGACATACACTTTGCACTTAGGATTTGTGAATATGTTAGACACACTAGTTTAGGAGAGTGCCCACTTTGTAAGTTTTGTTATTTAGTTAGTATAGTTTAATTAGAGCGTCTTGACGTCGAAGACTTTTCTTTTCTACATTTTCTGTTTGGTAGTTAGATTAGTTGAGTTAACTTTAGCTAGTTTGTTTTGTTTTATTGATTTCTTTGATTTGGCATCTCTCGTGCGCTCGCCTTCCCACCTTGGGGTTTTGTTTGTGTTTAAATGTTTGTTTTGTTTGTTGTTGTTATTTATCGTTTGTACATATTGTAAATATTATTTTCTTCAATCATTCGCTATGGCCTTGAGGATTAATAAATCCCTTTGAGCTGAATTTGAGGAGTACGCTTTCTTTTCTTGCTCTGTCCTGCACTTTGAGGCACATACACACCATTTTTAAAAGTGTTATTCCCTTAATCTCTAGACAACATTAAAAGGGACGTAACAGTTACTTAGAATTAGTACATAGAAATATGTATTCATATCTTTGAGCTGACAATCTCTCTCCTCCAAGTGGAAGTGCTGTCCTGCAAAATGTACTGTATCTCCAACTCTGATAAATCTTGCCTTCCTGTAATTTTCAGGTACTCCCGAAGAATGTTATAAGCTTGTTTGATTAGGGTTAGAGATAAACTCTGCAGGATAGACCTCGAGGGCCAGACATATACAGTAGGATACACCACAAAAAGGTATTAGGGAGACATTACTGGGATATGTATTAATGCAGGCATTCACAAGTTTGCATGTAATTCTTGAGTATTATAATGGTAAACAGATTGAACTTGCTGTGCAAGATTGTGAGTTTGAGCTACTTAGCTGCTCTTAAGGCTACACTCAAATGCTGTTACTGTATACTACAAATAATGAGACACTCGGAATTATGTTTGTTTACCAACAGTATTTTGCAGTTTTTAAAAGACAAATCTAAAGGTGGACTGAAAAAAAACTTATTGTGCTCTGTATGTTACTGACAAGTATGTATGACACATGGATATATGTTCAGTTGTATTCTTTATTAAATCAATTAAACAAATAAAAAAAGTGACGTATTACATTGTAAAAGTTCTTCAGATATTGGGAATAATTTCAGTAACATGTTTTAGGTATCTCCAGGACTTGTACTACATAACATAAGTGCTTGAATGCTTTGGCAATATTATAACCTTTTAGAGTCACGCTAGTTTGGTGAATCTGAGAAAGATATTTCAGTGATTATTCCCTGCTGTACAGTCCCATCAGTTTATTCCAACAATTACTGTAATATATGAGTCAGCATAAACAGCAAACAAAAATAAGGTTTGAGGGTAGGGAGTATGTTCTGTCATGCTCGGCACATAAAGCAGCTGATTCAAACAATGTCTTTTTCTTTTACACACAATGTTGTGTCACAATAACAACTGAGTATGAAGAGGTTACAAGCATAGTGGCAAAAATAATTAAAATTATGACATGATGGTAGCTGTGGCTGGAGTCATTTATCTGTTAGGCTACATCCATCATTAATTATTCAGTTACGTGGGCTGAATACATTTTTTAATATATATTAATATTAATATTTTTCAGCAATTTAGCCAAATAGGTGAACACTTGTAGACGTGCATAACTTCTTATTTAAACACGGCATGCTGAGAATACAATTACAAATACTAATATAGTTTTACAAAATTAGATTTAATTGCAGTTTTAAGTGTGTGCTGCACTTCCTCCTTTATGCAAGTTTTCACGCAAAGGTTGTGATCTATAAAAAACAAACTTGACGGGAGAATGTGCGCACCTTTAAGCAAACTTTGAGCCGTGCGTACGCACGTTTTGGAGACGGAGCAGTTTGGCGACACCGATGGTGAGCTGAAGCTAAATGTCTTTTTGGTCACTTTTAGACCGAAAATCTAAAGAAAATTATACATACAGTATACAGAAACATAATACAAATATAATTTCACTCACCAAGCCTATCACATGAAGCAAACATCCATCCCTTCTTAAATGTCCATCCCTTTTTTAAATATCCATCCCTTTGTTCTTTAGTGAAACTGACGCAGCCTATCTAAATCCGTAAATCTTCATTATAATCATAAATACAGTGTTCTGTGAAATATGTTCACAATAACAGTTTAAATAAATAAAACTATGTTTTACTTCTGATATAAACATTTAGATTAAATATGCCATTCTGATTAATGGAGTTAGACACTTAAATTACATGAAATCATTACTGAGAAGTTACAACATTTTTTTATATTCAATAAATAGAAATATTTATTGTGCAATGCTTTCAAACACTTTTCCTCTGGCATGCTGTGTTTTAATATTTTAACTACAGAGATAATTGGTAACACTTTAGAATACTGTATCTTACTTACTGCATAACTAATAAGGAATTATTGAAGAACTAGTAGGTAATTCTTCATTAACTACTTCTTCACTGCTGTTAACTACTAAGGAAGATGTGTTAACTAATCAGTATGTAATAGAATTGTATGATTGTGTTAAGTTACAGTTAGTTAATCAATAACTAATGAATTCTGTCATACCTCCTGAAGAACTACCATTAATTATCTATTAATTAAGGTTCAAGAAAAATAACTATGAAGTAACTACTAATGAACAGTCATACACAGTAGTCACTACAATAATCCAGTTTTTTTTAGCATTGTAGTGGTGGAAGAAGTATCAAGTCAAGTACTTGAGTAAAAGTAAAGATACCCCAATAAAATATTACTCCAGTACAATTATAATTAGGCCATTTTCAAAATTACCTTAGTAAAAGTACAAAGGTAATTAATTTTTAAAGTACTTAAAAAGTCAAAAGCATATTATTCTACTTAGTTCTTATACATTTTAAACTTATTTTGCACCATTCAAGTTCCGGCAATATCACGGTAGCCTACATTTTACAGTGATTTGGTGATGCAAGAGCGCGGGCATTTGCATCCTCTTCTGGAGAGTTCTCAGCGCCGCCGATTTGGTGCATTTCTTCTGCGAAAAACAGGTTTGTGTACGTTTTATTTAATCTGTAAAATCATTACTGTGCTGTAAATCATTTTATTTTATGCAAGGCAACATACAAGGACGCGATGTCAGTAAGCCTACCTAGCTGAGTCTGTCTTTTTTGCGTGATGGAAATGCCTGATCCCTTGCATAAAACAAATTATTTTATTCATAAATATAGTAAATCTATTTATCAGATGTTAAATATGTTCTTAGAGCTGTGCACTGTTTGTTTATGGGCAGTGAAACGCAGGGCGGCGGTCTGAAGTTAAGCAGTTTCCCCGCCGAACACAAGCCCAGCTCCCGCAAGAGATCCAGCAACACTACCGTGGAGACGCGAGAACAGTTGATTTGAATTACTTTTAAATTTAAATTTTTGATTATAAATGTTTGTTAAACAAGTTTAAATGTAGGCAGTATACATGTTAAAACAAAATATCATCTGAAATAAAGGAAGATATCGTGTAGCTTAAACGAGTCATTGTCGTGTATTTTACAAAGGTGATTACGTTAATAGTGTTTATTTAACAGTAAGTTTTATTTGAGTCAGAAGTATGTGGTAATTCTTTATTAATTACTAATGGGTTCCCTATATTTTCACTTTAGAATACTGTTTCAGGTTATAAGTAATTCCTGAATAATTATCTAATAATTATTTATTAATTACTAATAAATTCCTTATATTTTCACTTTTGAACACTGTTTCAGGTTATAAGTAGCCTAATTCCTGGATAATTATTTGATAATTCTTTATTAATTACTAATGGGTTCCCTGTATTTTCACTTTAGAATACTGTTCCAGATTATAAATAATTCCTGGAGAATTATCTAATAATTATTTACTAATAAGTTCCCTATACTTTCAGTTCCCCTCAGTTCTTGCCTAAAATACATGAATTTACTCAATGGCATTCTATGCTGAGGAAAACAGACACACACAGTACTGTATATAAAATATAAAAACTAATCTGAGGTTAGTTTTGTATGACTGTTCATTAGTTACTACTTAGTTATTTTTCTTGAACCTTAATTAGTATATAATTAATGGTAGTTCTTCAGGAGGTATGCCAGAATTCATTAGTTATTGATTAACTAACTGTAACTTAACACAATCATAAAATTATATTACATACTGATTAGTTAACACATATTCCTTAGTAGTTAACAGCAGTGAAGAGGTAGTTAATGAAGAATTACCTACTAGTTCTTCAATAATTCCTTATTAGTTATGCAGTAAGTAAGATACAGTATTCTAAAGTGTTACCAGATAATTGCTTATCATGATAATAGCAGATTGTCTGAGAAAATAGTTTCGTGCAAATAATGCACTACAAGGTCTATCTGTTTCCATTAAAAATATAAATCAATAAAAAATACTCTTTGGCCAGTGGAAAAGATTGAGAAAAACTTTCTCTGAAATGTATTTTACACTATTTGATTTATTTATTCAAAAACAAGGCAAGGATATAGGCTACTAAATTATTTTTTATTAATGTAACTAATGTGACGGCACATCCGTATTTCATATTTTCCAAATGTCTTGTACCGTTAAACATGTTATCACATGGATGAATAATCATATGCAAATGATATGCAGATGAAGATATGCATAGTAAAACTAGGTGTTGTAAGCTCCACATATGGTTGTTTCGGGGAGGAGACGCATGTGCGCACAATCTTCCGCTGACTGGGATTTATAAAGTGAATTCTGCGCAGGTTCTGGCGTACGCACGGTTTTATAAGTCAGAATATTTGTTTGCGTACGCTCTCTGTGCTGCCCTCTTCAGGTTGAATGGTGGCTACTGCAGTTGAATTTTCCTATTGGATGTTTGCGGTGGCAGGTGACCTAAGCAGGTTCCAGCTCACCATGCCCTTGGTACGAGCTACCACGCCCCTGGCAGTATAAAAAGCATCTAGTTTCGTCAAAACCACTGTAGCGAGTCAGGAGTTGGAATTGCGAGTATTGAAAACGATCAGGATAGAGATACAGTGGTTGCATGCACTTGGCCTGGAAGACCGCGAGTTCCCACCTAGAGCTGGAGTGTGCAAACTGCATTTTACGTGGGATTGCTTCAACACAATGGAGGTGGAAATGGGCTTCTCCACACAGCTCGTGCTGAGAAGCGACGCAGTGCCAAACACTGCTCTTCCTGCATGGACTGCACCACCGCAGCGGCGTTATGATGTGAGTGAGCATATATTTTTAATCACAATTTATGTTCCTTCCTATTAGGCTAAAGTTAACCCTCTGGTGTCGACAAACGCGCCGGCGCGTTCTGCTGGATGTTTTTTTAAATATAGAGATAAAAATATTTTAGCGAGTCTGACAGCAGCTGTCAAATAATCCGTCATTGGGGGTCTCAGGTGCACGACCCCCCGCTCAACCCCGCCCTCGGTTCATCCTCACTATCTCTGCTGGGCTCTGCCCACTTTTCCAGCATTTTTCAAATATTGCCAGTGGGTGGAGTCAGGCTCTGAACAGGGGTTTAGTTACCCTTTAAGAATCCACACAAATAACAGTTTTTTCCTCTTTGAAAACCCAAGTGTTTCCGTGCCTACCCCTGGCGATTTTTTTTTTTTTTGCGTTGTGTGAATCATTTATTTTAGTGTGGTGTTTAAAAAGCTATTTGCTATTCACAAACACGAAGGGCATGACATTTCCCTCTTATTTTCACTGCAAATTCCCTCATACTTGTCTCATTCAACTTATTACTCACTGACTGTAATTGCAGATTTGGCAGTGTGAGGTCTGACGGGCACTCTTGGATGATCACTCAGTCAGCTACCCTCCATTAGACTCAGCACTGACCTATGATGTCATGGCTTAACCCACTGTACAAGCATTGTAAATCCACTGGCAAATACAATGTCATTACAAATGAACAGGCTGGTTGTAATCTCCAACAAACATCTACACTACTGAAAATAAAAGTTCCAAAAAGTGGGGTTCCCTTTCGTTGTCACTCCGAGTTCCGTCGGATGACGACGAATGGGGTGTCGCTTAGAAAGCCAATCGACTTCGAGTACTACAAAACGAGCCAATGGCAAAGAAATGCCATGGGTCTGCGGAATTTGCATAGCGTAACTCCGCCTCACCTCGTGGGTATTTAAGGAGAACGCTGGCAGCAAATAGGCATGTTTTCGCTTCGGAGCCAAGGTGATCCTTCGTTCCACAAGCCATTCCTGTACTGTCAGTTCTTCAAGACGAGCGAGAGTCTCTGGTGTTGGTGTGACGGCGATCTCCGGCGAGCGCGCACTTCCTGCTTATCTGTCTGTGGTTTGACAGCGAGTGTGTTTCTCCCCGGGCGCTTCAACACAGTCAGAGTTTCCTTTCCTCTCACAAAGAGCTTGCACGCGGCACGTCTTTTTAAAGATGCCTCGCCCGTAAACTTCTGGTTGCGGTAGACTCGTTGCCGACTCTGATGGGCACGAGCGTTGCATAGTGTGTTTGGGCATTGATCACGCTAGAGCAGCGCTCGTGGATGACTCATGTTCTCTCTGCGGGAACATGACCATCGCAACATTACGATCAAGACTCAGTGATCTCGCAAGAGTGAGAGCCCCCTCATCCACACCCCGATCTACTGACTCTAGAAATAGAGCTAGTACTTCTGGGAGAAGAGCAAACTTTGCCCCGTGCAGAGGATCTCTTTTCTCGGTATGGAGATCGACTCGGTCACCATGTCCGCGCAGCTTACGAGCGAGCGCGCGCAGTCACTGCTGACTTGCCTGAGACAGTTCGAGGGCAAGAGTGCGGTTCCACTGAAACTTTTTCAGAGGCTCCTGGGGCATATGGCATCCGCAGCCGTGGCAACACCGCTCGGATTACTTCATATGAGACCGCTTCAGCTTTGGCTTCGCGACCGAGTCCCGAGGTGGGCATGGCAACACGGCACTCTCCGAGTACCAGTTACTCCGACCTGCCGTCAGACCTTCACCCCGTGGTCGAACCTCAGTTTTCTATGGGCCGGAGTGCCCCTGGAACGAGCTTCCCGGCATATTGTCGTAACGACAGATGCCTCTACCACGGGCTGGGGTGCCATGTGCAATGGACGTGCTGCCGCGGGCTCCTGGATAGGACCCCACCGCCTATGGCACATCAATTGCCTCGAGTTGCTGGCTGTGGTCTGCGCTCCCGCCGTATGTCGCAACTCGCCCGCCACCTCCTCTTATGGAGCCAGAAGCATCTGAGGTCGCTTCGTGCCATTTATATCCCCGGAGCCCTGAACTGTGCAGCCGACGAGCTCTCACGGCTTCAGCCCCTCCCGGGAGATTGGCGACTCCATCCCCAGGTTCAGCTGATTTGGGACCAGTTCGGGTACGCACAGATAGATCTGTTTGCCTCTCACGACTCGACCCATTGCGCCCTGTATTAATCCCTGACCGAGGGCACGCTCGACACGGATGCACTGGCGCACAGCTGGCCGCAGGGCTGCAAATATGCGTTTCCCCCAGTGAGCCTTCTTGCGCAATTCCTGCGCAAGGTCAGGGAGGACGAGGAGCAGGTCACTCTGGTCGCGCCGTATTGGCCCACCCGGACCTGGTTCTCCGAACTCATACTCCTCGCGACAGCACCTCCTTGGCCAATTCCTCTGAGGAAGGACCTCCTTTCTCAGGGACGGGGCACCCTATGGCACCCTCGTCCCGATCTTTGGAACCTCCACGTGTGGCTCCTGGACGGGACGAGGCAGGTTTGAGTACCCTACCACCAGCGGTGGTGGCTACCATCACTTCCGCTAGAGCGTCGTCAACGAGACACGTCTATGCGTTAAAGTGGAACCTCTTCGTCAACTGGTGTTCTTCTCACGAGAAGACCCCCGGAGATGTTCGGTCAGTGTCCTGCTTTCCTTTCTTCAAGAGGGGTTGGAGCGAAGGCTGTCTCCCTCCACCCTCAAGGTCTATGTCGCAGCTATTGTCGCACATCATGACCCGATAGAAGGTAAGTCTGTGGGGAAGCATGACCTGATCATCAGGTTCCTGAGGGGAGCGAGGAGACTGAATCCTCCTCGCCCTCCTCTTGTACCATCTTGGGACCTCGCAGTGGTCTTAACTGCCCTGCGCAGCGTTCCCTTTGAGCCTTTGCAGTCAGTCGAGCTTAACTTCCTGTCAATGAAGACAGCGCTTCTGACTGCATTGGCCTCCATCAAGAGGGTAGGGGACCTGCACGCATTCTCCGTTGACGAAGCGTGCTTGGAATTCGGGCCGGGTGACTCTCACGTGATCCTGAGACCCCGGCCTGGATATGTGCCCAAGGTTCCTACCACTCCGTTCCGGGACCAGGTGGTGAACCTGCAAGCGCTGCCCCCGGAGGAGGCAGACCCAGCCTTGGCACTGCTCTGTCCAGTACGTGCTCTTCGCATCTATGTAGACAGAACGCAGTGTTTCAGGACCTCGGACCAGCTCTTTGTCTGTTATGGTGGGAAGCTGAAGGGAAAGGCTCTCTCCAAGCAAAGGTTGTCTCACTGGATAGTGGACGCCATTGCTTTGGCATACCAGCAGCAAGGTCGACCGTGCCCCCTTGGTGTGACCGCCCACTCCACCCGGAGTGTCGCGTCCTCTTGGGCTTTAGCGCATGGCGCCTCGCTATCTGCAGAGCTGCAGGCTGGGCGACACCTAACACATTCGCCAGATTTTACAATCTTCGAGTGGAGCCAGTCTCCTCCCGTGTACTGTCTTTTTCAAGCTAACATGGGATCCGTTAGGTGTCTTCGCTTGCTCGCCATGCCACTCCTCGGACTGGATACGTGCGATATTCTCCTCAGGTGAGCTTCCCGAAAGCCCTGAGCTCCTCCAGCACTGCTGACGCTGGCGCCAGTGTCTATTGCCTGCGCGTCGGCTAGGTGCCTTCCGTGTGCATGGTACCTCCTCTGAGCTACCCCCACATGTGTATTTCCACTGTAAGCCTCTTTGAGCATGTGTCTTTCCCTCGGCAAGCCACCTTGCCACCCCTGGGGTTGAAATATTCCACCTGCGGCTGGACACCCCAGTGATTTCCCATATGCATCCCTCGGGTCATATGTGTATTCTTAAGTCCCCCCCTCTGGGTTGGCAGTAATTGCATACTTCCCTAAAGATCTGGGATATGCTCCCCAGTGTACCTTGGTATTCCTGTGTTAAATAGGAGTCCTTCGTCCGTGCTAGTCTCACGACAGGGATCTCAGATTTACGCAGGGCACTGGAAGACAGCTGAGAAGTGGCGTGATTAGACTGGTATCCCCATTCGTCGTCATCCGACGGAACTCGGAGTGACAACGAAAGGGAACGTCTCGGTTACGGATGTAACCCTCGTTCCCTGAGTAGGGAACGGAGACGTTCCGTCTGCCTGCCACTTCCGCTGTACCGCGGGGATCGCCTGAGCTCAGTCTTGGCTCCTCAGCGAAGAAAACATGCCTATTTGCTGCCAGCGTTCTCCTTAAATACCCACGAGGTGAGGCGGAGTTACGCTATGCAAATTCCGCAGACCCATGGCATTTCTTTGCCATTGGCTCGTTTTGTAGTACTTGAAGTCGATTGGCTTTCTAAGCGAAACCCCATTCGTCGTCATCCGACGGAACGTCTCCGTTCCCTACTCAGGGAACGAGGGTTACATCCGTAACCGAGACGTTTCATAGCAATGAATAGTACAACCATTTTTGGTTCCCCAAAACAACTTTCATTGAACAGTTCTTGAAAGAGCCATTTTTATCTGGGGCAAGGCCTGATTGAGTTACGTTAGTAGTGTGAAACTCAGTTATGGTAAGGAACCATAATTTTAGGAAATTTCCTAAACACGCTTGAAGCAGTTGACCAATCACCGAACATTGCACTTGTTCGAAGGAGGGGCTTCACAGAGACAGGAACTAAACAAAACATCCCATATGAAAAAAACCTGCAGGGTTCATATACAGCAACCATATATCTTCCTTACTTAAATCGGCCAGAATTACCTTCTATGTGTCATGTAAGTCCAATGTCCTATAAAAAAACCAGACCGATTATGGCCCCTTTCATACTAAATAGCACACATACAACTTGTAAGGGATTTTTGCATCATATATGAATACTGTAAAAAGTCTTATATGAGTTGTACATGACAAAAGTGTGCAATGGTGTATGGTATTAGAAGAAAACACCCAATATTCACATACAAATCATTTAAAGTTCTTATATTGAATCATATGAGTTTTACATGACAAAAGTATGCAATGGTATATGGTATTAGTAGAAAATAACTTAAATACATATACAAATCATTTAAAGTTATTATATTGAATCATATGCTAGTCAACTTAAGGTCATATAGGATTTATACACATTTTGTGTAATTTTTTTTAAACGTGTTATATAAAGTGTGTCATACAGATTTCATGTTTAGATGACCAACATCACTTATATGCAGGTGACAAATTTGGAAATCGTACAGTGCAGAAGCTGGTTGGAGGGTGTAGTGTCAAAATATCTCTGACCTTTATGAGGACTGGTCATTTTCCTTCAGGATTTGAACAGTAAATTTGAAATCCGGAAATCTCAACACTTTCAAAAGTGTTTCCTCTCGCAACACTGACACAGTGTTACACAGTGGTCATATTTTACTCTTAGTGTTCACAGCTTTGTAGCTGTTAAAATTCTACACTGTTCTGGTGTCGACCTAACACTTTAAAAGAAAATGGAAATCACTCATCATGGAATTCTTCTCAGCCTTAGGAGTCGAGTATTACACCACCCTGGTGTTGATACAACACCTTTTTACAAGAAAAACACCACTTACTGTACGTTCACACCACCGCCGACTTGAGCTTCCAAAGCGGCCGGAAGTCATTCATTTTCAATGGAAGCTGGCTATTCTCAGCTGCAAGGAGCGTCAAATCCATCAGCGTCACGTTTTGAGCGTCAATCAGAAAGTTGAAAGAAGCTCAACTTTATGGTAATGAGCTATGACGCGGTTCAGCGGCAAAACGCCAGCAACCAATCGGAATATAGACGTCCTTCGCGCTGGCTGATTCCGGAGAAACATACAATGTAAACTTTCGTTCCTACCAAAACATTAGTTCCGAGAAAATGGAAGAGAAGCTAATAATCGCCGTTGCTGGGTTTCCTACAGGTTTCCTATCATTTATGACATAACGTTGTTTGCTTATAGGGACCGCATTCACTTTTATTTGAAATATTTACGAACGCTCGTTTTAAAGCGGGAATGCAATTCATTTGCTCAAGGTGACACTGATTTGCCCAATTGCATTTATAGCCTAATGCAAATAATAATAGCTAACTATTCTTTTTTTCCCGACCAAATGTGACCAAAACGGTTACAAAAATGCTGTCATTATAAAAGGTTTCTTCAATGTATTGCTTGTTTTTTTTCTGTTTATTACATTTCATGTTGTGAATATATTTGTCACGGTGTGGGTTTTGTGTTTGGTTCCTTGTTCTTGTCTGTCATGTGTTCCCCTGTCTTTTCTTGTTCAGCTGTTCCCCGTTTTGTTGATTAGTCTCCCCATGTGTTTCTGATTAGCCACCCCCCCCCTTGTTATCTTGTTTAGCTTGTTTGCCTGTGTATTTATACCCATGTTCTTCAGTTGGTGTTTGTCGGTTGTTGTTTGCTGTAGATGTTCCTTGTTCCTGTCGTGAGTTCCTTGTGATGTAATTTTCCCTGGATTACCTGTTTGTTTAATTAAAGTGCTTGCTATTGGATTCACTCTCCGCTTCATCCTTGCTGCATCATAACAGAACGACCAACTGAACTTGAATCCAGCAGCACAGATCTCACCTGATCTTCCCAGCATGAGCCGGGAGTTCGCCGGTCAGATCGCGGCCTTGGCCCTGGATAGCCGCGATCTGTTCCAGTATACCTGGAGGTTTGCCCCTCTCGCTGCCTCCTGCTCTCTCGGTGATGAGGCGATTAAGCTGTGTTACCGGCTAGGGGCTAAGGAGGTCGACCCGAGGGAGCTCCCCGATCTCTCGGGTCTGAACTGGAGAGAGGCACTCAGCCGATGTCTGGAGAGCTTCCTTCCGCGGTACGCCAGGTCATCACCTGATCTCCGCGTCCAGCCAGAGACCGTCCAGCCAGAGACCGTCCAGCCAGAGCTTCACGTCAGCCACGTCCAGCCAGAGCTTCACGTCAGCCACGTCCAGCCAGAGACCGTTCACGTCACGTCTGCCCAGCCAGAGACCGTTCACGTCACGTCTTCCCAGCCAGAGACTGTTCACGCCACGCATGCGCCGCCTGAGCCCTCAGTGACCGCAACACTGGCCATTATGGCCACAGCCATGTGGTGTGTGTGTGTGGGCTGCGCACACACTTGAGCCGGTGTCCGCTGATCCTGCGCCAGAGCCCGCTGAACCTGCGCCAGAGCCCGCTGATCCTGCGCCAGAGCCCGCTGATCCTGCGCCAGAGCCCGCTGATCCTGCGCCAGAGCCAGCTGATCCTGCGCCAGGGGCCGTTGATCCTGTGCCAGAGCCCACTGATCCTGCGCCAGTCCTGTCCAGCCCAGAGTTTCCTTCGCCGCTGGTTCCGCTTAGCTCAGAGCCCTCTTCACGGCTGGTCCTGCCCAGCCTAAAGCCCTCTTCACCGCTGGTCCTGCCCAGCCTAAAGCCCTCTTCACCCCTGGTCCTGCCTGTATCTCTTGAGCTGGGGTTCGGTCCTGAGCCGGTGCCTGCTCCAGGCTACGACCCCGTAGCTACCCCCAATAAATTGTTTGGGGGGGCAGTAGGCCACCACCATGGCCACCCGAAGGGTCCTCTCCGCCGTGGCCGCCCGAGGGGTCTTCACCGCCGTGGCCGCCCGAGGGGTCTTCATCGCCGTGGCTGCCCAAGGGGTCTTCACTGCCGTGGCCGCCCGATGGGTCGTCTGCTTCGCCCTGGCCGCCCGAAGGGTCATCTCCTCTCTGGCCACCTGCGCGTCCTGCTCCGCCCTGGCCACCTGCGCGTCCTGCTCCGCCCTGGTCGCCTGCAGTTCCTGCTCCGCCCTGGTCACCCACGCTTCACGACCCATTCCCCTGCACGAACCTAGGCCCTCCGTCCCTCCCCCAAAACCGCCTCCACTTCACCACCCTCCTGAACTTCAGTGTTTTTGTTTTGAGGGGCGTCGGGAGCCGCCCATAGGAGGGAGGGGGGTGGCGGGGGCTATGTCACGGTGTGGGTTTTGTGTTTTGTTCCTTGTTCTTGTCTGTCATGTGTTCCCCTGTCTTTTCTTGTTCAGCTGTTCCCCGTTTTGTTGATTAGTCTCCCCATGTGTTTCTGATTAGCCACGCCCCCTTGTTATCTTGTTTAGCTTGTTTGCCTGTGTATTTATACCCATGTTCTTCAGTTGGTGTTTGTCGGTCGTTGTTTGCTGTAGATGTTCCTGTCCTGAGTTCCTTGTGATGTAATTTTCCCTGGATTACCTGTTTGTTTAATTAACCCTCAAATGGTCTTTGTTTCCTGTTTACACTTCTGGTCTTTGGGGTCTATATGACCCCAAAATTGATAGAGTAATTGTACAAAAAGTATACATTTTTAATCATACAAATAATATATACATTTTTTTGTTTACTTCTCATCTATTCATTAATGCTGTGTTTTGGGAGATATGAAGTACTTTTGTACACATTTACCACACAATTCTTCAACTACACCATTAGCTTGCATATGAAATCTTAAATTTTTATGAAAAAATCACTTAAATTGTGATTTTAATTTAATTTAATTTGTTTCTGGATATTGATCTAGGTGTTAGATGCCAAATTCTGCCATCTGCTGGTTAGATGTTTTTTTGTAGATAATATATTTTTAGCCTTAAAGTGTAATTACCATATACTTCCAGCAGAGGCCCCATAGAGATCCATTCATTTTTCTGGATGCGACTTACTGCTCTTATACCAGCTTTTGTTATGAATATATATATTTAAACGCTTAAAATACATTTAATCAGTATTTTGTCAAAGTTTAGAATTATTTTTGTTGTTGTTTGAGGTCTTTTGAAGTATCTTGTTATTGCAATAATGCTATATAAATTTTGTAGTAATGGCAAATAAATTTGTAATAATGCCACAAGTTACCACTAAAAGAAAATACTTGATTGCAATTTCATATTATTTCAATAATCAAAATGTATAAAATGATTAACTTTAGAATAAGAAATTAATTAATAAGGAAAAAAAACACAAAAAAACAGCTATAGGCGGATATGAACAGGAGTGAAGAATAAACACCTGTGTCTGTGTGTGTTTGTGTGTGCACACGTGCATGTGTGTGTGTATGTGTGTGTGTGTAATCATGCTCATTCCACATTGTTTTTTTCTCTAATGCCAGTCCTTCATTTATGTGTGAACATTTTTAGATTCATGCTGGAATTATTGATTTTATTTTCCAATTTCTATAAAAATGCTCTCTTTTGCTGTCACACCTGTTTGTTTGTTTGTGTGTCTCTCTGTGTGTATGTGTGTGTGTGAAGTCACGTTCTTTCCATATTACATTTGTGCTCTCATATCATACCTTCATTTGTGTGTGAAAATTTTTAGATTTATGCAGAAATTATTGATTTTATTTCCCAATTTCTATAAAAATGCTCTCTATTGCAGTCACACCTCTTTCTATCTGTGTGTGTATTTGTGTCTGTGTCTGTGTGGGCGCACATGTGTGTGTGATAATGTTCATTCCACATTGTATTAGTGATCTAGTACCAGGCCTTCATTTATGTGTGAGAATTTTCAGATTTATGCAGGAATTATTGATTTTATTTGCCAATTTAAATAAAAATGCTTTCTATTGGAGTCACACATGTGTGTGTGTTCGTGTGCGTGTACACGTGTGTGTGCAAGTGATCATGTTCGTTCCACATTGCATTTGTGCTCTAGTACCAGGACTTCATTGCGGTATAGAAATTTTCAGATTTATTCTGGATTTATTGATTTTTTTTGACAAATGAAAAATAAAAAACAATTTTTTTTCGATTTTCCCATTCATTTCAATGTGGGGTCATATTGACCCCAAAGACCAGAAGTGTAAAAAAATGTTTTACATACCTATAGAACAACCGAATCAAGCCCAGTTTTTTTGTGTGTGTGTAGATAGATAATGTAGAAAAGGTTACAAAATCTTATTCCACTGAGATGAAGGGAACCATTTTTTTTTACTAAGGAAAAGTCGATTGGGGTCATATAGACCCCAAGGACCAATTGAAGGTTAAAGTGCTTGCTATTGGATTCACTCTCCGCTTCATCCTTGCTGCATCATAACAATATTACTTTTTCAAAACAATCCAGAAAGTTAAATTGTAACCTTAGTCTGGGACCATAGTAGAATTCTGTTCATTGTAAAGTAAAAAAATAAAGGCAAAATACAAACAGTGGTTTTAACAAACTAATTATTTTATTAACGAACAAGCCCCTTTACATAATAGGTTAACCTTTAAAATAAACAATGAATGCACAATATAGGCATTTCTGTCATCAGAATTATATGAAAGCTGCTTATCAAATGATCTGTAATACTTCAAGTCCTGAACATGTCAGTGAATGTAAGTCCTGTGTCAGTGAAGTTGATTCAGTACCTTCGACTCTGCAACAGTACAGCAGTGCTCGAGTCAACAACATTCAGCAGATGAAGAGCAGTTGCAGGATACGAGTGGATCAGTCGCAGGATACGAGTGGATCAGTTGCAGGATACGAGAGGATCAGGAAACGAGTGGATCAGTTGCGTCCAGTTGCTAACAGTAGAGTTTCATAGAGCAGGAACGGCTGTGCAGATCAAACTTTCTCGAAAAATCCTGGAGTGCTGGTTCTCTAGACAACACAACACAAAACCAGACTAATTAATACAATTTGTGTTTTATAAATACAGCAAGTTTATGGTGGAAAAAGTTAAATCATCTTAGACTTTCGTGAGTCAAACAAGAAAGTATTTTGGTTAGATTAAGACTTGAATTTACTGATTTCTAAATTAAAGACTTAATTAAAATTAAATTAAAAATGTTAATTCTGTCATTAATTATTCACCCTCATGTTGTTCCAAAGCAGTAAGAGTTTTGCTCATCTTCGGAACACTTAATGAAGATATGTTTAATGAAATCTAAGAGATTTCTGTCCCTTCATCAACCTATTCAACTACCACTTCCAAAGCCAAGGAAAGGTATAAAGGAAATCAAAAGTAATCCATGTGACACTAGTGGTTTAACTTTTTTTTATGACAATTTTAACTCCACTTTATTTACAAAATATTAATCTTCGATGCAGGTTCATGCACCAACAACATCTCTCGCATCAACAACATGCACAAGTTGTAATGTTCTCATGAAAGCATGTTGGAAATTAATATTTTATAAATTAAGTGGTAATTTTTTTTTGCAAACAGCACTTGTGTTGTTTAACCAAATTGATGTTAAACCACTGTAGTCGCATGGAGTACTTTAATGATGTACCTTTACCTTTCTGGGGCTTGAAAGTGGTAATTGCGTAGACTGTCAATGGAGGGACAGAAAGCTCTCAGATTTCATTAAAAATATCTTTATTTGTGTTGTGAAGATGAAAGAAATTCTTACATGTTTGGAACGACATAAGGGTGAGTAATTAATGACAGAATTTCCATTTTGGGTGAACTAACCCTTTAAGAATAAATTAAGACACGCACCTTAAGAAATCTCACTAATAGTCAGCCGCCGGAAGAATCTTTGTTCCCTTCTTGTGGCTGTGATCACCTGTCGTGGTGGGCTGATATTTCCCAATCAGTGGAGTCTAAAATTAAACAGCAAGAAAACGTCTACCTGTCAAATCATTACAACAATTGGTTTGAAAACTAATTTTAAGTAAAATTTTTTGTTTTTAAATTACTTTTGTAAAGTAGTTCAAAGTAGTTGAGTGTTATGAAACACCGAAAATCTAGTTATACCAAATAGCAAAAAAACTATGATTATTTTTTATGTTTGTGCCCATGATTCTATCATGTTAACTGTTAAATCTTACCATCACCAGGTTCTAGTCTGTACAGTCTTTAAACACCAAGCCTGGTTAGCCTTAGCCAATCATAGAAATTCTCCTAGCAAACACAAATAGCTAAATCAATACATTTAAACATGAAAGCATAACCACCAAACATCAACCAAAAGTTAATCTGACAGGTAAATTTTGCATAAATATTTAATCTGAAAGAATTAGTTAACATCATTAACATATGTTAACATCGTTAACAGAGTTACCCATTCTAAAATTGGTCCTCCAAATAAGGAAATAAAGTGACAATTTCACATGCATTGTTGGTCTGCAGTTTGTGGAGTTGCTCTTCTGTTTTTCAATTATCCGCTAGGTGTGCTGGTAAACGAGAGCAAAAGATAGTTTGAGGATAAATACATACTTTTAATATTTGCACATCACAAATATTGTCATAAAACAATATAAAACACGTATTGTAATGAGTTAAAACACTTACTATGTGTTTTTACTGTTGAAAGCAAAATCCGTGTCTGCACTGCGTCACGGGTCAAAGTAGATACTGGGCCTAGTCTGTGAGAAAGGTTTAGGCGCGCACATCCCATACATATCGTTACAAAACATTATAATGCCATGAAATACATGTTGTAAATTAGGTTAAAAACACTTACTTTCGGTGTTTTCCCTGTTAACGTTACAAGCAAACCTCCTCGTCGTCAGCTCCGTATTGAGTCAAAGATGTCGCCTTTGAGAAAAGTTTCGGCTCGTTTAAGCACGCAGAGCATTTAAATATCGCTATAAATCAATACGTTATATTATAAAATACATATTGTAAATTAGATAAAACACTTACTTTCGCCGTTTCCCTGTTAAAAAGCAAACCCATCCTGATCTGCTCTGCATCGCGCGTCAACGGAAATGCCACCCTGAGAGCGGTTTAGCCGTGCACTGCAACACATTGTTGTAAAACAACATGATGTTATAAAATGCATATATAAATGCGATAAAACACTTAATCCATGCGTTTTCCCTCCTCGTATGCCTTGCGTCGCGAGTCAAAGAGAATGGCGTCTGTGTAAAAAGTCTCAGCTCGTTTCGTCAATGTCCCGGATGTGACTCATCACAGTGTTATTTAGATCAGAGGGTGCGGCAAATTAACAAAGTTGAGTCAAATATGTTTCTAGAACTCCAGTCAATAAAATGTTGAAAATTGGCTGGAATGTATTTTTGTATATGTGACATGAACTCTGGTGGTGATATGCATAAGAATCACTTCGACATTAAGGAAAGTTTTATGTTTGTAGGTTAAGAATACTAAACTTAGTACTGTGATAAAGTTTAGAGAAATTGTCACAAATGAAAATGAAATCTGGTGATGCAGAATTTAAAATAAAAACTATTGATATGTAAAATATTCAACTGTATCTTGTAGAATACACTCTAATAAATAATTTTGTAATTAAAATGTGTGCTTGTGTGTGTAGTTTTAAATATTGTGTTTCATCTAATGTTGATTATACAGTATGACCATGATTGACTAGGCATAGGGCTCCACTTAGGACAAGATAAGAGCAAGAGCATGAGTGAAGTGCAGCCTTATACTGATTTACACAGCCTTGCACTGTGTTTTATACCTCTTAAAGGATTAGTTCACTTAAAAAAAAAAAAAATTCTGATAATTTACTCACCCTGATGTCATCAAAGATATCCATGTCTTTCTTTCTTCAGTCGAAAATAAATTATGGTTTTTGAGGAAAACATTCCAGGATTTTTCTACACAGAATGGACTTCAATGGTAACCAAATATTCAAATGTTCAAAGAAGGGTTCAAATGTCAGTCTCAATGCAGCTTCAAAGTCTCGACACAATCCCAGTCGAGAAGGGTCTTATCTAGCGAAACGATCGGTCACTTAAAAAAAAAAAATATATATATATATATATATATATACATTTGAAACTTTTGAAACTTCTTTGAACATTTGAATAGTTGGTTGCCATTGAAGTCCATTCTGTGTATAAAAAAATTAAGAAAGAGAGACATGGATATCTTGGATGACATCAGGATGAGTTTGAAAGTGAACTAAATGTTTTTACATCGTGAAAATCTATATGGCTTTTGTATGTAGGACATACAGTATATGACATATATGATTAAAAATACATTAATATTATGCTATTTATATATGTGGATTTTGCAGCATTATATGTCCCTTACAATATTCTGTTGGAACATATAAGAATCACAGGTGTTTTTAGCAAACCTTTTCCATATGGGATTACTGACAGACTGGGATGAGAGGTGCTGCAAAATAATGTGAAAATAATGTTTTTTGAAAAATCAAGCATGACAATCTATTCTAGTAGACCCCAAATACAAAATCAAGACTTTGAAAACAGTCCCCCTTTAAAAAATATTTTATAATGTGGCCCTTTGAGCAGTTTATCCCTAAAGTGGGTCGCAAGATAGTTTTGAGTGGGTCATGGAGTGTGCAGTCAAGGAAACAACAACAATTAAAGCTGCAAGCAGCATTGAAAGGGCCCTCGCACCCGTGCCACCGCCACCCGGTGGCTTTAGGAAGACAGAGCACGGTGGGCAATGTGCATTTAAGTAGGTAAATATAGGAGGAGTATGTCAAAGTCATTTACAAAAATGTCCTTTATTATGGGGATAATAGCATGCGTTATCACTCAGATAAGTGTTGCTAGCATGTTTTAGCATGTTTCTAGCATGTTTAGAACTCAATGGCATATTTAATATGTTGCTAAAACTGCATCACAGTGTAAAATATGTCACTTCCTTTTGACAGTAGGTGTCGCTATTACTTTAACTGAAAATTGTCATGTAGATTTGTTCAGGGCAGGACTCTTATCAAACGTGTTAAGTTTGGGACAGATTGGACAGTGCCTTCTTGAGTAACAACAACTTCCTGTTTCATTGCATTAGCATGCTTTAGCCCTTAGCTAAAAATTGCTAGCATGTTTTAACATGTTTATAACATGTTTATAACTCAATGGCATATTTGATTTGTTGCTAGTACTGCATCAGAGTGTTAAACATGTCACTTCCTGTTGCCAGTAGGTGGCGCAATTACTATAACTGAATATTCTCATGTAGATGTGTTCAGGGCATGACTCTTATCAAATGTGTGAAGTTTGGGGAAGATTGGACATTCCATGCCTGAGTTACAGCAAATTCCTATTTAATTGCAGTAATAGCATGCTTTAGCACTTAGCTAAGTGTTTGCTAGCGTGTTTCTAGTATGTTTCTAGCAAGTTTAACACTTGCTGGCACTTTTTTATATGTTATTAGGAGTCCACAACAGTGTTAAACATGTCACTTCCTGTTGCCAGCAGGTGGCGCTATGACTATAACTGAATATGAGCATGGACATGTGTTTAGGAGATAACTCTTATCAAATGTGTGAAGTTTGGGGCAGATTGGACATTGCCTTCTTGAGTAACAACAACTTCCTGTTTCATTGCATTAGCATGCTTTAGCACTTAGCTAAGAATTGCTAGCATGTTTTAACATGTTTCTAACATGTTTATAACTCAGTGGCATATTTAATATGTTGCTAGTACTGCATCACAGTGTTAACCTGTTAACCTTCACCAGTGCGTGGGCGCTCTGAAGCGTTTTTTTTTTTAAAATAGTTCAAAGTTACTATCATATTTAATGTTATTAACTTGACAAACTATACATCATTAAAACGATATAAGTCTCAAGTTTCAGTATTTGACCACTATTGTATTCTGTAAAACTTATAGTGACAGTAATGTCTTAATTTGTGTCAGGAGTTATGAAATTAAAAAATGAGTCGTTACCTTTAATATGAATTATGAGCGTCAGCTGCTCTCATTCAGAAAAAAACTCCTGTGCGATCGTCATGACAGCGATTCACAAAACAACGTCCCTCAGGGCTTTTAGCTCAAACATGTGCAGATTTGGAGAAATATTGATAGATTCTCATAGGTTTACATCAGACTTCTATAGACAGGAATAATTAGGTGTTCAAGCACGAAGTGCTGAAAACCTATTGTATTTGTACTGATTTTTATTAGGTGTTCAAGCACGAAGTGCTGAAAACCTATTGTAATTGTACTGATTTTTATTATTAGGGGTTCAAGCACGAAGTGCTGAAACCCTATTGTAATTGTAAGGATTTTTATTATTATTAGGTGTTCAAGCACGAAGTGCTGAAAACCTATTGTAATTGTACTGATTTTTATTAGGTGTTCAAGCACGAAGTGCTGAAAACCTATTGTATTTGTACTGATTTTTATTAGGGGTTCAAGCACTTCAGTGCTGAAACCCTATTGTTATTGTTAATTTTCCCATCATGCAACATTCTCCACGTAAAACTGATCGGGCAGGACGAACCGTAAGTCGTAGAGACTTGAAACTTTGGGGGCTGGTAGTACTCTCACCGCCTACAGCCTCACCAAGGCACGCCCCGATTGGCCCATAGGTGGCGCTACAGCGGGCAAAAGTACGAAATGGCTCATAACTCCTCAACCGTCGGGCGTAGGCTCAAGTGTCTTACATCGTTGGAATCCTTGGCTCGAGCCGGACAAGATGCATGCCTCGGATTGGCTCGTCACCCTGGGTGCATTTTCGGGTATTTTGGGTTTTCCGTAAAACCTACTTTTGCGAACTAGTCCTAGGTTTTTGGGCCGGCCGGAACCAAACCAGTGCGGCAAGATTCTATGGAGTCCGAATGTCAATAATTATCAAAAAAAAGTGGAAATTTGGGTTCACGGTCCCTAAGGGCCGCCGAAACGTTCCGAGTGGGAGGGGCCCCTTTTACTAAATTGCCTATAACTCGTCAACGGAACGAGATATTTGCACCAAACTCAACGCGCCTGTGTGAGAGCTCATTCTGTGGTCGCGTGAAAAAGGACAGGGCTAACGGGCACTTGGTGGCGCTCTAACTGTTAAACAGGTGCCAAAATTATGTATTTCTATATGGCAAATCCCATGAAATGGCTGAAAGCGGCCCTCTTCCTGCCTGATTTGCATACAACCTCACAAAACCGGCCGTGCGCATGCGTCACCTGGCCCTAAAGAGGCCTGGAAGCTTTTATGGACGTCGGGCCACCGGTGGCCCTTTAACTGTTATAAAGGTGTAAAATGCTCTATAATATCCTATGCAAAATGACATTTAAATGACTGAAAAAGGGTCTGCTCTGCTCAAAACTTCACCAAATTAGCTGAGCATGTGCGCCATATTATTCCGAGGAAGCGTGCAAAGTTTGACGGAGATCGGGCCATCGGTGGAGGTGTCGCAGTTTAAAAGGTAAAACAAAAATCACCACATTTCCATGAAAAATGAGCCAAAAAGGCAAAAAAGCGACTTTCTCCTCTCCGAGGCACATGTTAAAAGGCTTGATAAAGTTTTTGGAAAGCAGCAGCACAAGCGTCAAGTGCGTGGACCCTAAGGTTTTTTTTTTATAGGCCTTTTTAGTCCCTTTTTATTAGGGGTTCAAGCACTTCAGTGCTGAAACCCTATTGTTATTGTTAATTTTCCCATCATGCAACATTCTCCACGTAAAACTGATCGGGCAGGACGAACCGTAAGTCGTAGAGACTTGAAACTTTGGGGGCTGGTAGTACTCTCACCGCCTACAGCCTCACCAAGGCACGCCCCGATTGGCCCATAGGTGGCGCTACAGCGGGCAAAAGTACGAAATGGCTCATAACTCCTCAACCGTCGGGCGTAGGCTCAAGTGTCTTACATCGTTGGAATCCTTGGCTCGAGCCGGACAAGATGCATGCCTCGGATTGGCTCGTCACCCTGGGTGCATTTTCGGGTATTTTGGGTTTTCCGTAAAACCTACTTTTGCGAACTAGTCCTAGGTTTTTGGGCCGGCCGGAACCAAACCAGTGCGGCAAGATTCTATGGAGTCCGAATGTCAATAATTATCAAAAAAAAGTGGAAATTTGGGTTCACGGTCCCTAAGGGCCGCCGAAACGTTCCGAGAGGGGGGGGCCCCTTTTACTAAATTGCCTATAACTCGTCAACGGAACGAGATATTTGCACCAAACTCAACGCGCCTGTGTGAGAGCTCATTCTGTGGTCGCGTGAAAAAGGACAGGGCTAACGGGCACTTGGTGGCGCTCTAACTGTTAAACAGGTGCCAAAATTATGTATTTCTATATGGCAAATCCCATGAAATGGCTGAAAGCGGCCCTCTTCCTGCCTGATTTGCATACAACCTCACAAAACCGGCCGTGCGCATGCGTCACCTGGCCCTAAAGAGGCCTGGAAGCTTTTATGGACGTCGGGCCACCGGTGGCCCTTTAACTGTTATAAAGGTGTAAAATGCTCTATAATATCCTATGCAAAATGACATTTAAATGACTGAAAAAGGGTCTGCTCTGCTCAAAACTTCACCAAATTAGCTGAGCATGTGCGCCATATTATTCCGAGGAAGCGTGCAAAGTTTGACGGAGATCGGGCCATCGGTGGAGGTGTCGCAGTTTAAAAGGTAAAACAAAAATCACCACATTTCCATGAAAAATGAGCCAAAAAGGCAAAAAAGCGACTTTCTCCTCTCCGAGGCACATGTTAAAAGGCTTGATAAAGTTTTTGGAAAGCAGCAGCACAAGCGTCAAGTGCGTGGACCCTAAGGTTTTTTTTTTATAGGCCTTTTTAGTCCCTTTTTATTAGGGGTTCAAGCACTTCAGTGCTGAAACCCTATTGTTATTGTTAATTTTCCCATCATGCAACATTCTCCACGTAAAACTGATCGGGCAGGACGAACCGTAAGTCGTAGAGACTTGAAACTTTGGGGGCTGGTAGTACTCTCACCGCCTACAGCCTCACCAAGGCACGCCCCGATTGGCCCATAGGTGGCGCTACAGCGGGCAAAAGTACGAAATGGCTCATAACTCCTCAACCGTCGGGCGTAGGCTCAAGTGTCTTACATCGTTGGAATCCTTGGCTCGAGCCGGACAAGATGCATGCCTCGGATTGGCTCGTCACCCTGAGTGCATTTTCGGGTATTTTGGGTTTTCCGTAAAACCTACTTTTGCGAACTAGTCCTAGGTTTTTGGGCCGGCCGGAACCAAACCAGTGCGGCAAGATTCTATGGAGTCCGAATGTCAATAATTATCAAAAAAAAGTGGAAATTTGGGTTCACGGTCCCTAAGGGCCGCCGAAACGTTCCGAGTGGGAGGGGCCCCTTTTACTAAATTGCCTATAACTCGTCAACGGAACGAGATATTTGCACCAAACTCAACGCGCCTGTGTGAGAGCTCATTCTGTGGTCGCGTGAAAAAGGACAGGGCTAACGGGCACTTGGTGGCGCTCTAACTGTTAAACAGGTGCCAAAATGATGTATTTCTATATGGCAAATCCCATGAAATGGCTGAAAGCGGCCCTCTTCCTGCCTGATTTGCATACAACCTCACAAAACCGGCCGTGCGCATGCGTCACCTGGCCCTAAAGAGGCCTGGAAGCTTTTATGGACGTCGGGCCACCGGTGGCCCTTTAACTGTTATAAAGGTGTAAAATGCTCTATAATATCCTATGCAAAATGACATTCAAATGACTGAAAAAGGGTCTGCTCTGCTCAAAACTTCACCAAATTAGCTGAGCATGTGCGCCATATTATTCCGAGGAAGCGTGCAAAGTTTGACGGAGATCGGGCCATCGGTGGAGGTGTCGCAGTTTAAAAGGTAAAAAAAAAATCACCACATTTCCATGAAAAATGAGCCAAAAAGGCAAAAAAGCGACTTTCTCCTCTCCGAGGCACATGTTAAAAGGCTTGATAAAGTTTTTGGAAAGCAGCAGCACAAGCGTCAAGTGCGTGGACCCTAAGGTTTTTTTTTTATAGGCCTATTTAGTCCCTTTTTATTAGGGGTTCAAGCACTTCAGTGCTGAAACCCTATTGTTATTGTTAATTTTCCCATCATGCAACATTCTCCACGTAAAACTGATCGGGCAGGACGAACCGTAAGTCGTAGAGACTTGAAACTTTGGGGGCTGGTAGTACTCTCACCGCCTACAGCCTCACCAAGGCACGCCCCGATTGGCCCATAGGTGGCGCTACAGCGGGCAAAAGTACGAAATGGCTCATAACTCCTCAACCGTCGGGCGTAGGCTCAAGTGTCTTACATCGTTGGAATCCTTGGCTCGAGCCGGACAAGATGCATGCCTCGGATTGGCTCGTCACCCTGGGTGCATTTTCGGGTATTTTGGGTTTTCCGTAAAACCTACTTTTGCGAACTAGTCCTAGGTTTTTGGGCCGGCCGGAACCAAACCAGTGCGGCAAGATTCTATGGAGTCCGAATGTCAATAATTATCAAAAAAAAGTGGAAATTTGGGTTCACGGTCCCTAAGGGCCGCCGAAACGTTCCGAGTGGGAGGGGCCCCTTTTACTAAATTGCCTATAACTCGTCAACGGAACGAGATATTTGCACCAAACTCAACGCGCCTGTGTGAGAGCTCATTCTGTGGTCGCGTGAAAAAGGACAGGGCTAACGGGCACTTGGTGGCGCTCTAACTGTTAAACAGGTGCCAAAATTATGTATTTCTATATGGCAAATCCCATGAAATGGCTGAAAGCGGCCCTCTTCCTGCCTGATTTGCATACAACCTCACAAAACCGGCCGTGCGCATGCGTCACCTGGCCCTAAAGAGGCCTGGAAGCTTTTATGGACGTCGGGCCACCGGTGGCCCTTTAACTGTTATAAAGGTGTAAAATGCTCTATAATATCCTATGCAAAATGACATTTAAATGACTGAAAAAGGGTCTGCTCTGCTCAAAACTTCACCAAATTAGCTGAGCATGTGCGCCATATTATTCCGAGGAAGCGTGCAAAGTTTGACGGAGATCGGGCCATCGGTGGAGGTGTCGCAGTTTAAAAGGTAAAACAAAAATCACCACATTTCCATGAAAAATGAGCCAAAAAGGCAAAAAAGCGACTTTCTCCTCTCCGAGGCACATGTTAAAAGGCTTGATAAAGTTTTTGGAAAGCAGCAGCACAAGCGTCAAGTGCGTGGACCCTAAGGTTTTTTTTTTATAGGCCTTTTTAGTCCCTTTTTATTAGGGGTTCAAGCACTTCAGTGCTGAAACCCTATTGTTATTGTTAATTTTCCCATCATGCAACATTCTCCACGTAAAACTGATCGGGCAGGACGAACCGTAAGTCGTAGAGACTTGAAACTTTGGGGGCTGGTAGTACTCTCACCGCCTACAGCCTCACCAAGGCACGCCCCGATTGGCCCATAGGTGGCGCTACAGCGGGCAAAAGTACGAAATGGCTCATAACTCCTCAACCGTCGGGCGTAGGCTCAAGTGTCTTACATCGTTGGAATCCTTGGCTCGAGCCGGACAAGATGCATGCCTCGGATTGGCTCGTCACCCTGGGTGCATTTTCGGGTATTTTGGGTTTTCCGTAAAACCTACTTTTGCGAACTAGTCCTAGGTTTTTGGGCCGGCCGGAACCAAACCAGTGCGGCAAGATTCTATGGAGTCCGAATGTCAATAATTATCAAAAAAAAGTGGAAATTTGGGTTCACGGTCCCTAAGGGCCGCCGAAACGTTCCGAGTGGGAGGGGCCCCTTTTACTAAATTGCCTATAACTCGTCAACGGAACGAGATATTTGCACCAAACTCAACGCGCCTGTGTGAGAGCTCATTCTGTGGTCGCGTGAAAAAGGACAGGGCTAACGGGCACTTGGTGGCGCTCTAACTGTTAAACAGGTGCCAAAATTATGTATTTCTATATGGCAAATCCCATGAAATGGCTGAAAGCGGCCCTCTTCCTGCCTGATTTGCATACAACCTCACAAAACCGGCCGTGCGCATGCGTCACCTGGCCCTAAAGAGGCCTGGAAGCTTTTATGGACGTCGGGCCACCGGTGGCCCTTTAACTGTTATAAAGGTGTAAAATGCTCTATAATATCCTATGCAAAATGACATTTAAATGACTGAAAAAGGGTCTGCTCTGCTCAAAACTTCACCAAATTAGCTGAGCATGTGCGCCATATTATTCCGAGGAAGCGTGCAAAGTTTGACGGAGATCGGGCCATCGGTGGAGGTGTCGCAGTTTAAAAGGTAAAACAAAAATCACCACATTTCCATGAAAAATGAGCCAAAAAGGCAAAAAAGCGACTTTCTCCTCTCCGAGGCACATGTTAAAAGGCTTGATAAAGTTTTTGGAAAGCAGCAGCACAAGCGTCAAGTGCGTGGACCCTAAGGTTTTTTTTTTATAGGCCTTTTTAGTCCCTTTTTATTAGGGGTTCAAGCACTTCAGTGCTGAAACCCTATTGTTATTGTTAATTTTCCCATCATGCAACATTCTCCACGTAAAACTGATCGGGCAGGACGAACCGTAAGTCGTAGAGACTTGAAACTTTGGGGGCTGGTAGTACTCTCACCGCCTACAGCCTCACCAAGGCACGCCCCGATTGGCCCATAGGTGGCGCTACAGCGGGCAAAAGTACGAAATGGCTCATAACTCCTCAACCGTCGGGCGTAGGCTCAAGTGTCTTACATCGTTGGAATCCTTGGCTCGAGCCGGACAAGATGCATGCCTCGGATTGGCTCGTCACCCTGGGTGCATTTTCGGGTATTTTGGGTTTTCCGTAAAACCTACTTTTGCGAACTAGTCCTAGGTTTTTGGGCCGGCCGGAACCAAACCAGTGCGGCAAGATTCTATGGAGTCCGAATGTCAATAATTATCAAAAAAAAGTGGAAATTTGGGTTCACGGTCCCTAAGGGCCGCCGAAACGTTCCGAGTGGGAGGGGCCCCTTTTACTAAATTGCCTATAACTCGTCAACGGAACGAGATATTTGCACCAAACTCAACGCGCCTGTGTGAGAGCTCATTCTGTGGTCGCGTGAAAAAGGACAGGGCTAACGGGCACTTGGTGGCGCTCTAACTGTTAAACAGGTGCCAAAATTATGTATTTCTATATGGCAAATCCCATGAAATGGCTGAAAGCGGCCCTCTTCCTGCCTGATTTGCATACAACCTCACAAAACCGGCCGTGCGCATGCGTCACCTGGCCCTAAAGAGGCCTGGAAGCTTTTATGGACGTCGGGCCACCGGTGGCCCTTTAACTGTTATAAAGGTGTAAAATGCTCTATAATATCCTATGCAAAATGACATTTAAATGACTGAAAAAGGGTCTGCTCTGCTCAAAACTTCACCAAATTAGCTGAGCATGTGCGCCATATTATTCCGAGGAAGCGTGCAAAGTTTGACGGAGATCGGGCCATCGGTGGAGGTGTCGCAGTTTAAAAGGTAAAACAAAAATCACCACATTTCCATGAAAAATGAGCCAAAAAGGCAAAAAAGCGACTTTCTCCTCTCCGAGGCACATGTTAAAAGGCTTGATAAAGTTTTTGGAAAGCAGCAGCACAAGCGTCAAGTGCGTGGACCCTAAGGTTTTTTTTTTATAGGCCTTTTTAGTCCCTTTTTATTAGGGGTTCAAGCACTTCAGTGCTGAAACCCTATTGTTATTGTTAATTTTCCCATCATGCAACATTCTCCACGTAAAACTGATCGGGCAGGACGAACCGTAAGTCGTAGAGACTTGAAACTTTGGGGGCTGGTAGTACTCTCACCGCCTACAGCCTCACCAAGGCACGCCCCGATTGGCCCATAGGTGGCGCTACAGCGGGCAAAAGTACGAAATGGCTCATAACTCCTCAACCGTCGGGCGTAGGCTCAAGTGTCTTACATCGTTGGAATCCTTGGCTCGAGCCGGACAAGATGCATGCCTCGGATTGGCTCGTCACCCTGGGTGCATTTTCGGGTATTTTGGGTTTTCCGTAAAACCTACTTTTGCGAACTAGTCCTAGGTTTTTGGGCCGGCCGGAACCAAACCAGTGCGGCAAGATTCTATGGAGTCCGAATGTCAATAATTATCAAAAAAAAGTGGAAATTTGGGTTCACGGTCCCTAAGGGCCGCCGAAACGTTCCGAGAGGGGGGGGCCCCTTTTACTAAATTGCCTATAACTCGTCAACGGAACGAGATATTTGCACCAAACTCAACGCGCCTGTGTGAGAGCTCATTCTGTGGTCGCGTGAAAAAGGACAGGGCTAACGGGCACTTGGTGGCGCTCTAACTGTTAAACAGGTGCCAAAATTATGTATTTCTATATGGCAAATCCCATGAAATGGCTGAAAGCGGCCCTCTTCCTGCCTGATTTGCATACAACCTCACAAAACCGGCCGTGCGCATGCGTCACCTGGCCCTAAAGAGGCCTGGAAGCTTTTATGGACGTCGGGCCACCGGTGGCCCTTTAACTGTTATAAAGGTGTAAAATGCTCTATAATATCCTATGCAAAATGACATTTAAATGACTGAAAAAGGATCTGCTCTGCTCAAAACTTCACCAAATTAGCTGAGCATGTGCGCCATATTATTCCGAGGAAGCGTGCAAAGTTTGACGGAGATCGGGCCATCGGTGGAGGTGTCGCAGTTTAAAAGGTAAAACAAAAATCACCACATTTCCATGAAAAATGAGCCAAAAAGGCAAAAAAGCGACTTTCTCCTCTCCGAGGCACATGTTAAAAGGCTTGATAAAGTTTTTGGAAAGCAGCAGCACAAGCGTCAAGTGCGTGGACCCTAAGGTTTTTTTTTTATAGGCCTTTTTAGTCCCTTTTTATTAGGGGTTCAAGCACTTCAGTGCTGAAACCCTATTGTTATTGTTAATTTTCCCATCATGCAACATTCTCCACGTAAAACTGATCGGGCAGGACGAACCGTAAGTCGTAGAGACTTGAAACTTTGGGGGCTGGTAGTACTCTCACCGCCTACAGCCTCACCAAGGCACGCCCCGATTGGCCCATAGGTGGCGCTACAGCGGGCAAAAGTACGAAATGGCTCATAACTCCTCAACCGTCGGGCGTAGGCTCAAGTGTCTTAGATCGTTGGAATCCTTGGCTCGAGCCGGACAAGATGCATGCCTCGGATTGGCTCGTCACCCTGGGTGCATTTTCGGGTATTTTGGGTTTTCCGTAAAACCTACTTTTGCGAACTAGTCCTAGGTTTTTGGGCCGGCCGGAACCAAACCAGTGCGGCAAGATTCTATGGAGTCCGAATGTCAATAATTATCAAAAAAAAGTGGAAATTTGGGTTCACGGTCCCTAAGGGCCGCCGAAACGTTCCGAGTGGGAGGGGCCCCTTTTACTAAATTGCCTATAACTCGTTAACGGAACGAGATATTTGCACCAAACTCAACGCGCCTGTGTGAGAGCTCATTCTGTGGTCGCGTGAAAAAGGATAGGGCTAACGGGCACTTGGTGGCGCTCTAACTGTTAAACAGGTGCCAAAATGATGTATTTCTATATGGCAAATCCCATGAAATGGCTGAAAGCGGCCCTCTTCCTGCCTGATTTGCATACAACCTCACAAAACCGGCCGTGCGCATGCGTCACCTGGCCCTAAAGAGGCCTGGAAGCTTTTATGGACGTCGGGCCACCGGTGGCCCTTTAACTGTTATAAAGGTGTAAAATGCTCTATAATATCCTATGCAAAATGACATTTAAATGACTGAAAAAGGGTCTGCTCTGCTCAAAACTTCACCAAATTAGCTGAGCATGTGCGCCATATTATTCCGAGGAAGCGTGCAAAGTTTGACGGAGATCGGGCCATCGGTGGAGGTGTCGCAGTTTAAAAGGTAAAACAAAAATCACCACATTTCCATGAAAAATGAGCCAAAAAGGCAAAAAAGCGACTTTCTCCTCTCCGAGGCACATGTTAAAAGGCTTGATAAAGTTTTTGGAAAGCAGCAGCACAAGCGTCAAGTGCGTGGACCCTAAGGTTTTTTTTTTATAGGCCTTTTTAGTCCCTTTTTATTAGGGGTTCAAGCACTTCAGTGCTGAAACCCTATTGTTATTGTTAATTTTCCCATCATGCAACATTCTCCACGTAAAACTGATCGGGCAGGACGAACCGTAAGTCGTAGAGACTTGAAACTTTGGGGGCTGGTAGTACTCTCACCGCCTACAGCCTCACCAAGGCACGCCCCGATTGGCCCATAGGTGGCGCTACAGCGGGCAAAAGTACGAAATGGCTCATAACTCCTCAACCGTCGGGCGTAGGCTCAAGTGTCTTACATCGTTGGAATCCTTGGCTCGAGCCGGACAAGATGCATGCCTCGGATTGGCTCGTCACCCTGGGTGCATTTTCGGGTATTTTGGGTTTTCCGTAAAACCTACTTTTGCGAACTAGTCCTAGGTTTTTGGGCCGGCCGGAACCAAACCAGTGCGGCAAGATTCTATGGAGTCCGAATGTCAATAATTATCAAAAAAAAGTGGAAATTTGGGTTCACGGTCCCTAAGGGCCGCCGAAACGTTCCGAGTGGGAGGGGCCCCTTTTACTAAATTGCCTATAACTCGTCAACGGAACGAGATATTTGCACCAAACTCAACGCGCCTGTGTGAGAGCTCATTCTGTGGTCGCGTGAAAAAGGACAGGGCTAACGGGCACTTGGTGGCGCTCTAACTGTTAAACAGGTGCCAAAATTATGTATTTCTATATGGCAAATCCCATGAAATGGCTGAAAGCGGCCCTCTTCCTGCCTGATTTGCATACAACCTCACAAAACCGGCCGTGCGCATGCGTCACCTGGCCCTAAAGAGGCCTGGAAGCTTTTATGGACGTCGGGCCACCGGTGGCCCTTTAACTGTTATAAAGGTGTAAAATGCTCTATAATATCCTATGCAAAATGACATTTAAATGACTGAAAAAGGGTCTGCTCTGCTCAAAACTTCACCAAATTAGCTGAGCATGTGCGCCATATTATTCCGAGGAAGCGTGCAAAGTTTGACGGAGATCGGGCCATCGGTGGAGGTGTCGCAGTTTAAAAGGTAAAACAAAAATCACCACATTTCCATGAAAAATGAGCCAAAAAGGCAAAAAAGCGACTTTCTCCTCTCCGAGGCACATGTTAAAAGGCTTGATAAAGTTTTTGGAAAGCAGCAGCACAAGCGTCAAGTGCGTGGACCCTAAGGTTTTTTTTTTATAGGCCTTTTTAGTCCCTTTTTATTAGGGGTTCAAGCACTTCAGTGCTGAAACCCTATTGTTATTGTTAATTTTCCCATCATGCAACATTCTCCACGTAAAACTGATCGGGCAGGACGAACCGTAAGTCGTAGAGACTTGAAACTTTGGGGGCTGGTAGTACTCTCACCGCCTACAGCCTCACCAAGGCACGCCCCGATTGGCCCATAGGTGGCGCTACAGCGGGCAAAAGTACGAAATGGCTCATAACTCCTCAACCGTCGGGCGTAGGCTCAAGTGTCTTACATCGTTGGAATCCTTGGCTCGAGCCGGACAAGATGCATGCCTCGGATTGGCTCGTCACCCTGGGTGCATTTTCGGGTATTTTGGGTTTTCCGTAAAACCTACTTTTGCGAACTAGTCCTAGGTTTTTGGGCCGGCCGGAACCAAACCAGTGCGGCAAGATTCTATGGAGTCCGAATGTCAATAATTATCAAAAAAAAGTGGAAATTTGGGTTCACGGTCCCTAAGGGCCGCCGAAACGTTCCGAGTGGGAGGGGCCCCTTTTACTAAATTGCCTATAACTCGTCAACGGAACGAGATATTTGTACCAAACTCAACGCGCCTGTGTGAGAGCTCATTCTGTGGTCGCGTGAAAAAGGACAGGGCTAACGGGCACTTGGTGGCGCTCTAACTGTTAAACAGGTGCCAAAATTATGTATTTCTATATGGCAAATCCCATGAAATGGCTGAAAGCGGCCCTCTTCCTGCCTGATTTGCATACAACCTCACAAAACCGGCCGTGCGCATGCGTCACCTGGCCCTAAAGAGGCCTGGAAGCTTTTATGGACGTCGAGCCACCGGTGGCCCTTTAACTGTTATAAAGGTGTAAAATGCTCTATAATATCCTATGCAAAATGACATTTAAATGACTGAAAAAGGGTCTGCTCTGCTCAAAACTTCACCAAATTAGCTGAGCATGTGCGCCATATTATTCCGAGGAAGCGTGCAAAGTTTGACGGAGATCGGGCCATCGGTGGAGGTGTCGCAGTTTAAAAGGTAAAACAAAAATCACCACATTTCCATGAAAAATGAGCCAAAAAGGCAAAAAAGCGACTTTCTCCTCTCCGAGGCACATGTTAAAAGGCTTGATAAAGTTTTTGGAAAGCAGCAGCACAAGCGTCAAGTGCGTGGACCCTAAGGTTTTTTTTTTATAGGCCTTTTTAGTCCCTTTTTATTAGGGGTTCAAGCACTTCAGTGCTGAAACCCTATTGTTATTGTTAATTTTCCCATCATGCAACATTCTCCACGTAAAACTGATCGGGCAGGACGAACCGTAAGTCGTAGAGACTTGAAACTTTGGGGGCTGGTAGTACTCTCACCGCCTACAGCCTCACCAAGGCACGCCCCGATTGGCCCATAGGTGGCGCTACAGCGGGCAAAAGTACGAAATGGCTCATAACTCCTCAACCGTCGGGCGTAGGCTCAAGTGTCTTACATCGTTGGAATCCTTGGCTCGAGCCGGACAAGATGCATGCCTCGGATTGGCTCGTCACCCTGGGTGCATTTTCGGGTATTTTGGGTTTTCCGTAAAACCTACTTTTGCGAACTAGTCCTAGGTTTTTGGGCCGGCCGGAACCAAACCAGTGCGGCAAGATTCTATGGAGTCCGAATGTCAATAATTATCAAAAAAAAGTGGAAATTTGGGTTCACGGTCCCTAAGGGCCGCCGAAACGTTCCGAGTGGGAGGGGCCCCTTTTACTAAATTGCCTATAACTCGTCAACGGAACGAGATATTTGCACCAAACTCAACGCGCCTGTGTGAGAGCTCATTCTGTGGTCGCGTGAAAAAGGACAGGGCTAACGGGCACTTGGTGGCGCTCTAACTGTTAAACAGGTGCCAAAATTATGTATTTCTATATGGCAAATCCCATGAAATGGCTGAAAGCGGCCCTCTTCCTGCCTGATTTGCATACAACCTCACAAAACCGGCCGTGCGCATGCGTCACCTGGCCCTAAAGAGGCCTGGAAGCTTTTATGGACGTCGGGCCACCGGTGGCCCTTTAACTGTTATAAAGGTGTAAAATGCTCTATAATATCCTATGCAAAATGACATTTAAATGACTGAAAAAGGGTCTGCTCTGCTCAAAACTTCACCAAATTAGCTGAGCATGTGCGCCATATTATTCCGAGGAAGCGTGCAAAGTTTGACGGAGATCGGGCCATCGGTGGAGGTGTCGCAGTTTAAAAGGTAAAACAAAAATCACCACATTTCCATGAAAAATGAGCCAAAAAGGCAAAAAAGCGACTTTCTCCTCTCCGAGGCACATGTTAAAAGGCTTGATAAAGTTTTTGGAAAGCAGCAGCACAAGCGTCAAGTGCGTGGACCCTAAGGTTTTTTTTTTATAGGCCTTTTTAGTCCCTTTTTATTAGGGGTTCAAGCACTTCAGTGCTGAAACCCTATTGTTATTGTTAATTTTCCCATCATGCAACATTCTCCACGTAAAACTGATCGGGCAGGACGAACCGTAAGTCGTAGAGACTTGAAACTTTGGGGGCTGGTAGTACTCTCACCGCCTACAGCCTCACCAAGGCACGCCCCGATTGGCCCATAGGTGGCGCTACAGCGGGCAAAAGTACGAAATGGCTCATAACTCCTCAACCGTCGGGCGTAGGCTCAAGTGTCTTAGATCGTTGGAATCCTTGGCTCGAGCCGGACAAGATGCATGCCTCGGATTGGCTCGTCACCCTGGGTGCATTTTCGGGTATTTTGGGTTTTCCGTAAAACCTACTTTTGCGAACTAGTCCTAGGTTTTTGGGCCGGCCGGAACCAAACCAGTGCGGCAAGATTCTATGGAGTCCGAATGTCAATAATTATCAAAAAAAAGTGGAAATTTGGGTTCACGGTCCCTAAGGGCCGCCGAAACGTTCCGAGAGGGGGGGGCCCCTTTTACTAAATTGCCTATAACTCGTCAACGGAACGAGATATTTGCACCAAACTCAACGCGCCTGTGTGAGAGCTCATTCTGTGGTCGCGTGAAAAAGGACAGGGCTAACGGGCACTTGGTGGCGCTCTAACTGTTAAACAGGTGCCAAAATGATGTATTTCTATATGGCAAATCCCATGAAATGGCTGAAAGCGGCCCTCTTCCTGCCTGATTTGCATACAACCTCACAAAACCGGCCGTGCGCATGCGTCACCTGGCCCTAAAGAGGCCTGGAAGCTTTTATGGACGTCGGGCCACCGGGGGCCCTTTAACTGTTATAAAGGTGTAAAATGCTCTATAATATCCTATGCAAAATGACATTTAAATGACTGAAAAAGGGTCTGCTCTGCTCAAAACTTCACCAAATTAGCTGAGCATGTGCGCCATATTATTCCGAGGAAGCGTGCAAAGTTTGACGGAGATCGGGCCATCGGTGGAGGTGTCGCAGTTTAAAAGGTAAAACAAAAATCACCACATTTCCATGAAAAATGAGCCAAAAAGGCAAAAAAGCGACTTTCTCCTCTCCGAGGCACATGTTAAAAGGCTTGATAAAGTTTTTGGAAAGCAGCAGCACAAGCGTCAAGTGCGTGGACCCTAAGGTTTTTTTTTTATAGGCCTTTTTAGTCCCTTTTTATTAGGGGTTCAAGCACTTCAGTGCTGAAACCCTATTGTTATTGTTAATTTTCCCATCATGCAACATTCTCCACGTAAAACTGATCGGGCAGGACGAACCGTAAGTCGTAGAGACTTGAAACTTTGGGGGCTGGTAGTACTCTCACCGCCTACAGCCTCACCAAGGCACGCCCCGATTGGCCCATAGGTGGCGCTACAGCGGGCAAAAGTACGAAATGGCTCATAACTCCTCAACCGTCGGGCGTAGGCTCAAGTGTCTTACATCGTTGGAATCCTTGGCTCGAGCCGGACAAGATGCATGCCTCGGATTGGCTCGTCACCCTGGGTGCATTTTCGGGTATTTTGGGTTTTCCGTAAAACCTACTTTTGCGAACTAGTCCTAGGTTTTTGGGCCGGCCGGAACCAAACCAGTGCGGCAAGATTCTATGGAGTCCGAATGTCAATAATTATCAAAAAAAAGTGGAAATTTGGGTTCACGGTCCCTAAGGGCCGCCGAAACGTTCCGAGTGGGAGGGGCCCCTTTTACTAAATTGCCTATAACTCGTCAACGGAACGAGATATTTGCACCAAACTCAACGCGCCTGTGTGAGAGCTCATTCTGTGGTCGCGTGAAAAAGGACAGGGCTAACGGGCACTTGGTGGCGCTCTAACTGTTAAACAGGTGCCAAAATTATGTATTTCTATATGGCAAATCCCATGAAATGGCTGAAAGCGGCCCTCTTCCTGCCTGATTTGCATACAACCTCACAAAACCGGCCGTGCGCATGCGTCACCTGGCCCTAAAGAGGCCTGGAAGCTTTTATGGACGTCGGGCCACCGGTGGCCCTTTAACTGTTATAAAGGTGTAAAATGCTCTATAATATCCTATGCAAAATGACATTTAAATGACTGAAAAAGGGTCTGCTCTGCTCAAAACTTCACCAAATTAGCTGAGCATGTGCGCCATATTATTCCGAGGAAGCGTGCAAAGTTTGACGGAGATCGGGCCATCGGTGGAGGTGTCGCAGTTTAAAAGGTAAAACAAAAATCACCACATTTCCATGAAAAATGAGCCAAAAAGGCAAAAAAGCGACTTTCTCCTCTCCGAGGCACATGTTAAAAGGCTTGATAAAGTTTTTGGAAAGCAGCAGCACAAGCGTCAAGTGCGTGGACCCTAAGGTTTTTTTTTTATAGGCCTTTTTAGTCCCTTTTTATTAGGGGTTCAAGCACTTCAGTGCTGAAACCCTATTGTTATTGTTAATTTTCCCATCATGCAACATTCTCCACGTAAAACTGATCGGGCAGGACGAACCGTAAGTCGTAGAGACTTGAAACTTTGGGGGCTGGTAGTACTCTCACCGCCTACAGCCTCACCAAGGCACGCCCCGATTGGCCCATAGGTGGCGCTACAGCGGGCAAAAGTACGAAATGGCTCATAACTCCTCAACCGTCGGGCGTAGGCTCAAGTGTCTTACATCGTTGGAATCCTTGGCTCGAGCCGGACAAGATGCATGCCTCGGATTGGCTCGTCACCCTGGGTGCATTTTCGGGTATTTTGGGTTTTCCGTAAAACCTACTTTTGCGAACTAGTCCTAGGTTTTTGGGCCGGCCGGAACCAAACCAGTGCGGCAAGATTCTATGGAGTCCGAATGTCAATAATTATCAAAAAAAAGTGGAAATTTGGGTTCACGGTCCCTAAGGGCCGCCGAAACGTTCCGAGAGGGGGGGGCCCCTTTTACTAAATTGCCTATAACTCGTCAACGGAACGAGATATTTGCACCAAACTCAACGCGCCTGTGTGAGAGCTCATTCTGTGGTCGCGTGAAAAAGGACAGGGCTAACGGGCACTTGGTGGCGCTCTAACTGTTAAACAGGTGCCAAAATTATGTATTTCTATATGGCAAATCCCATGAAATGGCTGAAAGCGGCCCTCTTCCTGCCTGATTTGCATACAACCTCACAAAACCGGCCGTGCGCATGCGTCACCTGGCCCTAAAGAGGCCTGGAAGCTTTTATGGACGTCGGGCCACCGGTGGCCCTTTAACTGTTATAAAGGTGTAAAATGCTCTATAATATCCTATGCAAAATGACATTTAAATGACTGAAAAAGGATCTGCTCTGCTCAAAACTTCACCAAATTAGCTGAGCATGTGCGCCATATTATTCCGAGGAAGCGTGCAAAGTTTGACGGAGATCGGGCCATCGGTGGAGGTGTCGCAGTTTAAAAGGTAAAACAAAAATCACCACATTTCCATGAAAAATGAGCCAAAAAGGCAAAAAAGCGACTTTCTCCTCTCCGAGGCACATGTTAAAAGGCTTGATAAAGTTTTTGGAAAGCAGCAGCACAAGCGTCAAGTGCGTGGACCCTAAGGTTTTTTTTTTATAGGCCTTTTTAGTCCCTTTTTATTAGGGGTTCAAGCACTTCAGTGCTGAAACCCTATTGTTATTGTTAATTTTCCCATCATGCAACATTCTCCACGTAAAACTGATCGGGCAGGACGAACCGTAAGTCGTAGAGACTTGAAACTTTGGGGGCTGGTAGTACTCTCACCGCCTACAGCCTCACCAAGGCACGCCCCGATTGGCCCATAGGTGGCGCTACAGCGGGCAAAAGTACGAAATGGCTCATAACTCCTCAACCGTCGGGCGTAGGCTCAAGTGTCTTACATCGTTGGAATCCTTGGCTCGAGCCGGACAAGATGCATGCCTCGGATTGGCTCGTCACCCTGGGTGCATTTTCGGGTATTTTGGGTTTTCCGTAAAACCTACTTTTGCGAACTAGTCCTAGGTTTTTGGGCCGGCCGGAACCAAACCAGTGCGGCAAGATTCTATGGAGTCCGAATGTCAATAATTATCAAAAAAAAGTGGAAATTTGGGTTCACGGTCCCTAAGGGCCGCCGAAACGTTCCGAGTGGGAGGGGCCCCTTTTACTAAATTGCCTATAACTCGTCAACGGAACGAGATATTTGCACCAAACTCAACGCGCCTGTGTGAGAGCTCATTCTGTGGTCGCGTGAAAAAGGACAGGGCTAACGGGCACTTGGTGGCGCTCTAACTGTTAAACAGGTGCCAAAATTATGTATTTCTATATGGCAAATCCCATGAAATGGCTGAAAGCGGCCCTCTTCCTGCCTGATTTGCATACAACCTCACAAAACCGGCCGTGCGCATGCGTCACCTGGCCCTAAAGAGGCCTGGAAGCTTTTATGGACGTCGGGCCACCGGTGGCCCTTTAACTGTTATAAAGGTGTAAAATGCTCTATAATATCCTATGCAAAATGACATTTAAATGACTGAAAAAGGGTCTGCTCTGCTCAAAACTTCACCAAATTAGCTGAGCATGTGCGCCATATTATTCCGAGGAAGCGTGCAAAGTTTGACGGAGATCGGGCCATCGGTGGAGGTGTCGCAGTTTAAAAGGTAAAACAAAAATCACCACATTTCCATGAAAAATGAGCCAAAAAGGCAAAAAAGCGACTTTCTCCTCTCCGAGGCACATGTTAAAAGGCTTGATAAAGTTTTTGGAAAGCAGCAGCACAAGCGTCAAGTGCGTGGACCCTAAGGTTTTTTTTTTATAGGCCTTTTTAGTCCCTTTTTATTAGGGGTTCAAGCACTTCAGTGCTGAAACCCTATTGTTATTGTTAATTTTCCCATCATGCAACATTCTCCACGTAAAACTGATCGGGCAGGACGAACCGTAAGTCGTAGAGACTTGAAACTTTGGGGGCTGGTAGTACTCTCACCGCCTACAGCCTCACCAAGGCACGCCCCGATTGGCCCATAGGTGGCGCTACAGCGGGCAAAAGTACGAAATGGCTCATAACTCCTCAACCGTCGGGCGTAGGCTCAAGTGTCTTAGATCGTTGGAATCCTTGGCTCGAGCCGGACAAGATGCATGCCTCGGATTGGCTCGTCACCCTGGGTGCATTTTCGGGTATTTTGGGTTTTCCGTAAAACCTACTTTTGCGAACTAGTCCTAGGTTTTTGGGCCGGCCGGAACCAAACCAGTGCGGCAAGATTCTATGGAGTCCGAATGTCAATAATTATCAAAAAAAAGTGGAAATTTGGGTTCACGGTCCCTAAGGGCCGCCGAAACGTTCCGAGAGGGGGGGGCCCCTTTTACTAAATTGCCTATAACTCGTCAACGGAACGAGATATTTGCACCAAACTCAACGCGCCTGTGTGAGAGCTCATTCTGTGGTCGCGTGAAAAAGGACAGGGCTAACGGGCACTTGGTGGCGCTCTAACTGTTAAACAGGTGCCAAAATGATGTATTTCTATATGGCAAATCCCATGAAATGGCTGAAAGCGGCCCTCTTCCTGCCTGATTTGCATACAACCTCACAAAACCGGCCGTGCGCATGCGTCACCTGGCCCTAAAGAGGCCTGGAAGCTTTTATGGACGTCGGGCCACCGGGGGCCCTTTAACTGTTATAAAGGTGTAAAATGCTCTATAATATCCTATGCAAAATGACATTTAAATGACTGAAAAAGGGTCTGCTCTGCTCAAAACTTCACCAAATTAGCTGAGCATGTGCGCCATATTATTCCGAGGAAGCGTGCAAAGTTTGACGGAGATCGGGCCATCGGTGGAGGTGTCGCAGTTTAAAAGGTAAAACAAAAATCACCACATTTCCATGAAAAATGAGCCAAAAAGGCAAAAAAGCGACTTTCTCCTCTCCGAGGCACATGTTAAAAGGCTTGATAAAGTTTTTGGAAAGCAGCAGCACAAGCGTCAAGTGCGTGGACCCTAAGGTTTTTTTTTTATAGGCCTTTTTAGTCCCTTTTTATTAGGGGTTCAAGCACTTCAGTGCTGAAACCCTATTGTTATTGTTAATTTTCCCATCATGCAACATTCTCCACGTAAAACTGATCGGGCAGGACGAACCGTAAGTCGTAGAGACTTGAAACTTTGGGGGCTGGTAGTACTCTCACCGCCTACAGCCTCACCAAGGCACGCCCCGATTGGCCCATAGGTGGCGCTACAGCGGGCAAAAGTACGAAATGGCTCATAACTCCTCAACCGTCGGGCGTAGGCTCAAGTGTCTTACATCGTTGGAATCCTTGGCTCGAGCCGGACAAGATGCATGCCTCGGATTGGCTCGTCACCCTGGGTGCATTTTCGGGTATTTTGGGTTTTCCGTAAAACCTACTTTTGCGAACTAGTCCTAGGTTTTTGGGCCGGCCGGAACCAAACCAGTGCGGCAAGATTCTATGGAGTCCGAATGTCAATAATTATCAAAAAAAAGTGGAAATTTGGGTTCACGGTCCCTAAGGGCCGCCGAAACGTTCCGAGTGGGAGGGGCCCCTTTTACTAAATTGCCTATAACTCGTCAACGGAACGAGATATTTGCACCAAACTCAACGCGCCTGTGTGAGAGCTCATTCTGTGGTCGCGTGAAAAAGGACAGGGCTAACGGGCACTTGGTGGCGCTCTAACTGTTAAACAGGTGCCAAAATTATGTATTTCTATATGGCAAATCCCATGAAATGGCTGAAAGCGGCCCTCTTCCTGCCTGATTTGCATACAACCTCACAAAACCGGCCGTGCGCATGCGTCACCTGGCCCTAAAGAGGCCTGGAAGCTTTTATGGACGTCGGGCCACCGGTGGCCCTTTAACTGTTATAAAGGTGTAAAATGCTCTATAATATCCTATGCAAAATGACATTTAAATGACTGAAAAAGGGTCTGCTCTGCTCAAAACTTCACCAAATTAGCTGAGCATGTGCGCCATATTATTCCGAGGAAGCGTGCAAAGTTTGACGGAGATCGGGCCATCGGTGGAGGTGTCGCAGTTTAAAAGGTAAAACAAAAATCACCACATTTCCATGAAAAATGAGCCAAAAAGGCAAAAAAGCGACTTTCTCCTCTCCGAGGCACATGTTAAAAGGCTTGATAAAGTTTTTGGAAAGCAGCAGCACAAGCGTCAAGTGCGTGGACCCTAAGGTTTTTTTTTTATAGGCCTTTTTAGTCCCTTTTTATTAGGGGTTCAAGCACTTCAGTGCTGAAACCCTATTGTTATTGTTAATTTTCCCATCATGCAACATTCTCCACGTAAAACTGATCGGGCAGGACGAACCGTAAGTCGTAGAGACTTGAAACTTTGGGGGCTGGTAGTACTCTCACCGCCTACAGCCTCACCAAGGCACGCCCCGATTGGCCCATAGGTGGCGCTACAGCGGGCAAAAGTACGAAATGGCTCATAACTCCTCAACCGTCGGGCGTAGGCTCAAGTGTCTTACATCGTTGGAATCCTTGGCTCGAGCCGGACAAGATGCATGCCTCGGATTGGCTCGTCACCCTGGGTGCATTTTCGGGTATTTTGGGTTTTCCGTAAAACCTACTTTTGCGAACTAGTCCTAGGTTTTTGGGCCGGCCGGAACCAAACCAGTGCGGCAAGATTCTATGGAGTCCGAATGTCAATAATTATCAAAAAAAAGTGGAAATTTGGGTTCACGGTCCCTAAGGGCCGCCGAAACGTTCCGAGTGGGAGGGGCCCCTTTTACTAAATTGCCTATAACTCGTCAACGGAACGAGATATTTGCACCAAACTCAACGCGCCTGTGTGAGAGCTCATTCTGTGGTCGCGTGAAAAAGGACAGGGCTAACGGGCACTTGGTGGCGCTCTAACTGTTAAACAGGTGCCAAAATTATGTATTTCTATATGGCAAATCCCATGAAATGGC
The DNA here is from genome assembly GCA_029959095.1 of Rhinichthys osculus. Lineage (NCBI taxonomy): Eukaryota > Metazoa > Chordata > Actinopteri > Cypriniformes > Leuciscidae > Rhinichthys > Rhinichthys osculus. The sequence goes on along the minus strand of JARWKJ010000006.1, from coordinate 38,439,514 downwards.
TGAAAGCGGCCCTCTTCCTGCCTGATTTGCATACAACCTCACAAAACCGGCCGTGCGCATGCGTCACCTGGCCCTAAAGAGGCCTGGAAGCTTTTATGGACGTCGGGCCACCGGTGGCCCTTTAACTGTTATAAAGGTGTAAAATGCTCTATAATATCCTATGCAAAATGACATTTAAATGACTGAAAAAGGGTCTGCTCTGCTCAAAACTTCACCAAATTAGCTGAGCATGTGCGCCATATTATTCCGAGGAAGCGTGCAAAGTTTGACGGAGATCGGGCCATCGGTGGAGGTGTCGCAGTTTAAAAGGTAAAACAAAAATCACCACATTTCCATGAAAAATGAGCCAAAAAGGCAAAAAAGCGACTTTCTCCTCTCCGAGGCACATGTTAAAAGGCTTGATAAAGTTTTTGGAAAGCAGCAGCACAAGCGTCAAGTGCGTGGACCCTAAGGTTTTTTTTTTATAGGCCTTTTTAGTCCCTTTTTATTAGGGGTTCAAGCACTTCAGTGCTGAAACCCTATTGTTATTGTTAATTTTCCCATCATGCAACATTCTCCACGTAAAACTGATCGGGCAGGACGAACCGTAAGTCGTAGAGACTTGAAACTTTGGGGGCTGGTAGTACTCTCACCGCCTACAGCCTCACCAAGGCACGCCCCGATTGGCCCATAGGTGGCGCTACAGCGGGCAAAAGTACGAAATGGCTCATAACTCCTCAACCGTCGGGCGTAGGCTCAAGTGTCTTACATCGTTGGAATCCTTGGCTCGAGCCGGACAAGATGCATGCCTCGGATTGGCTCGTCACCCTGGGTGCATTTTCGGGTATTTTGGGTTTTCCGTAAAACCTACTTTTGCGAACTAGTCCTAGGTTTTTGGGCCGGCCGGAACCAAACCAGTGCGGCAAGATTCTATGGAGTCCGAATGTCAATAATTATCAAAAAAAAGTGGAAATTTGGGTTCACGGTCCCTAAGGGCCGCCGAAACGTTCCGAGTGGGAGGGGCCCCTTTTACTAAATTGCCTATAACTCGTCAACGGAACGAGATATTTGCACCAAACTCAACGCGCCTGTGTGAGAGCTCATTCTGTGGTCGCGTGAAAAAGGACAGGGCTAACGGGCACTTGGTGGCGCTCTAACTGTTAAACAGGTGCCAAAATTATGTATTTCTATATGGCAAATCCCATGAAATGGCTGAAAGCGGCCCTCTTCCTGCCTGATTTGCATACAACCTCACAAAACCGGCCGTGCGCATGCGTCACCTGGCCCTAAAGAGGCCTGGAAGCTTTTATGGACGTCGGGCCACCGGTGGCCCTTTAACTGTTATAAAGGTGTAAAATGCTCTATAATATCCTATGCAAAATGACATTTAAATGACTGAAAAAGGGTCTGCTCTGCTCAAAACTTCACCAAATTAGCTGAGCATGTGCGCCATATTATTCCGAGGAAGCGTGCAAAGTTTGACGGAGATCGGGCCATCGGTGGAGGTGTCGCAGTTTAAAAGGTAAAACAAAAATCACCACATTTCCATGAAAAATGAGCCAAAAAGGCAAAAAAGCGACTTTCTCCTCTCCGAGGCACATGTTAAAAGGCTTGATAAAGTTTTTGGAAAGCAGCAGCACAAGCGTCAAGTGCGTGGACCCTAAGGTTTTTTTTTTATAGGCCTTTTTAGTCCCTTTTTATTAGGGGTTCAAGCACTTCAGTGCTGAAACCCTATTGTTATTGTTAATTTTCCCATCATGCAACATTCTCCACGTAAAACTGATCGGGCAGGACGAACCGTAAGTCGTAGAGACTTGAAACTTTGGGGGCTGGTAGTACTCTCACCGCCTACAGCCTCACCAAGGCACGCCCCGATTGGCCCATAGGTGGCGCTACAGCGGGCAAAAGTACGAAATGGCTCATAACTCCTCAACCGTCGGGCGTAGGCTCAAGTGTCTTACATCGTTGGAATCCTTGGCTCGAGCCGGACAAGATGCATGCCTCGGATTGGCTCGTCACCCTGGGTGCATTTTCGGGTATTTTGGGTTTTCCGTAAAACCTACTTTTGCGAACTAGTCCTAGGTTTTTGGGCCGGCCGGAACCAAACCAGTGCGGCAAGATTCTATGGAGTCCGAATGTCAATAATTATCAAAAAAAAGTGGAAATTTGGGTTCACGGTCCCTAAGGGCCGCCGAAACGTTCCGAGTGGGAGGGGCCCCTTTTACTAAATTGCCTATAACTCGTCAACGGAACGAGATATTTGCACCAAACTCAACGCGCCTGTGTGAGAGCTCATTCTGTGGTCGCGTGAAAAAGGACAGGGCTAACGGGCACTTGGTGGCGCTCTAACTGTTAAACAGGTGCCAAAATTATGTATTTCTATATGGCAAATCCCATGAAATGGCTGAAAGCGGCCCTCTTCCTGCCTGATTTGCATACAACCTCACAAAACCGGCCGTGCGCATGCGTCACCTGGCCCTAAAGAGGCCTGGAAGCTTTTATGGACGTCGGGCCACCGGTGGCCCTTTAACTGTTATAAAGGTGTAAAATGCTCTATAATATCCTATGCAAAATGACATTTAAATGACTGAAAAAGGGTCTGCTCTGCTCAAAACTTCACCAAATTAGCTGAGCATGTGCGCCATATTATTCCGAGGAAGCGTGCAAAGTTTGACGGAGATCGGGCCATCGGTGGAGGTGTCGCAGTTTAAAAGGTAAAACAAAAATCACCACATTTCCATGAAAAATGAGCCAAAAAGGCAAAAAAGCGACTTTCTCCTCTCCGAGGCACATGTTAAAAGGCTTGATAAAGTTTTTGGAAAGCAGCAGCACAAGCCTCAAGTGCGTGGACCCTAAGGTTTTTTTTTTATAGGCCTTTTTAGTCCCTTTTTATTAGGGGTTCAAGCACTTCAGTGCTGAAACCCTATTGTTATTGTTAATTTTCCCATCATGCAACATTCTCCACGTAAAACTGATCGGGCAGGACGAACCGTAAGTCGTAGAGACTTGAAACTTTGGGGGCTGGTAGTACTCTCACCGCCTACAGCCTCACCAAGGCACGCCCCGATTGGCCCATAGGTGGCGCTACAGCGGGCAAAAGTACGAAATGGCTCATAACTCCTCAACCGTCGGGCGTAGGCTCAAGTGTCTTACATCGTTGGAATCCTTGGCTCGAGCCGGACAAGATGCATGCCTCGGATTGGCTCGTCACCCTGGGTGCATTTTCGGGTATTTTGGGTTTTCCGTAAAACCTACTTTTGCGAACTAGTCCTAGGTTTTTGGGCCGGCCGGAACCAAACCAGTGCGGCAAGATTCTATGGAGTCCGAATGTCAATAATTATCAAAAAAAAGTGGAAATTTGGGTTCACGGTCCCTAAGGGCCGCCGAAACGTTCCGAGTGGGAGGGGCCCCTTTTACTAAATTGCCTATAACTCGTCAACGGAACGAGATATTTGCACCAAACTCAACGCGCCTGTGTGAGAGCTCATTCTGTGGTCGCGTGAAAAAGGACAGGGCTAACGGGCACTTGGTGGCGCTCTAACTGTTAAACAGGTGCCAAAATTATGTATTTCTATATGGCAAATCCCATGAAATGGCTGAAAGCGGCCCTCTTCCTGCCTGATTTGCATACAACCTCACAAAACCGGCCGTGCGCATGCGTCACCTGGCCCTAAAGAGGCCTGGAAGCTTTTATGGACGTCGGGCCACCGGTGGCCCTTTAACTGTTATAAAGGTGTAAAATGCTCTATAATATCCTATGCAAAATGACATTTAAATGACTGAAAAAGGGTCTGCTCTGCTCAAAACTTCACCAAATTAGCTGAGCATGTGCGCCATATTATTCCGAGGAAGCGTGCAAAGTTTGACGGAGATCGGGCCATCGGTGGAGGTGTCGCAGTTTAAAAGGTAAAACAAAAATCACCACATTTCCATGAAAAATGAGCCAAAAAGGCAAAAAAGCGACTTTCTCCTCTCCGAGGCACATGTTAAAAGGCTTGATAAAGTTTTTGGAAAGCAGCAGCACAAGCGTCAAGTGCGTGGACCCTAAGGTTTTTTTTTTATAGGCCTTTTTAGTCCCTTTTTATTAGGGGTTCAAGCACTTCAGTGCTGAAACCCTATTGTTATTGTTAATTTTCCCATCATGCAACATTCTCCACGTAAAACTGATCGGGCAGGACGAACCGTAAGTCGTAGAGACTTGAAACTTTGGGGGCTGGTAGTACTCTCACCGCCTACAGCCTCACCAAGGCACGCCCCGATTGGCCCATAGGTGGCGCTACAGCGGGCAAAAGTACGAAATGGCTCATAACTCCTCAACCGTCGGGCGTAGGCTCAAGTGTCTTACATCGTTGGAATCCTTGGCTCGAGCCGGACAAGATGCATGCCTCGGATTGGCTCGTCACCCTGGGTGCATTTTCGGGTATTTTGGGTTTTCCGTAAAACCTACTTTTGCGAACTAGTCCTAGGTTTTTGGGCCGGCCGGAACCAAACCAGTGCGGCAAGATTCTATGGAGTCCGAATGTCAATAATTATCAAAAAAAAGTGGAAATTTGGGTTCACGGTCCCTAAGGGCCGCCGAAACGTTCCGAGTGGGAGGGGCCCCTTTTACTAAATTGCCTATAACTCGTCAACGGAACGAGATATTTGCACCAAACTCAACGCGCCTGTGTGAGAGCTCATTCTGTGGTCGCGTGAAAAAGGACAGGGCTAACGGGCACTTGGTGGCGCTCTAACTGTTAAACAGGTGCCAAAATTATGTATTTCTATATGGCAAATCCCATGAAATGGCTGAAAGCGGCCCTCTTCCTGCCTGATTTGCATACAACCTCACAAAACCGGCCGTGCGCATGCGTCACCTGGCCCTAAAGAGGCCTGGAAGCTTTTATGGACGTCGGGCCACCGGTGGCCCTTTAACTGTTATAAAGGTGTAAAATGCTCTATAATATCCTATGCAAAATGACATTTAAATGACTGAAAAAGGGTCTGCTCTGCTCAAAACTTCACCAAATTAGCTGAGCATGTGCGCCATATTATTCCGAGGAAGCGTGCAAAGTTTGACGGAGATCGGGCCATCGGTGGAGGTGTCGCAGTTTAAAAGGTAAAACAAAAATCACCACATTTCCATGAAAAATGAGCCAAAAAGGCAAAAAAGCGACTTTCTCCTCTCCGAGGCACATGTTAAAAGGCTTGATAAAGTTTTTGGAAAGCAGCAGCACAAGCGTCAAGTGCGTGGACCCTAAGGTTTTTTTTTTATAGGCCTTTTTAGTCCCTTTTTATTAGGGGTTCAAGCACTTCAGTGCTGAAACCCTATTGTTATTGTTAATTTTCCCATCATGCAACATTCTCCACGTAAAACTGATCGGGCAGGACGAACCGTAAGTCGTAGAGACTTGAAACTTTGGGGGCTGGTAGTACTCTCACCGCCTACAGCCTCACCAAGGCACGCCCCGATTGGCCCATAGGTGGCGCTACAGCGGGCAAAAGTACGAAATGGCTCATAACTCCTCAACCGTCGGGCGTAGGCTCAAGTGTCTTACATCGTTGGAATCCTTGGCTCGAGCCGGACAAGATGCATGCCTCGGATTGGCTCGTCACCCTGGGTGCATTTTCGGGTATTTTGGGTTTTCCGTAAAACCTACTTTTGCGAACTAGTCCTAGGTTTTTGGGCCGGCCGGAACCAAACCAGTGCGGCAAGATTCTATGGAGTCCGAATGTCAATAATTATCAAAAAAAAGTGGAAATTTGGGTTCACGGTCCCTAAGGGCCGCCGAAACGTTCCGAGTGGGAGGGGCCCCTTTTACTAAATTGCCTATAACTCGTCAACGGAACGAGATATTTGCACCAAACTCAACGCGCCTGTGTGAGAGCTCATTCTGTGGTCGCGTGAAAAAGGACAGGGCTAACGGGCACTTGGTGGCGCTCTAACTGTTAAACAGGTGCCAAAATTATGTATTTCTATATGGCAAATCCCATGAAATGGCTGAAAGCGGCCCTCTTCCTGCCTGATTTGCATACAACCTCACAAAACCGGCCGTGCGCATGCGTCACCTGGCCCTAAAGAGGCCTGGAAGCTTTTATGGACGTCGGGCCACCGGTGGCCCTTTAACTGTTATAAAGGTGTAAAATGCTCTATAATATCCTATGCAAAATGACATTTAAATGACTGAAAAAGGGTCTGCTCTGCTCAAAACTTCACCAAATTAGCTGAGCATGTGCGCCATATTATTCCGAGGAAGCGTGCAAAGTTTGACGGAGATCGGGCCATCGGTGGAGGTGTCGCAGTTTAAAAGGTAAAACAAAAATCACCACATTTCCATGAAAAATGAGCCAAAAAGGCAAAAAAGCGACTTTCTCCTCTCCGAGGCACATGTTAAAAGGCTTGATAAAGTTTTTGGAAAGCAGCAGCACAAGCGTCAAGTGCGTGGACCCTAAGGTTTTTTTTTTATAGGCCTTTTTAGTCCCTTTTTATTAGGGGTTCAAGCACTTCAGTGCTGAAACCCTATTGTTATTGTTAATTTTTCCATCATGCAACATTCTCCACGTAAAACTGATCGGGCAGGACGAACCGTAAGTCGTAGAGACTTGAAACTTTGGGGGCTGGTAGTACTCTCACCGCCTACAGCCTCACCAAGGCACGCCCCGATTGGCCCATAGGTGGCGCTACAGCGGGCAAAAGTACGAAATGGCTCATAACTCCTCAACCGTCGGGCGTAGGCTCAAGTGTCTTACATCGTTGGAATCCTTGGCTCGAGCCGGACAAGATGCATGCCTCGGATTGGCTCGTCACCCTGGGTGCATTTTCGGGTATTTTGGGTTTTCCGTAAAACCTACTTTTGCGAACTAGTCCTAGGTTTTTGGGCCGGCCGGAACCAAACCAGTGCGGCAAGATTCTATGGAGTCCGAATGTCAATAATTATCAAAAAAAGTGGAAATTTGGGTTCACGGTCCCTAAGGGCCGCCGAAACGTTCCGAGTGGGAGGGGCCCCTTTTACTAAATTGCCTATAACTCGTCAACGGAACGAGATATTTGCACCAAACTCAACGCGCCTGTGTGAGAGCTCATTCTGTGGTCGCGTGAAAAAGGACAGGGCTAACGGGCACTTGGTGGCGCTCTAACTGTTAAACAGGTGCCAAAATTATGTATTGCTATATGGCAAATCCCATGAAATGGCTGAAAGCGGCCCTCTTCCTGCCTGATTTGCATACAACCTCACAAAACCGGCCGTGCGCATGCGTCACCTGGCCCTAAAGAGGCCTGGAAGCTTTTATGGACGTCGGGCCACCGGTGGCCCTTTAACTGTTATAAAGGTGTAAAATGCTCTATAATATCCTATGCAAAATGACATTTAAATGACTGAAAAAGGGTCTGCTCTGCTCATAACTTCACCAAATTAGCTGAGCATGTGCGCCATATTATTCTGAGGAAGCGTGCAAAGTTTGACGGAGATCGGGCCATCGGTGGAGGTGTCGCAGTTTAAAAGGTAAAACAAAAATCACCACATTTCCATGAAAAATGAGCCAAAAAGGCAAAAAAGCGACTTTCTCCTCTCCGAGGCACATGTTAAAAGGCTTGATAAAGTTTTTGGAAAGCAGCAGCACAAGCGTCAAGTGCGTGGACCCTAAGGTTTTTTTTTTATAGGTCTTTTTAGTCCCTTTTTATTAGGGGTTCAAGCACTTCAGTGCTGAAACCCTATTGTTATTGTTAATTTTCCCATCATGCAACATTCTCCACGTAAAACTGATCGGGCAGGACGAACCGTAAGTCGTAGAGACTTGAAACTTTGGGGGCTGGTAGTACTCTCACCGCCTACAGCCTCACCAAGGCACGCCCCGATTGGCCCATAGGTGGCGCTACAGCGGGCAAAAGTACGAAATGGCTCATAACTCCTCAACCGTCGGGCGTAGGCTCAAGTGTCTTACATCGTTGGAATCCTTGGCTCGAGCCGGACAAGATGCATGCCTCGGATTGGCTCGTCACCCTGGGTGCATTTTCGGGTATTTTGGGTTTTCCGTAAAACCTACTTTTGCGAACTAGTCCTAGGTTTTTGGGCCGGCCGGAACCAAACCAGTGCGGCAAGATTCTATGGAGTCCGAATGTCAATAATTATCAAAAAAAAGTGGAAATTTGGGTTCACGGTCCCTAAGGGCCGCCGAAACGTTCCGAGTGGGAGGGGCCCCTTTTACTAAATTGCCTATAACTCGTCAACGGAACGAGATATTTGCACCAAACTCAACGCGCCTGTGTGAGAGCTCATTCTGTGGTCGCGTGAAAAAGGACAGGGCTAACGGGCACTTGGTGGCGCTCTAACTGTTAAACAGGTGCCAAAATTATGTATTTCTATATGGCAAATCCCATGAAATGGCTGAAAGCGGCCCTCTTCCTGCCTGATTTGCATACAACCTCACAAAACCGGCCGTGCGCATGCGTCACCTGGCCCTAAAGAGGCCTGGAAGCTTTTATGGACGTCGGGCCACCGGTGGCCCTTTAAATGTTATAAAGGTGTAAAATGCTCTATAATATCCTATGCAAAATGACATTTAAATGACTGAAAAAGGGTCTGCTCTGCTCAAAACTTCACCAAATTAGCTGAGCATGTGCGCCATATTATTCCGAGGAAGCGTGCAAAGTTTGACGGAGATCGGGCCATCGGTGGAGGTGTCGCAGTTTAAAAGGTAAAACAAAAATCACCACATTTCCATGAAAAATGAGCCAAAAAGGCAAAAAAGCGACTTTCTCCTCTCCGAGGCACATGTTAAAAGGCTTGATAAAGTTTTTGGAAAGCAGCAGCACAAGCGTCAAGTGCGTGGACCCTAAGGTTTTTTTTTTATAGGCCTTTTTAGTCCCTTTTTATTAGGGGTTCAAGCACTTCAGTGCTGAAACCCTATTGTTATTGTTAATTTTCCCATCATGCAACATTCTCCACGTAAAACTGATCGGGCAGGACGAACCGTAAGTCGTAGAGACTTGAAACTTTGGGGGCTGGTAGTACTCTCACCGCCTACAGCCTCACCAAGGCACGCCCCGATTGGCCCATAGGTGGCGCTACAGCGGGCAAAAGTACGAAATGGCTCATAACTCCTCAACCGTCGGGCGTAGGCTCAAGTGTCTTACATCGTTGGAATCCTTGGCTCGAGCCGGACAAGATGCATGCCTCGGATTGGCTCGTCACCCTGGGTGCATTTTCGGGTATTTTGGGTTTTCCGTAAAACCTACTTTTGCGAACTAGTCCTAGGTTTTTGGGCCGGCCGGAACCAAACCAGTGCGGCAAGATTCTATGGAGTCCGAATGTCAATAATTATCAAAAAAAAGTGGAAATTTGGGTTCACGGTCCCTAAGGGCCGCCGAAACGTTCCGAGTGGGAGGGGCCCCTTTTACTAAATTGCCTATAACTCGTCAACGGAACGAGATATTTGCACCAAACTCAACGCGCCTGTGTGAGAGCTCATTCTGTGGTCGCGTGAAAAAGGACAGGGCTAACGGGCACTTGGTGGCGCTCTAACTGTTAAACAGGTGCCAAAATTATGTATTTCTATATGGCAAATCCCATGAAATGGCTGAAAGCGGCCCTCTTCCTGCCTGATTTGCATACAACCTCACAAAACCGGCCGTGCGCATGCGTCACCTGGCCCTAAAGAGGCCTGGAAGCTTTTATGGACGTCGGGCCACCGGTGGCCCTTTAAATGTTATAAAGGTGTAAAATGCTCTATAATATCCTATGCAAAATGACATTTAAATGACTGAAAAAGGGTCTGCTCTGCTCAAAACTTCACCAAATTAGCTGAGCATGTGCGCCATATTATTCCGAGGAAGCGTGCAAAGTTTGACGGAGATCGGGCCATCGGTGGAGGTGTCGCAGTTTAAAAGGTAAAACAAAAATCACCACATTTCCATGAAAAATGAGCCAAAAAGGCAAAAAAGCGACTTTCTCCTCTCCGAGGCACATGTTAAAAGGCTTGATAAAGTTTTTGGAAAGCAGCAGCACAAGCGTCAAGTGCGTGGACCCTAAGGTTTTTTTTTTATAGGCCTTTTTAGTCCCTTTTTATTAGGGGTTCAAGCACTTCAGTGCTGAAACCCTATTGTTATTGTTAATTTTCCCATCATGCAACATTCTCCACGTAAAACTGATCGGGCAGGACGAACCGTAAGTCGTAGAGACTTGAAACTTTGGGGGCTGGTAGTACTCTCACCGCCTACAGCCTCACCAAGGCACGCCCCGATTGGCCCATAGGTGGCGCTACAGCGGGCAAAAGTACGAAATGGCTCATAACTCCTCAACCGTCGGGCGTAGGCTCAAGTGTCTTACATCGTTGGAATCCTTGGCTCGAGCCGGACAAGATGCATGCCTCGGATTGGCTCGTCACCCTGGGTGCATTTTCGGGTATTTTGGGTTTTCCGTAAAACCTACTTTTGCGAACTAGTCCTAGGTTTTTGGGCCGGCCGGAACCAAACCAGTGCGGCAAGATTCTATGGAGTCCGAATGTCAATAATTATCAAAAAAAAAGTGGAAATTTGGGTTCACGGTCCCTAAGGGCCGCCGAAACGTTCCGAGTGGGAGGGGCCCCTTTTACTAAATTGCCTATAACTCGTCAACGGAACGAGATATTTGCACCAAACTCAACGCGCCTGTGTGAGAGCTCATTCTGTGGTCGCGTGAAAAAGGACAGGGCGACCGGCCACTTGGTGGCGCTCTAACTGTTAAACAGGTGCCAAAATGATGTATTTCTATGGCAAATCCCATGAAATGGCTGAAAGCGGCCCTCTTCCTGCCTGATTTGCATACAACCTCACAAAACCGGCCGTGCGCATGCGTCACCTGGCCCTAAAGAGGCCTGGAAGCTTTTATGGACGTCGGGCCACCGGTGGCCCTTTAACTGTTATAAAGGTGTAAAATGCTCTATAATATCCTATGCAAAATGACATTTAAATGACTGAAAAAGGGTCTGCTCTGCTCATAACTTCACCAAATTAGCTGAGCATGTGCGCCATATTATTCTGAGGAAGCGTGCAAAGTTTGACGGAGATCGGGCCATCGGTGGAGGTGTCGCAGTTTAAAAGGTAAAACAAAAATCACCACATTTCCATGAAAAATGAGCCAAAAAGGCAAAAAAGCGACTTTCTCCTCTCCGAGGCACATGTTAAAAGGCTTGATAAAGTTTTTGGAAAGCAGCAGCACAAGCGTCAAGTGCGTGGACCCTAAGGTTTTTTTTTTATAGGCCTTTTTAGTCCCTTTTTATTAGGGGTTCAAGCACTTCAGTGCTGAAACCCTATTGTTATTGTTAATTTTCCCATCATGCAACATTCTCCACGTAAAACTGATCGGGCAGGACGAACCGTAAGTCGTAGAGACTTGAAACTTTGGGGGCTGGTAGTACTCTCACCGCCTACAGCCTCACCAAGGCACGCCCCGATTGGCCCATAGGTGGCGCTACAGCGGGCAAAAGTACGAAATGGCTCATAACTCCTCAACCGTCGGGCGTAGGCTCAAGTGTCTTACATCGTTGGAATCCTTGGCTCGAGCCGGACAAGATGCATGCCTCGGATTGGCTCGTCACCCTGGGTGCATTTTCGGGTATTTTGGGTTTTCCGTAAAACCTACTTTTGCGAACTAGTCCTAGGTTTTTGGGCCGGCCGGAACCAAACCTGCGCGGCAAGATTCTATGGAGTCCGAATGTCAATAATTATCAAAAAAAAGTGGAAATTTGGGTTCACGGTCCCTAAGGGCCGCCGAAACGTTCCGAGTGGGAAGGGCCCCTTTTACTAAATTGCCTATAACTCGTCAACGTAACGAGATATTTGCACCAAACTCAACGCGCCTGTGTGAGAGCTCATTCTGTGGTCGCGTGAAAAAGGACAGGGCTAACGGGCACTTGGTGGCGCTCTAACTGTTAAACAGGTGCCAAAATTATGTATTTCTATATGGCAAATCCCATGAAATGGCTGAAAGCGGCCCTCTTCCTGCCTGATTTGCATACAACCTCACAAAACCGGCCGTGCGCATGCGTCACCTGGCCCTAAAGAGGCCTGGAAGCTTTTATGGACGTCGGGCCACCGGTGGCCCTTTAACTGTTATAAAGGTGTAAAATGCTCTATAATATCCTATGCAAAATGACATTTAAATGACTGAAAAAGGGTCTGCTCTGCTCAAAACTTCACCAAATTAGCTGAGCATGTGCGCCATATTATTCCGAGGAAGCGTGCAAAGTTTGACGGAGATCGGGCCATCGGTGGAGGTGTCGCAGTTTAAAAGGTAAAACAAAAATCACCACATTTCCATGAAAAATGAGCCAAAAAGGCAAAAAAGCGACTTTCTCCTCTCCAAGGCACATGTTAAAAGGCTTGATAAAGTTTTTGGAAAGCAGCAGCACAAGCGTCAAGTGCGTGGACCCTAAGGTTTTTTTTTTATAGGCCTTTTTAGTCCCTTTTTATTAGGGGTTCAAGCACTTCAGTGCTGAAACCCTATTGTTATTGTTAATTTTCCCATCATGCAACATTCTCCACGTAAAACTGATCGGGCAGGACGAACCGTAAGTCGTAGAGACTTGAAACTTTGGGGGCTGGTAGTACTCTCACCGCCTACAGCCTCACCAAGGCACGCCCCGATTGGCCCATAGGTGGCGCTACAGCGGGCAAAAGTACGAAATGGCTCATAACTCCTCAACCGTCGGGCGTAGGCTCAAGTGTCTTACATCGTTGGAATCCTTGGCTCGAGCCGGACAAGATGCATGCCTCGGATTGGCTCGTCACCCTGGGTGCATTTTCGGGTATTTTGGGTTTTCCGTAAAACCTACTTTTGCGAACTAGTCCTAGGTTTTTGGGCCGGCCGGAACCAAACCAGTGCGGCAAGATTCTATGGAGTCCGAATGTCAATAATTATCAAAAAAAAGTGGAAATTTGGGTTCACGGTCCCTAAGGGCCGCCGAAACGTTCCGAGTGGGAGGGGCCCCTTTTACTAAATTGCCTATAACTCGTCAACGGAACGAGATATTTGCACCAAACTCAACGCGCCTGTGTGAGAGCTCATTCTGTGGTCGCGTGAAAAAGGACAGGGCTAACGGGCACTTGGTGGCGCTCTAACTGTTAAACAGGTGCCAAAATTATGTATTTCTATATGGCAAATCCCATGAAATGGCTGAAAGCGGCCCTCTTCCTGCCTGATTTGCATACAACCTCACAAAACCGGCCGTGCGCATGCGTCACCTGGCCCTAAAGAGGCCTGGAAGCTTTTATGGACGTCGGGCCACCGGTGGCCCTTTAAATGTTATAAAGGTGTAAAATGCTCTATAATATCCTATGCAAAATGACATTTAAATGACTGAAAAAGGGTCTGCTCTGCTCAAAACTTCACCAAATTAGCTGAGCATGTGCGCCATATTATTCCGAGGAAGCGTGCAAAGTTTGACGGAGATCGGGCCATCGGTGGAGGTGTCGCAGTTTAAAAGGTAAAACAAAAATCACCACATTTCCATGAAAAATGAGCCAAAAAGGCAAAAAAGCGACTTTCTCCTCTCCGAGGCACATGTTAAAAGGCTTGATAAAGTTTTTGGAAAGCAGCAGCACAAGCGTCAAGTGCGTGGACCCTAAGGTTTTTTTTTTATAGGCCTTTTTAGTCCCTTTTTATTAGGGGTTCAAGCACTTCAGTGCTGAAACCCTATTGTTATTGTTAATTTTCCCATCATGCAACATTCTCCACGTAAAACTGATCGGGCAGGACGAACCGTAAGTCGTAGAGACTTGAAACTTTGGGGGCTGGTAGTACTCTCACCGCCTACAGCCTCACCAAGGCACGCCCCGATTGGCCCATAGGTGGCGCTACAGCGGGCAAAAGTACGAAATGGCTCATAACTCCTCAACCGTCGGGCGTAGGCTCAAGTGTCTTACATCGTTGGAATCCTTGGCTCGAGCCGGACAAGATGCATGCCTCGGATTGGCTCGTCACCCTGGGTGCATTTTCGGGTATTTTGGGTTTTCCGTAAAACCTACTTTTGCGAACTAGTCCTAGGTTTTTGGGCCGGCCGGAACCAAACCAGTGCGGCAAGATTCTATGGAGTCCGAATGTCAATAATTATCAAAAAAAAGTGGAAATTTGGGTTCACGGTCCCTAAGGGCCGCCGAAACGTTCCGAGTGGGAGGGGCCCCTTTTACTAAATTGCCTATAACTCGTCAACGTAACGAGATATTTGCACCAAACTCAACGCGCCTGTGTGAGAGCTCATTCTGTGGTCGCGTGAAAAAGGACAGGGCTAACGGGCACTTGGTGGCGCTCTAACTGTTAAACAGGTGCCAAAATTATGTATTTCTATATGGCAAATCCCATGAAATGGCTGAAAGCGGCCCTCTTCCTGCCTGATTTGCATACAACCTCACAAAACCGGCCGTGCGCATGCGTCACCTGGCCCTAAAGAGGCCTGGAAGCTTTTATGGACGTCGGGCCACCGGTGGCCCTTTAACTGTTATAAAGGTGTAAAATGCTCTATAATATCCTATGCAAAATGACATTTAAATGACTGAAAAAGGGTCTGCTCTGCTCAAAACTTCACCAAATTAGCTGAGCATGTGCGCCATATTATTCCGAGGAAGCGTGCAAAGTTTGACGGAGATCGGGCCATCGGTGGAGGTGTCGCAGTTTAAAAGGTAAAACAAAAATCACCACATTTCCATGAAAAATGAGCCAAAAAGGCAAAAAAGCGACTTTCTCCTCTCCGAGGCACATGTTAAAAGGCTTGATAAAGTTTTTGGAAAGCAGCAGCACAAGCGTCAAGTGCGTGGACCCTAAGGTTTTTTTTTTATAGGCCTTTTTAGTCCCTTTTTATTAGGGGTTCAAGCACTTCAGTGCTGAAACCCTATTGTTATTGTTAATTTTCCCATCATGCAACATTCTCCACGTAAAACTGATCGGGCAGGACGAACCGTAAGTCGTAGAGACTTGAAACTTTGGGGGCTGGTAGTACTCTCACCGCCTACAGCCTCACCAAGGCACGCCCCGATTGGCCCATAGGTGGCGCTACAGCGGGCAAAAGTACGAAATGGCTCATAACTCCTCAACCGTCGGGCGTAGGCTCAAGTGTCTTACATCGTTGGAATCCTTGGCTCGAGCCGGACAAGATGCATGCCTCGGATTGGCTCGTCACCCTGGGTGCATTTTCGGGTATTTTGGGTTTTCCGTAAAAACCTACTTTTGCGAACTAGTCCTAGGTTTTTGGGCCGGCCGGAACCAAACCAGTGCGGCAAGATTCTATGGAGTCCGAATGTCAATAATTATCAAAAAAAAGTGGAAATTTGGGTTCACGGTCCCTAAGGGCCGCCGAAACGTTCCGAGTGGGAGGGGCCCCTTTTACTAAATTGCCTATAACTCGTCAACGTAACGAGATATTTGCACCAAACTCAACGCGCCTGTGTGAGAGCTCATTCTGTGGTCGCGTGAAAAAGGACAGGGCTAACGGGCACTTGGTGGCGCTCTAACTGTTAAACAGGTGCCAAAATTATGTATTTCTATATGGCAAATCCCATGAAATGGCTGAAAGCGGCCCTCTTCCTGCCTGATTTGCATACAACCTCACAAAACCGGCCGTGCGCATGCGTCACCTGGCCCTAAAGAGGCCTGGAAGCTTTTATGGACGTCGGGCCACCGGTGGCCCTTTAACTGTTATAAAGGTGTAAAATGCTCTATAATATCCTATGCAAAATGACATTTAAATGACTGAAAAAGGGTCTGCTCTGCTCAAAACTTCACCAAATTAGCTGAGCATGTGCGCCATATTATTCCGAGGAAGCGTGCAAAGTTTGACGGAGATCGGGCCATCGGTGGAGGTGTCGCAGTTTAAAAGGTAAAACAAAAATCACCACATTTCCATGAAAAATGAGCCAAAAAGGCAAAAAAGCGACTTTCTCCTCTCCGAGGCACATGTTAAAAGGCTTGATAAAGTTTTTGGAAAGCAGCAGCACAAGCGTCAAGTGCGTGGACCCTAAGGTTTTTTTTTTATAGGCCTTTTTAGTCCCTTTTTATTAGGGGTTCAAGCACTTCAGTGCTGAAACCCTATTGTTATTGTTAATTTTCCCATCATGCAACATTCTCCACGTAAAACTGATCGGGCAGGACGAACCGTAAGTCGTAGAGACTTGAAACTTTGGGGGCTGGTAGTACTCTCACCGCCTACAGCCTCACCAAGGCACGCCCCGATTGGCCCATAGGTGGCGCTACAGCGGGCAAAAGTACGAAATGGCTCATAACTCCTCAACCGTCGGGCGTAGGCTCAAGTGTCTTACATCGTTGGAATCCTTGGCTCGAGCCGGACAAGATGCATGCCTCGGATTGGCTCGTCACCCTGGGTGCATTTTCGGGTATTTTGGGTTTTCCGTAAAACCTACTTTTGCGAACTAGTCCTAGGTTTTTGGGCCGGCCGGAACCAAACCAGTGCGGCAAGATTCTATGGAGTCCGAATGTCAATAATTATCAAAAAAAAGTGGAAATTTGGGTTCACGGTCCCTAAGGGCCGCCGAAACGTTCCGAGTGGGAGGGGCCCCTTTTACTAAATTGCCTATAACTCGTCAACGTAACGAGATATTTGCACCAAACTCAACGCGCCTGTGTGAGAGCTCATTCTGTGGTCGCGTGAAAAAGGACAGGGCTAACGGGCACTTGGTGGCGCTCTAACTGTTAAACAGGTGCCAAAATTATGTATTTCTATATGGCAAATCCCATGAAATGGCTGAAAGCGGCCCTCTTCCTGCCTGATTTGCATACAACCTCACAAAACCGGCCGTGCGCATGCGTCACCTGGCCCTAAAGAGGCCTGGAAGCTTTTATGGACGTCGGGCCACCGGTGGCCCTTTAACTGTTATAAAGGTGTAAAATGCTCTATAATATCCTATGCAAAATGACATTTAAATGACTGAAAAAGGGTCTGCTCTGCTCAAAACTTCACCAAATTAGCTGAGCATGTGCGCCATATTATTCCGAGGAAGCGTGCAAAGTTTGACGGAGATCGGGCCATCGGTGGAGGTGTCGCAGTTTAAAAGGTAAAACAAAAATCACCACATTTCCATGAAAAATGAGCCAAAAAGGCAAAAAAGCGACTTTCTCCTCTCCGAGGCACATGTTAAAAGGCTTGATAAAGTTTTTGGAAAGCAGCAGCACAAGCGTCAAGTGCGTGGACCCTAAGGTTTTTTTTTTATAGGCCTTTTTAGTCCCTTTTTATTAGGGGTTCAAGCACTTCAGTGCTGAAACCCTATTGTTATTGTTAATTTTCCCATCATGCAACATTCTCCACGTAAAACTGATCGGGCAGGACGAACCGTAAGTCGTAGAGACTTGAAACTTTGGGGGCTGGTAGTACTCTCACCGCCTACAGCCTCACCAAGGCACGCCCCGATTGGCCCATAGGTGGCGCTACAGCGGGCAAAAGTACGAAATGGCTCATAACTCCTCAACCGTCGGGCGTAGGCTCAAGTGTCTTACATCGTTGGAATCCTTGGCTCGAGCCGGACAAGATGCATGCCTCGGATTGGCTCGTCACCCTGGGTGCATTTTCGGGTATTTTGGGTTTTCCGTAAAACCTACTTTTGCGAACTAGTCCTAGGTTTTTGGGCCGGCCGGAACCAAACCAGTGCGGCAAGATTCTATGGAGTCCGAATGTCAATAATTATCAAAAAAAAGTGGAAATTTGGGTTCACGGTCCCTAAGGGCCGCCGAAACGTTCCGAGTGGGAGGGGCCCCTTTTACTAAATTGCCTATAACTCGTCAACGTAACGAGATATTTGCACCAAACTCAACGCGCCTGTGTGAGAGCTCATTCTGTGGTCGCGTGAAAAAGGACAGGGCTAACGGGCACTTGGTGGCGCTCTAACTGTTAAACAGGTGCCAAAATTATGTATTTCTATATGGCAAATCCCATGAAATGGCTGAAAGCGGCCCTCTTCCTGCCTGATTTGCATACAACCTCACAAAACCGGCCGTGCGCATGCGTCACCTGGCCCTAAAGAGGCCTGGAAGCTTTTATGGACGTCGGGCCACCGGTGGCCCTTTAACTGTTATAAAGGTGTAAAATGCTCTATAATATCCTATGCAAAATGACATTTAAATGACTGAAAAAGGGTCTGCTCTGCTCAAAACTTCACCAAATTAGCTGAGCATGTGCGCCATATTATTCCGAGGAAGCGTGCAAAGTTTGACGGAGATCGGGCCATCGGTGGAGGTGTCGCAGTTTAAAAGGTAAAACAAAAATCACCACATTTCCATGAAAAATGAGCCAAAAAGGCAAAAAAGCGACTTTCTCCTCTCCGAGGCACATGTTAAAAGGCTTGATAAAGTTTTTGGAAAGCAGCAGCACAAGCGTCAAGTGCGTGGACCCTAAGGTTTTTTTTTTATAGGCCTTTTTAGTCCCTTTTTATTAGGGGTTCAAGCACTTCAGTGCTGAAACCCTATTGTTATTGTTAATTTTCCCATCATGCAACATTCTCCACGTAAAACTGATCGGGCAGGACGAACCGTAAGTCGTAGAGACTTGAAACTTTGGGGGCTGGTAGTACTCTCACCGCCTACAGCCTCACCAAGGCACGCCCCGATTGGCCCATAGGTGGCGCTACAGCGGGCAAAAGTACGAAATGGCTCATAACTCCTCAACCGTCGGGCGTAGGCTCAAGTGTCTTACATCGTTGGAATCCTTGGCTCGAGCCGGACAAGATGCATGCCTCGGATTGGCTCGTCACCCTGGGTGCATTTTCGGGTATTTTGGGTTTTCCGTAAAAACCTACTTTTGCGAACTAGTCCTAGGTTTTTGGGCCGGCCGGAACCAAACCAGTGCGGCAAGATTCTATGGAGTCCGAATGTCAATAATTATCAAAAAAAAGTGGAAATTTGGGTTCACGGTCCCTAAGGGCCGCCGAAACGTTCCGAGTGGGAGGGGCCCCTTTTACTAAATTGCCTATAACTCGTCAACGTAACGAGATATTTGCACCAAACTCAACGCGCCTGTGTGAGAGCTCATTCTGTGGTCGCGTGAAAAAGGACAGGGCTAACGGGCACTTGGTGGCGCTCTAACTGTTAAACAGGTGCCAAAATTATGTATTTCTATATGGCAAATCCCATGAAATGGCTGAAAGCGGCCCTCTTCCTGCCTGATTTGCATACAACCTCACAAAACCGGCCGTGCGCATGCGTCACCTGGCCCTAAAGAGGCCTGGAAGCTTTTATGGACGTCGGGCCACCGGTGGCCCTTTAACTGTTATAAAGGTGTAAAATGCTCTATAATATCCTATGCAAAATGACATTTAAATGACTGAAAAAGGGTCTGCTCTGCTCAAAACTTCACCAAATTAGCTGAGCATGTGCGCCATATTATTCCGAGGAAGCGTGCAAAGTTTGACGGAGATCGGGCCATCGGTGGAGGTGTCGCAGTTTAAAAGGTAAAACAAAAATCACCACATTTCCATGAAAAATGAGCCAAAAAGGCAAAAAAGCGACTTTCTCCTCTCCGAGGCACATGTTAAAAGGCTTGATAAAGTTTTTGGAAAGCAGCAGCACAAGCGTCAAGTGCGTGGACCCTAAGGTTTTTTTTTTATAGGCCTTTTTAGTCCCTTTTTATTAGGGGTTCAAGCACTTCAGTGCTGAAACCCTATTGTTATTGTTAATTTTCCCATCATGCAACATTCTCCACGTAAAACTGATCGGGCAGGACGAACCGTAAGTCGTAGAGACTTGAAACTTTGGGGGCTGGTAGTACTCTCACCGCCTACAGCCTCACCAAGGCACGCCCCGATTGGCCCATAGGTGGCGCTACAGCGGGCAAAAGTACGAAATGGCTCATAACTCCTCAACCGTCGGGCGTAGGCTCAAGTGTCTTACATCGTTGGAATCCTTGGCTCGAGCCGGACAAGATGCATGCCTCGGATTGGCTCGTCACCCTGGGTGCATTTTCGGGTATTTTGGGTTTTCCGTAAAACCTACTTTTGCGAACTAGTCCTAGGTTTTTGGGCCGGCCGGAACCAAACCAGTGCGGCAAGATTCTATGGAGTCCGAATGTCAATAATTATCAAAAAAAAGTGGAAATTTGGGTTCACGGTCCCTAAGGGCCGCCGAAACGTTCCGAGTGGGAGGGGCCCCTTTTACTAAATTGCCTATAACTCGTCAACGTAACGAGATATTTGCACCAAACTCAACGCGCCTGTGTGAGAGCTCATTCTGTGGTCGCGTGAAAAAGGACAGGGCTAACGGGCACTTGGTGGCGCTCTAACTGTTAAACAGGTGCCAAAATTATGTATTTCTATATGGCAAATCCCATGAAATGGCTGAAAGCGGCCCTCTTCCTGCCTGATTTGCATACAACCTCACAAAACCGGCCGTGCGCATGCGTCACCTGGCCCTAAAGAGGCCTGGAAGCTTTTATGGACGTCGGGCCACCGGTGGCCCTTTAACTGTTATAAAGGTGTAAAATGCTCTATAATATCCTATGCAAAATGACATTTAAATGACTGAAAAAGGGTCTGCTCTGCTCAAAACTTCACCAAATTAGCTGAGCATGTGCGCCATATTATTCCGAGGAAGCGTGCAAAGTTTGACGGAGATCGGGCCATCGGTGGAGGTGTCGCAGTTTAAAAGGTAAAACAAAAATCACCACATTTCCATGAAAAATGAGCCAAAAAGGCAAAAAAGCGACTTTCTCCTCTCCGAGGCACATGTTAAAAGGCTTGATAAAGTTTTTGGAAAGCAGCAGCACAAGCGTCAAGTGCGTGGACCCTAAGGTTTTTTTTTTATAGGCCTTTTTAGTCCCTTTTTATTAGGGGTTCAAGCACTTCAGTGCTGAAACCCTATTGTTATTGTTAATTTTCCCATCATGCAACATTCTCCACGTAAAACTGATCGGGCAGGACGAACCGTAAGTCGTAGAGACTTGAAACTTTGGGGGCTGGTAGTACTCTCACCGCCTACAGCCTCACCAAGGCACGCCCCGATTGGCCCATAGGTGGCGCTACAGCGGGCAAAAGTACGAAATGGCTCATAACTCCTCAACCGTCGGGCGTAGGCTCAAGTGTCTTACATCGTTGGAATCCTTGGCTCGAGCCGGACAAGATGCATGCCTCGGATTGGCTCGTCACCCTGGGTGCATTTTCGGGTATTTTGGGTTTTCCGTAAAACCTACTTTTGCGAACTAGTCCTAGGTTTTTGGGCCGGCCGGAACCAAACCAGTGCGGCAAGATTCTATGGAGTCCGAATGTCAATAATTATCAAAAAAAAGTGGAAATTTGGGTTCACGGTCCCTAAGGGCCGCCGAAACGTTCCGAGTGGGAGGGGCCCCTTTTACTAAATTGCCTATAACTCGTCAACGTAACGAGATATTTGCACCAAACTCAACGCGCCTGTGTGAGAGCTCATTCTGTGGTCGCGTGAAAAAGGACAGGGCTAACGGGCACTTGGTGGCGCTCTAACTGTTAAACAGGTGCCAAAATTATGTATTTCTATATGGCAAATCCCATGAAATGGCTGAAAGCGGCCCTCTTCCTGCCTGATTTGCATACAACCTCACAAAACCGGCCGTGCGCATGCGTCACCTGGCCCTAAAGAGGCCTGGAAGCTTTTATGGACGTCGGGCCACCGGTGGCCCTTTAACTGTTATAAAGGTGTAAAATGCTCTATAATATCCTATGCAAAATGACATTTAAATGACTGAAAAAGGGTCTGCTCTGCTCAAAACTTCACCAAATTAGCTGAGCATGTGCGCCATATTATTCCGAGGAAGCGTGCAAAGTTTGACGGAGATCGGGCCATCGGTGGAGGTGTCGCAGTTTAAAAGGTAAAACAAAAATCACCACATTTCCATGAAAAATGAGCCAAAAAGGCAAAAAAGCGACTTTCTCCTCTCCGAGGCACATGTTAAAAGGCTTGATAAAGTTTTTGGAAAGCAGCAGCACAAGCGTCAAGTGCGTGGACCCTAAGGTTTTTTTTTTATAGGCCTTTTTAGTCCCTTTTTATTAGGGGTTCAAGCACTTCAGTGCTGAAACCCTATTGTTATTGTTAATTTTCCCATCATGCAACATTCTCCACGTAAAACTGATCGGGCAGGACGAACCGTAAGTCGTAGAGACTTGAAACTTTGGGGGCTGGTAGTACTCTCACCGCCTACAGCCTCACCAAGGCACGCCCCGATTGGCCCATAGGTGGCGCTACAGCGGGCAAAAGTACGAAATGGCTCATAACTCCTCAACCGTCGGGCGTAGGCTCAAGTGTCTTACATCGTTGGAATCCTTGGCTCGAGCCGGACAAGATGCATGCCTCGGATTGGCTCGTCACCCTGGGTGCATTTTCGGGTATTTTGGGTTTTCCGTAAAACCTACTTTTGCGAACTAGTCCTAGGTTTTTGGGCCGGCCGGAACCAAACCAGTGCGGCAAGATTCTATGGAGTCCGAATGTCAATAATTATCAAAAAAAAGTGGAAATTTGGGTTCACGGTCCCTAAGGGCCGCCGAAACGTTCCGAGTGGGAGGGGCCCCTTTTACTAAATTGCCTATAACTCGTCAACGTAACGAGATATTTGCACCAAACTCAACGCGCCTGTGTGAGAGCTCATTCTGTGGTCGCGTGAAAAAGGACAGGGCTAACGGGCACTTGGTGGCGCTCTAACTGTTAAACAGGTGCCAAAATTATGTATTTCTATATGGCAAATCCCATGAAATGGCTGAAAGCGGCCCTCTTCCTGCCTGATTTGCATACAACCTCACAAAACCGGCCGTGCGCATGCGTCACCTGGCCCTAAAGAGGCCTGGAAGCTTTTATGGACGTCGGGCCACCGGTGGCCCTTTAACTGTTATAAAGGTGTAAAATGCTCTATAATATCCTATGCAAAATGACATTTAAATGACTGAAAAAGGGTCTGCTCTGCTCAAAACTTCACCAAATTAGCTGAGCATGTGCGCCATATTATTCCGAGGAAGCGTGCAAAGTTTGACGGAGATCGGGCCATCGGTGGAGGTGTCGCAGTTTAAAAGGTAAAACAAAAATCACCACATTTCCATGAAAAATGAGCCAAAAAGGCAAAAAAGCGACTTTCTCCTCTCCGAGGCACATGTTAAAAGGCTTGATAAAGTTTTTGGAAAGCAGCAGCACAAGCGTCAAGTGCGTGGACCCTAAGGTTTTTTTTTTATAGGCCTTTTTAGTCCCTTTTTATTAGGGGTTCAAGCACTTCAGTGCTGAAACCCTATTGTTATTGTTAATTTTCCCATCATGCAACATTCTCCACGTAAAACTGATCGGGCAGGACGAACCGTAAGTCGTAGAGACTTGAAACTTTGGGGGCTGGTAGTACTCTCACCGCCTACAGCCTCACCAAGGCACGCCCCGATTGGCCCATAGGTGGCGCTACAGCGGGCAAAAGTACGAAATGGCTCATAACTCCTCAACCGTCGGGCGTAGGCTCAAGTGTCTTACATCGTTGGAATCCTTGGCTCGAGCCGGACAAGATGCATGCCTCGGATTGGCTTGCCCTTCAGGCTCCAATTTCGAGTAAATTGCGTTTTTGTGTAAAACCTACTTTTGCTAACTACTCCTAGGTTTTTGGCCTGATTGGAACCAAACCACTGCAGAAATATTCACTGGAGTCTGATTGTCAATAATCATAAAAAAAAAAATTCAATTTCAATTGTCGGTTGCTAAGGGGAACCAAAACGTTTGATGGCACCAGAGCCACTTTTACTAAAATGGTTATAACTTGTGAACGGAAAGAGATATTTTCGCTAAATTTGGGACACATGTTCATGAGCACAATCTGAGGTGGCATGAAAAAAATTGCGACGATTGGCCACTTGGTGGCGCTATAACATGGAAAAAAATCATGACAATGGTAATAACCACATCCAAACGTTAGTCTAATGAAAGATGGCATGCAGTGTCTTTGTCCAGGGTACCTTGATAGTCTATGAGAACATTGGTGTAGCTAAAAAAACTCAGTATACGTCATCAGCAAAATGCCCTGAAGGAGCCTGAGACTTTTCAAGCCAGCGTTTTTTCACAGGAGTGACCTCCTTATACTCCTGAATCCTTGCCGAGTCCAACAATACCAAACATGCCAGGTTTTGCCTTTTGGTTTTGTAACGTGTCATTTAGAGCTTAAAAAGAATTACTGTTATCTTCAAAGACCATTAGTCCGATCGAGACAAAAAAAAAAAAACACAGGCAATTTGAAAACATAAGTAAATAGCTAAACAATAATGCCCAAATGTCAAAATTATGATAGAAACTAAAAAAAAAAAAAAATCCAATCAATATCACCGATGCATAATTTTTATGCTCTCATAAATATAAGTGTCTCAACTTCAAAACAAAATGAGATATTTACAAAAAATTTGAGACATGTATATGGGCACACTTTTAGGACTATTAATAAAACTACATTTAATCAAAAAAATTAAAAGTTAATTAACCTAACATTCATTCCAAATATCAAAATCAACAATTTACTATATATAGTGCTATTAAATGTTCCTTAAAATATTTTTTAAAACTCATTTTTCTTGTGTAGAGTGTCTCTTGTCAAAATGTGTAATATCAATGGTAAATCCTTCAATAGTTTCATTCTTCTTTACATTTTACAGTCCGATGTTTTGCAGTGGTTTTCGAAATAAAATAAAAATCCCTTTTATGCATGCCTGCTGTTAAAATCATGACTAGCACTACTATACAAAAATTGAGAGTAAAGGAAATTAGGAATTCTAGATACAGAAATATTTATTATAAAACAAAGCAGAGACAATCTTTCACCTGTACATTTTTTGTCTATATGCACTCGACCAAACAACTGGGCCATAATCTAAGCTAGAACCATTGTTTTAGAAATACATTTGTAACCCGGGTAACCCAGGCCACCAGTAAATGACTTGAGAGTTGGAAAAAGTTAAGAAATATAAAGAATTAAAGTGTTCTACAAAGAAACGCGATTCATCCAATCACTGATTGTGCTGCATTGACTGACAGCCCTAAGAACCAACAGTAGCGGCATGTTCATTAGGCCCGCCCACAGTTCGCGCCGGTGCCGTCGTCAGCATTCAACAGACGAAATCAGATGAGAACAGGTCAGACAGGCAGCAGCACACGGAGCATTTCTCCACAAACTTCTTTCACAAAATCATAATCGAACGGGAACTGTGATTGAGTGCACTTGGAAACTTTGGATACGTCAGGCTGGTGTGTTGTCATAGAGAGAAAAGTGGAGTGGAAATCTGTATTGAATTTGGTTTTGGTGAGTGATTTTTAAAAATATTAAATCTGAATATAAAAAGACATATGAAAGATATAGCTAGGTATGTCAATTTCAGAAATGATTTGATATGAGTAGGCCGCACTCACAGCACGAGCTGAGCTAGTTAGCTAACGCTAAAGCTACCACATGTAACGATGCTTATTGTATCATCATGAGTTGAGACAATGAGTGTTTTATGAGTGTTGATCTGTTCTATAAATGTCGATAAGTTAGATTAATGAGTCATTTGAGATGCGCATACTTAACGTTAATTATTGTACGTTTGTCTTGTCTTTTGCAAGGCTGTGTTTCCTTATTCTCAGTTTATTCCTATGTGAAAGTGATCCGCAAGTATCCTGTTTTGAAACTATCAACTGGTAAGATGTCTTCAATCAATCACTAAATCCCATGAATCAAAGTCCTTTGAGTCCGAAAAACAAAAGAAAATTGATTTATTTTTTCTTCTGAAATGGACAGACTTTGTTTTTTGTACTTGAACTGATCGGAGAAATTTGAACAACTCTTTAAACTGAATCCTTTGATTCACGATATTTGTTCAACTGAGTAGTTTTATTCATGAACTTTGTTCAACTGAATCTTTTCATCTTTCCAGCATTTCCAATTCATATTGTGGAATATACTGTTTACTATTGACAGTAAATGTGTTTATTGGAAGGAATTCTGAATCATTGTGTTTTGACTCGAATCCAATATCTAATTACATTTCTTTTTTTACATTTCATCATTCATTCATCCCAAAAGAAATGACTAGTCGTTAAGGCTGTAAGGTTAGTCAACCAGAGAAATCCTTAGTCAACCAAAGTCCTGTCCTGCACAACGATCAGTCAATAAAATAAAAATAAAAAAAGATGCGATGTTTTGCATTTTTATTGAACATTTATTAAACAATTGTCATAGAGCATTTATAAAACAACAACAAAAAATCAATACTACATAAAACTATAATAATAAAATTAGTTGAAAAGTGAATTTAGTAGTGATTTTTTTTAACTGCAAAGTGAGAAGTTCTGTCCTAGATCTATAGTGACCGTCACAATCGCGCACCTGAAAAATCATAACAAAAGCTCTAGTTTATACTGGTGTATATTCTTCTTTACTTTCAAAGCTTTGTGTTAACTTTTGTTCAGCCGATCTAGGCATTTTAAAACACACAAACCCAAATAGCCTAAAAAACAATCCTAATAATTATAGGCTGTACAGTAGGAAGGCATATAGGTTTATTTTCATTTTGTAACATTATTTAGGCTATTTTCAAACGCGTCAAGTGTACAAATAAAAACATAAAACACAATCTATTGAGTCAGTCTAATAAAGCCGTTAAAGCTACTTACAGATTTGCAGGCCTAGTCCACCTTTTTTATGTTGTGGACCAAAAACACTAACATTTCCACATTCTTGGGTAAAAGACAGCTCCTCGACTTAACAATAAATCCTGCTTTGGAAAATATGTGCTCTAGAGGAGTGGAGGTTGAAGGGATGCAGAGCAGGCGTCTTTTGCGCGCTCAAGTTCGTTATTTCAAATGTAGGCACGCGGCATGTGCGCTGATAATGGAAGCGACACGCTCATTTTTTCCAAGCGCGTTCGTGCCGCATCGAGATAAAAACATCTTAACTTTTCAGAATGCTGCAAGCGCACCGTAGGTCATGTAACAAGAACCTTAACAACAACAACAACAAGCTTAGAAACAACAGACGCCTCCGGAGCGCAACCGCCCTAGCGCTTTGGAAAAAGGAGAACGCGCCGCGCCTAGCGTTTTCTACGCCTATATGTGAATGGCGCAGCAGCATAGCTTGCACTCCACAGTCTTGTCTTTTTTTGTAAAATGCAGCCAGAGAAAAGATTTAGATTTCTTGGAGATTTTGTTGACTAAAGCCAAAACAAATAGCATTCTAACTGAATGAATACAGCAAAACTACCTATATTCCTTACTGAGCGCGAAGCAGCAGTGCAGCCAGCCGCAGGTGCGGTTCCCGAGTGTTCTACGTGCTGCGCTAAACTGGCGCAGAATAGCCTAAATTAAAACATTTAAATTTGGGGATAAATTTCTTTCTGCGCATGAGCACTTTCAGTTGTATTATGTGTGATGAGTTACGGTTTCAGCCGTTCCTTTGAAAATGGCTGAGGGTCGAAAGAGAAAAAATGTATACGAAGTGTATGATAAGAAGAGAAAGGCCGCAGAATATAGAAACAAGACCAGAGTGATTTTGGGTGAATATTTCACACCCTGGCGTGCGCTAAAAGCACAGGTTGGGCTTCCCACTGATGCCGTAGTCGCGAAAATTCTACTAGACGGGTAAAGTTTGTAGGGATGCTCCGATCAGGATTTTTGCAGCCGATACCGATTGCCGATTTATTGTCATGGTGATCGGCCGATACCGATCCCGATTAGTGCTGCCACTAACGACTAATTTTCTAACGACTAATCTTTCGACTAATTTTTCGATTAGTCGACTAATCTAAACGACTAATTAAAAAAAAAATCAAGTGTTTATTTCGTTGTGTCCATTTTATTTTGAACTCAACTGAAGGGCCAAAACATAAAATGTCACCTGTTCAAAAACATTATGTATTAACAATCTAAGCATTAAGTATCTGCATTTCCATTAGGCTATACCATATTGGTCAGAGTCCTAATCTAATCCTCTAATAACAAACATGTATGTATTACTTAAATTAGCTCTCAGGCACGCAGTTATGTAGCTCGCGTTTACACCTGCGTGCATGGCGGGCCCGTACCGCGGTTCGCGGGAATGTGAAAGCAACACGGACTCGGGAGCGCTTGTTCAGGAAGTTAAGTAACCTGCCCATGCGTTTTAGCTGATTATGATGCATTTAGTTAAATAAAACACATGTAAGGGATGATAGTGTTGATGATTTACCTTGGATACGCGAGAGTTGAGTCTGCAGTGTATTCGCGCATTGCGCGTGCAATCAGGGCAACACATTTGGAAATCCACTGTCTCCTCAAAAGAGTCCGTTTGAAAAACACAATATATTGACCCGCGTCCTGTTTTCTATCATGCGCCGTGCACGTTTGCTATGGCATAAGATGCACGCAAACTCAACAGGGTTCGATAGAATTGAGTGTGAAACCAGACCAACGCTGCGGGGGGCGCCGGGAACAATCGCGCTCGCGCTCGGACCGCAGCAAACGAGCCCACTGTAAAAGCTCCGTCACCTGCCGCCGCAATTTTTCATATCAAAGCAGTGAAGGCGGGCGGGAACGTGAAGGAAAATTATAGCAGATAAACCAGCAGGGCGCGCATGGCGCACAGACTGGTGTGTGGAGGTGAATTAAAGTGAGCCGTTTGTGACGGGAGACCAAAAATAAATAGCGGTCAATAGTAAAACGACACGTCGACTAAAAAAATTGCCGTCGACTAATTTGCATGGTCGATTACGTCGACTAAGTCGACTAATCGCGGCAGCACTAATCCCGATACCGATGCTTAATATAAGACAAAGATAAATACAAACAAAATGGAGCACTCTGATGCAGCCCACAAGGTTTAATTAAACATTGTCCAATAGTAAACTTTGGAGGACAAAATAAACATTTAAATACCTAAAATAGAGAGTCTGATGTAACTTTAACCTGGTCTAATACAAGTCTAAGCAGGACAAAATTAATTTAATTAGATTAATTATTAATTTAATTAGAACAAATTGGAGTAGTTTGATGCTACTCATTAGAAGGGATGGGCATTTCAAGCAAAAATAATATTCGAAGATCTGGGTATTATTCGCTTATTCGAAAATCGCACCCCTCCCCCATATGCACGCACACATGCATAGGCCACACACATGAGAAAAGCGGAGTGGTGTGACGTTTAAATATAACTTAAAAACATAAATATACGGTTCATATTTATGTTTTATAGTAGGCTAATATAGTGTTCTTTTTAAAAAAAAAAGTCATATGTTGATTATATTAAAAGGGAACCGCATGAGATGAGTAAGATAGGATCATAAGATGCCCAATATATCGGAAAACATTTGGAATGGGTCAGGCATGATTTTGACCACTTAATTAAGTTTTGTTTTGTAGAAAGCCATTCTTTAAAGTGAATTTCGTTTTGTAAAAATTGTATCTTAATTTCAAACTTTAGTTTCATCATCCATTTGCCTGAATTTAATAAATAATAAGCGAAATATAGCAGACAATATAATCAGGACACGGACACGCCGGCGCGTGAACTGGAGCGCATCTCATAAGTGAACCGAACCTCAACTTGCCTCACATACCTGAGAATGTATAGTTCAGGCTTGAAATGTCTACTTAAAAAAAACAACAACTATTTAAATCGATAATAAATGGGCTACTCTCTGCTTAGGCTAATCCGTATGAAGTGTGCATTTCTCTCTATAAGCGCGTTCACTATGCGAAGATGGCGTCAACATCGCCAACTGTATCGTTGCAGTTTATTAATAAACAATTAAAATGTATCATGCTGCATAAACATTACTTTTGCCGGTTCTTTGTGGCAAGCTTTATGCATGCGCTTGATATGCGAAATATAGGCAATATAGCCTATTATGATGACGCTCATTATGGTTTAATATTTTCTCCCATATATATATTTAATTAAATTAATATAGATATGCGATTTGACTAATGGCTTAAATGAACTACTACTAGTCGACTAGAAAAAAACTTTAGTCGTGCACGGGCAGCGCAACTTATTTAACATATTTTCTAACCAGCATGTCACTGCGGGCGTTCTGAGCGAGTGGCGCTGTGGACTGAGCGAGCGAAGCATACTCTTCAAAAAGGCGCTCTCTCTGGAGGACAATGATCCTCCATGTGAGATTCCTTTGAAACATACACGGCAAATAGCATTGTTTCTCGACACATCATAGCAGCCTAATTCCACACCGGCGATGACATGACTGCCAAAACATTTAAGTCCCCACGCATCATATAGGCTACCTCCTCACATTTTGACGTCATCAAATTGTGATCGGTTTGTGAGATCGGCCAAGTTGAGTGAGTACCGATCGAGTCATAAAATGTGATGATCGCCCGATACCGATCTCCGGCCGATCGATCGTAGCATCCCTAAAAAATCCATTTAAAATCACTGCTAGTAAAAGTTAAGATATGATTAGCGATGCTAGCCCTGGCACAAGTCATGCACGGCGTAGACACGGTAAACATCTCAATTTGTCTAAAGTAGCCTTATGACCAAATGCTAAATGATATTACGCTGAAATATTCTAAAACCTTGTGTGTTCATTTTCGATAATTCCAATGTATTCACCATAGTATTTATTACACAAATGCAACAAGCTACTTCTCCATTGCATATCATGTCTCGAGTCCTCGGTCACTCAATCGATCAGTATAATAAGTAAATAAAACACAGAAGGGCATTTGACATTTTGTCTTGCATGAATGCTTTTGAGTTAGTTTATAATTTGCTACATAATTGTGCCACCAAACGTGACTACCCAAATATGGATGCCCTTCCAAACAATCTACTTTGCATATCTGTGCGCCCTCTCGGGAGCAAATAGTGTTGCGCATGTGCATTTTAAAAAAAAATTGGAGAGGGCGGGTCTTCTCTAAAATTCGGAAAGATCCTCCGCTATACCTTTAACATTGTGTCGAATAACATGGATTCATTGATTGTAATGACATTAGGGATGCACGATGATATCGGGACAACATCGGTATCGGCCGATAAAAGCTTAAAATGACCATCATCGGCATCAGCCGATATGAATATTTCTGCCGATGAGCCTTGCCGATAGGGTGGCGTGTTTCCTATGCGCACGTGACGCGAACGAAGCATGAGCGCCAGCAACTTAAACTTCCAACTAGGGATGTGCGTCTCACAGTTTTTGATCGTGGATGATTAAAATGTCTCCACGATCTGCTTTTGAAAAAAAAACATAGTATCGTGCATTCAATCAGTTCAATTCTGGCGCCTTCATCTCAACATACTGTACAACGCGACGTACATTCACATCACATCACATGTAAACGCAGAGGTAGAGTTACACTCACGGGACACGGGACACCGCAATTCACAAAAGTTCATTATTTGCATGTGCGTCAAAGTCTTGCTAGTTAAACATGTCATACACGTGCTGATGCGCTGTTCTAACATCCGCTTTTCTGAGCACGTTACACCCGACGCTCACATGAACTAAAAGCCAGTCACAGAGTCTGCATACTGGACTAATCTTTCGAGTCTTATTGCGCTAATACTGTCAAATACACACACGGTTTACATAAACAAAGTTGGTTATGTCTAAAGTGAAAGCAAACAGAGAAAATCTGCTTGTCAAATGCGTGTATATTAGACGCGTCGCGTGCAGTTCTTAAAGAGACAGTATAATATGCTGCCGCTTGTCCTTAAAGAGATACTGCACCCAGAAATAAAAATTCTGTCATTATTTACTCACTCTAATGTTGTTCCAAACCTGTATTCATTTCTTTCTTGTGCTTAAATATACAATGGAAGTCACTGAAGTACAGCAACTGTTTGGTTAGCCACATTCTTCCAAATAACTTTTATAATTTCAACAGAAGAAAGAAACTTGAGAGAGTAAATGATGACAATTTAAATTTTCGGGAGAACTATAGGGGCTCGACAGCCTTAGTCAACGGGTTGGCGCGTATGGTTGAGTCGCGGAGAGATTGTGATATTGTGGTTAGGTCTCAGCAGCAGGAGGGATGTAGAGGTCAGTAAGCTGGGCTGAGTTGAGTGGGGGACGGAGGGGGGTGACTCTGGGACGCCAGAGTCACTGTCGAGCCCTCTTGAGGTGTCGTGGGCTAGTCGACGAAACACTGAGGACGGAAGGTGCCCACTTGAAGACCCTAGAGATGTCCCCTACTCGGTTCAATCCAGACGGTTGTCGTGCTGGTCCTGTAGTTGCAGCCGTCGCGTGCACTAACGCGCCAAGTACACTGCTGCCGTTAACTCCGGACAGAAGGGGAGTCACACTACCTTATGGAAAGAAGCGTAAATGGATGGAGAAGCATAGTTTACTGTAAAGCTACGTCTTAGTTTTGCTTATCTTGGCGAAAGCCGAGTACAAATCAGCATGAAGTTTTAACATCTACTCTCGTATAATGGAAATCATCTCGTTAATGTTAATAAAACAACAAAACACAAAGAGGAAATCACTCACTGCTCTTGACTGAGAACTTTAATAGAAGCTTTAATAAGCTTTTTTTGCACTTAAAAAAAAACACACAAATATATCGGTATCGGCATCGGGCAAAATTAGTCTGAAAATATCGGCATATCGAATATCGGCCAAAATCCTATATCGTGCATCCCTAAATTACATGGATTGTGTCTAATGACATTGTGTCTTACATGGATTCATGGTTTTCTAAACAAACCTTATCAAAACATGGAGCAAATCCGACCTTTCGCGAGTTGGGGCGCGCAATGTTCCATGACGCATAATAACATTCCATTTGTAGGGTATTGACTGTACCCCTTATTTACACTCTTAGTGCGTTAGAGCTGTGATGCTCGGCTACCGGAGCTGATTGCGCCCAATCTAATGAATGCTTGTGTTTACACCAGCCACGACGCAGCATTTCAGAAGCGTCTCTCCACGCCACTTCCCTAAAGATAGGCGCCTAGTTTATATTCGACGGACACCATGTCCAAGCCACACCACACCGTATACAAAATAAGAGTAAAAGTCAATTTCAAATATTTTGCGAACTAGTCCCTGGTTTTTTGCCCAAACGGGACTAGACCAGTCTAGGACAATTCTCTGGACTCTCTAGGTCAATAATTATCGAAAAAGTTGAACTTTTGCATTTTTCATATTGTTATAACAGGATGATTTAGAAAAGGGGCATGGCAATAAAACTCAAAAAGCCTATATCTCTTCAATGAATGCTCAGATGTTATTAAAAACAAGTCTGAACATGTGGGCCATGACTCTAAATAATCATGAAAATTTTTCGGACAGATTGGACAAAATATGCCTGTATAACAGTTAAAAAGGTGAACATTATATGAACATAATGGCCTATTAAGCCAATAAGTGGTATTTTACTGCCCCCTGCTGTTTAAAAAAAGTCATTTTGTCACACTACTCAACTATAATTAATATTTAGACTTTATAAATTCACTATTTTAACATTTACAAAAAAATTTGGTCAAAAATCATCTATTGAAGTGACAATTGAGTCAAATTGGCTCCTGAAGTTCCAAATGTTTCTATCTACAACAGAATGAGTGTGTGTAGATTAAATGATATGAAAAACATGGCATATTGTATAAGTAGGCTGTAATAGCACTGTTGTCCACTAGATGGAGCAGCAGCATTACACATTTCTAATCTTTTTATCAGCTTTCAGCATTGGCTAGAAACATGGTAAATCATAGTAAAAAAGGTCAATCATGCTAGAATCCTGGTAAATTATTCTAGAATGTACTATATCATGGTAAATCATCCTATAACATGGTATATCAAGGTAAACTATGGAAAATCATACTGGAACATGGTAAATCATACTGGAACATGGTAAATCATGAAAAATCACACTGAAATGTAGTATATCATGGTAAATCATGCTTACTACATAAAACTTAATGTCTTTTGATGCTTTTGTGCTTAACGGCCTTAAAAGGCCTTAACTGCTTGAACCCCGATAAATGCTGCTTGCAGCTTTAATTAGGTGTTCAAGCACGAAGTGCTGAAAACCTATTGTATTTGTACTGATTTTTATTATTATTATTATTATTATTATTATTCTCCTGTAAAACGCATCGTGCAGCCCAAACCGTAAGTGCTGGAGAGTTGAAACTTTGTCAGATGGTAGTACAAAAATCGAGGAGAGGTTATCAAATTATGAGCCCGATTGGCCCATAGGTGGCGCTATAGCGATCAATTGCGCAAAACTGCTCATAACTCCTAAACCGTAAGTCGTAGACTCAAGTGTCTTATATCATTGGAAAGCTGGAGGCCTGACGTAAAAAACGTATATCTCCGATTTCATTTCCGGTATGCAAATTTTTCCGCCATTTTGAATTTTGTCAAAAACCTAATTTTGCGAACTAGTCCCTGGTTTTTCGCCCGATCAAAACCAAACAAATGCATACATGTTCTCTGGAGTCTGATTATCAATCGTTATCGAAAAAAAGTTGAATTTTCAATTTCCGGTCGCTAGGGGGAGTAAAATGATCGTTGTGGGAGGAGCCTATTTTACTAAAATGGCTATAACTCGAAAAGTAAATGAGATATCTTCACCAAACTCAAGAGACATGTGTATGAGGACAGTTTGAGGTCACAGTAAAAAGATCGCGACGATCGAACACTAGGTGGCGCTATAACATAAAAAAAACATAAAAAGGGCTATGACCACCTGACCGTTAGTCCGATTGACTTGAAAATTGGTATGCAGTGTCTTGCTCCAAGGCCCCATGTATGTGTATGAGGAAATTGGCGTAACTCAAAAAACATGGCCGCCATTGGCCAATGAATTTGAGCACCTATTAGACGAGGTTAACGAAGGCCGATCGGAACGAAACTCGATGGGCATGTTCAACTCATGGCCCAAGAGGTCTGTAAGAGTTTTGAAAGAAATCGGCCACTAGTTGGCGCTAACGAGTTTTACGGCTCTGTAATCACGTGGTGTTGCACACATCCCCACAATATGCATATCATTTGATAGATCTCCTCATGCTAAACAACTTTGCCTCTAGAACCATTGCTGTCAATTGAATCGTTCATTAAATATTCACGAATATGTTAAAAACCTACTTTTGCGAACTAGTCCCTGGTTTTTCGCCCGATCGGAACCAGACCAGTCTAGGTCAATTCTCTGGTCTCTCTAGATCAATAATTATCGAAAAAAAGTTGAACTTTTGCATTTTTCGTATGGCTATAATAGGGTCATTTAGAAAAGGGGCGTGTCCAAATACACTCAAAAGCCTATAAATCATAAATAAAAACTCAGAACTTGACAAAAATTGATGAGCATATGTGTCATACCATGGTGAAGAAGCATGCAAAGTTTCATGGAGATCGGACAATAGGTGGCGCTATAACTGTTGAAAAGCTTTAAAACCATGCATTTCCTATGGTAAATTGCCTGTATTGGCTGTAAATGGCCTTTTCCATCTATGATTGTAAAATTTTCACATCTTATTGTTTAAAAGCAGTGCAGTACAATTATCTGGACTCTCTAGATCAATAATTATCAGAAAAGGTATAATTTTTTCATTTGAATGGCTATAATAGTGTAAATTGGATGGCTATAAGATTTTGGATGGCTATAACAGCCAATAAGTGGTATTTTACTGCCCCCTGCTGTCATTTCATCATACTACTCCCTAATATTGTTATATATAATTGAAATGTAGACTTTATTAAATCATTATTTTCACATTTACAATCACATTTTGTCCAAATTCATCTATTGGAGTATTATGGACTGCATTTATTTATTTTATTTATTACTATTTACAATTGTGTCACAGGAAGGCTGAAAACGAAAGTATAACGTTGGGCCACGCCCCCCAAGTACAAATTCACTCATAACTCGAAAACAGAAAGTCTCTGCACGCTCAAATTTTGATGGTAAGGTCTCTCGGGGTTCTTGATCCAAATCTATCGTCGCGGGGCTCGGGAACGCCCCCCGCGACGAATTCTTAGTTAATGTTAACTAATGTAGTTAACATTAACTAAGAAAGAACAATACTCCTTCAGCATTTGTTAATCTTTGTTAATGTTAATTTCAACATTTACAAATACTTTATTAAAATCTTGTTAACATTAGTTAATGCACTGTGAACTAACAATGAACAGCTGGATTTGTATTAACTAATGTTAACAAAGATGAACAAAAACAGTAACAAATGTATTGCTCATGGTTCATGTTAATTAATACATTAACTACTGTTTAATAAATGAACCTTATTGTAAAGTGTTACCGACATTTTTAATCTTTTTTATCTGCTTTCAGCATTGGCTAACAAACAAACGCTTAAAGCTATTTTTTTATTAGTTTTAATATAGTTTTATATTATTACATCACAAAGAAATATGTTAAATGCATGCTTATACACCATTAAAAGAGATTTTCACAATAACATATCCCGTGTGTGTGTGTGTAAGCATATGTCTACATATGAATGCAAAAGCTTGTGTGACCAGCAGAGGGCAGTAGAAGACCACTTATTGGCTCACTTTCATTTTGACACACTTGATTAGGGATGGGAATTGATAAGAATTTAACGATTCCGATTCCATTATCGATATTGCTTATCGATTCTCATTGGGTGAGGGAATAAGTACAAATTTGTTTGTTTGTATTAACTTATTGAACTTATAACTTATTTTGTTTGTTAATTATTATTAACTCGCTGACACAGCACAGAGTATTAGGGGTGTGAACCTACAATGGTCTCACGGTTCGGTTCGATTCCGATTATCATGTCATCGATTCAGTTCAATTTGATATCTCGATGCATTACATGCACTGCATCCTCAATTTTACTTCAAAAGTGATGTGTGTGTGTGTGTGTGTGTGTGCGTGCGCGTGTTCACCCGTTCGTGAAGTCGCAGTGACAGAAACAGTGAGATTCCAGTTTAAGTTTCATGGGACTAAAGTCTGTTCATGATGTGTGGCCAAATGTTTCTGCATATTGGAGGTCCCCCCCCCCCCCCCCCCCCCCCCCTTTGATGAAATGGAAATTTTACAGGTGTTGCAGCAAGTGACCATATTGTTATGAGGCGCCGTCATACTCTCATTGAGCATGTGCGCGAGTTTGAGTGTGTGTGTGCTCGCGTCTCATATGAGTATGTGCGTGGAGAGTTTGTGTGTGCGCGCGCGTCTCATATGAGTTTGTGTGTGAGCGCGCGCGTCTCATATGAGTATGTGCGTGCAGAGTTTGTGTGTGCGCGCGCGTCTCATATGAGTTTGTGTGTGCGCGCGCGCGTCTCATATGAGTATGTGCCTGGAGAGTTTCGCGCATCTCGTGTGTGTAGAGTTTGCATGTATGCGTGAGCGACTTTAGGTGTGTCGTTGTGCATTTCATATGTATTTGTTTGAGCATTCAGCAGTATACATGTATGTTTGACTACTTAGTATACGTGTATATGCAAGTGTTTCATATATGTGTGCGTGAATGAAGTTTGATTTAAGCCCTAGACGGCACCTCATATATTGTCGTCTTTTCGCGTGAAATATAACCAAACGAGCGCTTCTGCCTCGATGTTATGTTTGATGCGTTCTGAATCAAAATAACGCAGCGCGTGTGTGACGTCATGACACATTTGCAACGAGCGGAACCGATAAGCGGAATCGTTAAGCAGGCATACTAACGGTGCCAGGGAATTGGTTAACTGGGCACCGGTTCTGAAGAAGAAAATTAATATAAAATAGTACTGCAAAAAAAAACAGTTTACTGTAGTGTAAAGTTATTCTATTGCTGTTATATATTTATTGTCCAACATTTACATTTTAGTACAATTACATTTATTTGCTGAATTCGTTTATTTCATTGAACTTATTTTTGTATGTAAGGTTATGTGTACCTCCTGGGAAACGGTCTAACGTTATAACTTTATGAACTTACATCACTTTATTCTTCTTACCTGTCACACTTAATGTAGAGATTAATATAATTAATTAAATCCTTGAACTTCCCTGTCTCAAGTTATGTGGGGGGAAAGCCTAGCAGCAACTTCTTTTTAACGGATATAACGTTAACTGTTGTGAATTAAAATAATCACCTAATTATTTCAACCTAAAAATGACCTCTGCACTGGACTAAATATATGTACAATATATGACTGCCGAGTCGCTTTCACCCCAAAATGGCGGACGCGTAGGGCTGCTGCTGGGCGCTGGTGTTGCAATGGAACGTTCTATTGGCTTTCACTTCTTGTCAATATACGTTCTTTGCCTGAACTAACAATGAACAGCTGGATTTGTATTAACTAACGTTAACACTAGAAGTGCCAGAATTCCATAACTACTAGAACTGCCACAAGCGGTCATTTTGACCGTTAGATTGCAAACTCTATATCTTTAATGATAAATACCCAATTGAGAGATTAATGCATTTGTTGTATTAGGATATCTTTTAAAAACAAAACAACACCAAACTGTACATTTTAAAAAGTTTAATGATACATTTATAAATAATTATATCAGTAGCCCGTAATTATCGCATAGGGCCTATTCACAACAGAGCTATATTTCCATATCCCTTCAACATAACTCAGAACAAGATAATAACAACTAAAAGTATCTTATTTAGATATTCTTTTGACAGTGAGAGAGTCAATGTCACGGTTTATGAATTCGCTGTCTCCTTTCTCGTCTTGTTGTGTGTGTGTGTGCGTGGTCGCTGATCAATGTAGCTGATCAGCACGTGCGCTCTGATCAACGCGCCAGCTGCAACTGATCAGCGATTGACCCTTTTCAGTGTTACTGTTCTCGCCTAGTCTTTGGGTGTTTCTCAAAACCAAGAATGCAAAGAACGGACTTGTGTTCTTGGGGAGAACGCTCTTGCTAGTTGTTCTTGGAAGAATGAACTCACAAGGTGACGAGCACACAGAACGCTGCTGACAGTTTGAGACGATGTGTTCTTGCTGGTATTGCGCAATAATACCCCCGCACAGACACCGTCTGCAGTACCCAAACATAACAAGAATTGTTGACGATAACAGCCAGGCTGCAATGGTCTCTTGACTGTGGGGAAAAACGAGTCTGTGAGCAAACTGGCCGGTTGGCTCGATAGCTAACGTTACACCCGCAGGCGCTTATGGAGATTCTCACTTCCGAAAACGTTTGAGCACATTTTCGATTAGCCATACATTTTCGTAAATTGCCAATATTTGAAATCTACACAGTTGATTTCTCGCATCAAATGTTCTCAGAAGTGAATTTAGTGATAAAATAGTGTACGTAATTTTAGAAAAACGAAATACTGTATTGACCTGCCTCTCCTTCCTCGAATGCCGAATTGAATGCTGGGATATTTCTGCCGTCAAGTTCACACAAGTTACCAACCGATGCATCCTCGGTAAAATGGGCATGTCAAGAACACATCCGGGATTTTTTACTGTTCTTGCCAAAATGCAAACTTCTGTATTGGGACAGTACTTGGGCCACAAAAGATGACGTTTCACAAGAACACAAGGACACAAGTACAGACAAGAACACAGATTGAGAAAGGCCCTTTGTCAGATCGTTGTGGATTTTTCCTGCGTGTTTGTTCCCTGCCTGTATACGTTTTCCGTGTGTCATCCCGTGTTCAGCACTCCTGGTTCAGCACTCACTCCAGCGTCCCTGTGCTGCCAAGGGCTTCATACCGGACATTTGCACACCTTCACTTTCCCAGCATCTGACCAGCTCTCAATAAACATATCTGTCATTTTGCAATTGAATCTTCTGATTATTTCCTAATAGACAAAGGTCAACCGCGAGAAATGTAACAAAAGAATACCGCAAAATTCAGTGCGGTCAATATGACCGTCTATGGCCGAAATAGGTAAATATGTTCATTTGTTTGTTTGCCTTATGTGTAATTTATATTAAAAACATTTTAAATGAAAATACAGACACTTTTAGGAAAAGTCGGGTACCAGCAGGATTTTATTTATTTTTTCAACAAAGTTATTGCAGATATAAAATTCAAAACGGTCAAAATGACCGTCGTGGCCGTTTTAGTGTTAACAAAGATGAACAAAAACAGTAACAAATGTATTGCTCATGGTTAGTTCATGTTAATTAATACATTAACTAATGTTTAATAAATGAACCTTATTGTAAAGTGTTACCGACATTTTTAATCTTTTTTATCAGCTTTCAGCATTGGCTAACAAACAAACGCTTAAAGCTATTTTTTTATTAGTTTTAATATAGTTTTATATTATTACATCACAAAGAAATATGTGAAATGCATGCTTATACACCATTAAAAGAGATTTTCACAATAACATATCCCATGTGTGTGTGTGTGTGTGTGTGTGTGTGTGTGTGTGTGTGTGTGTGTGTGTGTGTGTGTGTGTGTGAGCATATGTCTACATATGAATGCAAAAGCACTTGTGAAAACACTTTATTAATAAGTAGAGTGACCAGCAGAGGGCAGTAGAAGACCACTTATTGGCTCACTTTCATTTTGACACACTTGATTTTCACCAGTATTCTGCACTAAAGCAAACCAGTTTTTCCATGTGAACTATTATAACACAATTATATTTTGTCAAAGTTTATCACTTCATTTTTATTGACACTTCACATTAATGCTAGCAATATGGTGCATCATGATAAATCACGATAGAAACATGGTAAATCATTGTAAACAATACTATTACATGGTGTATCATGGCAAATCATGCTACAATCCTGCGGTAAATCATTCTAGAATGTGGTTTATCATGGTAAATCATCCTATAACATGGTAAATC
Source organism: Rhinichthys osculus (assembly GCA_029959095.1). Lineage (NCBI taxonomy): Eukaryota > Metazoa > Chordata > Actinopteri > Cypriniformes > Leuciscidae > Rhinichthys > Rhinichthys osculus. The sequence continues at coordinate 38,398,887 of JARWKJ010000006.1, read as the reverse complement.
ATGCTACAATCATATTAAATCATACTAGAATATGTTCAATTGTGCTAAATCATGCTAGAACAGGATAAATCATGGTGAATCATACTAGAACTTGGCATATCATGGTAAACTATGGTAAATCATGCTAGATTCATGGTAAATCATACTGGAACATTGTAAATAATGAAAAATCACACTGAAATGGGGTATATCATGGTAAATCATGCTAAAACATGGTCTATTCTCAGTGGTTAAATGCTTGCTACATACAACTTAATGACTTTTGATGCTTTTGTGCTTAAGGGCCTTAAAGGCCTTAAATGCTTGAACACCGCTAAATGCTGCTTGCAGCTTTAATTATTATTATTATTATTATTATTCTGCCGTAAAACGCATCGTGCAGACCAAACCGTAAGGGCTGGAGCTCTGAAACTTTGTCAGATGGTAGTACAAAAATCGAGGAGAGGTTATCAAAGTATGAGCCCGATTGGCCCATAGGGGGCGCTATAGCAACCAAAAGCGCAAAACTGGTCATAACTCCTAGACCGTAAGTCGTAGAGTCAAGTGTCTTATATCATTGGAAAGCTGGTCACCTGACGAAAAAAACGTATATCTCCGATTTCATTTCCGGTATGCAAATTTTCCCGCCATTTTGAATTTCGTCAAAAAACAACTTTTGCGAACTAGTCCCTGGTTTTTCGCCCGATCAAAACCAAACAAATGCATACATGTTCTCTGGAGTCTGAATATCAATAATTATCGAAAAAAAGTTTACATTTCGATTTACGGTCAATAGGGGGAGTAAAATGATCGTTGTGGGAGGAGCCTATTTTACTAAAATGGCTATAACTCGAGAAGTAAATGAGATATCTTCACCAAAATCGACACACATGTGTATGAGGACAGTCTGGGGTCACAGTAAAAAAAAACGCGTCGATCTACCACTAGATGGCGCTATAGCATAAAAAAAAAACATAAATAGGGCTATGACCACCTGACCGTTAGTCCGATTGACTTGAAAATTGGTATGCAGTGTCTTGGTCCAATGCCCCATGTGTGTGTATGAGGACATTGGCGTATCTCAAAAAACATGGCCGCCATCACCAATGAAGTTTGAGCACCTGTGAGACGAGGTTAACGGAGGCCAATCGGAACGAAACTCAATGGGCATGTTCGACTCATGGCCCAAGAGGTCTGTAAGAGTTTTGAAAGAAATCGGCCACTAGTTGGCGCTAACGAGTTTTACAGCTCTGTAATCACGTGGTGTTGCACACATCCCCAAAATATGCATATCAATTGATAGATCTCCTCATGCTGAACAACTTTGCCTCTAGAACCATTGCTGTCAATCAAATCGTTCATTAAATATTCACGAATATATTAAAAACCTACTTTTGCGAACTAGTCCCTGGTTTTTCGCCCGATTGGAACCAGACCAGTCTAGGACAATTCTCTGGACTCTCTAGATCAATAATTATCGAAAAAAAGTTGAACTTTGCCCTTTGGTTCACTGTAACAGGGTCATTTAGAAAATGGGCGTGTCAAAATACACCCAAAAGCCTATAAATCATAAATGAAAACTCAAATCTTGACAAAAATTGATGAACATATGTGTCATACCATGGTAAAGAAGCATGCAAAGTTTCATGGAGATCGGACCATATGTGGCGCTATAACTGTTAAAAAGCTTTAAAACCATACATTTCCTATGGTAAATTGCCTGTATTGGCTGTAAATGGTCTTTTCCATCTATGATCGTATAATTTTATATAAAACCAGTGCAGTACAATTATCTGGACTCTCTAGATCAATAATTATCAGAAAAGGTATAATTTTTTTTATTTGGATGGCTATAACAGCCAATAAGTGGTATTTTACTGCCCCCTGCTGTCATTTCATCATACTACTCCCTAATATTGTTATAGTTCATATTTAGACTTAAATCTAATATAAGATAAAATCATTATTTCAACATTTACAATCACATTTTGTAAAAAAATGCATCTATTGGAGTATTATGGACTGCATTTATTTATTTTATTTATTACTATTTACAATTGTGTCACAGGAAGGCTGAAAACGAAAGTATAACGTTGGGCCACGCCCCCCAAGTACAAATTCACTCATAACTCGAAAACAGAAAGTCGCTGCACGCTCAAATTTTGATGGTAAGGTCCTCTCGGTGCTCTTGATCGAAATCTATCGTCTCGGGGCACGGGAACGCCCCCCCGCCCCCCTCCCCCCGCGGATAGCTAATCCGTGAGACTCCCGAATTGAAACGGCTGTAACTCCCGACCTAGACCACCTATATCCTTGTGGGAGACCTTGTTGGACCTTGTTCGATCCGAGTATGGTGCGATTTGACCCAGGCATTCCCGAGATATAAGCCCACAAAGATATGCATTTCAACAGACATTACTCCCGACAGCAATCATTTAGCAACACGGGGATGGTCTTGTTCAAGAGGGCTCCTCTAACCCTATCTAAGTTCTGAGTTTCAGATTTTTTCACTTTCTCGTTCCCGAGATATAAGAAAAAAAAAAAACGAATTTCCTGTCATTCATTTCAACCGTTTATGTAGGCTGTAAAACCGCTGTTGTCCACTAGAGGGAGCAACAGCATTAGATATTTTTAATCTTTTTTAACCAGTTTTCAGCAATGGCTAACAAACAAATACTTATAATATAATATTAAATAATGATTTATTAGAAAGTTTAATATTTTTACATCACAAATAAATATCTGAAATGCTTAAGGACCACAAAAAGAGATTTTCACAATATCATAACCCACAATTGTGTGTGTGTGTGTGTGTGTGTTTGTGTGTGTGTGTAAGCATGCATAATGGTATTCACATTGAAAGACTGGTTTGCTTTAGTGCACAATACTCAGGGTTTCTGCAGGGTTTAGTCAGTCAAATTTAAGACCTTTTAAGACCTTTTTATGACCAATATGATTTAAATTTATGACCTACTCGAATTACGAAAAATAACTTCCTTTCAAAAGTCTTTTTTTTATTGACTTTCATTAAAAGTAATAAGTTTAATTATTTAAAGGTTCCATTTTCTTAAGAGTAACAAACTGAAGGCTCCCTTTTCCTAAGTATCAATAACACAGGAACAACACAACACTTATCACGATAATATATCAGTCAATATCGATAATTATGACGATAAATGTCAATTCTTTATTTCTTTGAACTTTGAAGGCAGATTTTTGTTCCCAACTGAAAGTTAGTTTTAACTTTTAGTTTTACGGCTCTGTAATCACGTGGTGTTGCACACAACCCCACAAAATGCATATCATTTGATAGAAACCAGAGCGTTAATTGTGGTTCCCTTTCGTTGTCACTCCGAGTTCCGTCGGATGACGACGAATGGGGTTTCACTTAGAAAGCCAATCGACTTCGAGTACTACAAAACGAGCCAATGGCAAAGAAATGCCATGGGTCTGCGGAATTTGCATAGCGTAGCACCGCCCCACCTCGTGGGTATATAAGGAGCACGCTGACAGCAAACCGGCATGTTTTCGCTTCGGAGCCAAGGTGATCCTTCGTTCCACAAGCCATTCCTGTACTGTCAGTTCTGCAGACGAGCGAGATTCTCTGGTGTTGGTGTGACGGCGATCTCCGGCGAGGACGCGCTTCCTGCTTTTCTGTCCGTGATTCGACAGCGAGTGTGTTTCTCCCCGGGCGCTTCAACACAGTCAGAGTTTCTGTTCTCACAAAAGAGCTTGCACGCGGCACGTCTTTTTAAAGATGCCTCGCCCGTGCACTTCTGGTTGCGGTAGACTCGTTGATGACTCTGATGGGCACGAGTGGTGCATAGTGTGTTTGGGCATTAATCACGCTAGAGCAGCACTCGTGGATGACTCATGTTCTCTCTGTGGGAACATGACCATCGCAGCATTACGATCAAGACTCGGTGATCTCGCAAGAGTGAGGGTCCCCTCATCCACACCCCGATCTACTGACTCTAGAAATAGAGCTAGTACTTCGGCTGGTGGCCAGGGTGATCTGAGGATGACGGTTTGGAACAAAGCGCCGACTATCAGTCCGTGCCCAGCCGCATCCTCTCCAGTGCTGCAACCCGTGAGTGTTCGGGGGATTCCGGCGGGATCATCTTCGGGTGTCCCGCGGGTTTCCTTTGACGCTCCAGAGGATGACGCGATGTCTATCGCAGCATCACAAGGTGGGTCTGAGTCTTCTGGAAGTGAAGACTCATCACGGCTGCCACCTTCGGGTGTGAATACAGTTGTGCTAGAGTCTGATCCAGAGATGACGGCCATGCTGTCTCGAGCCGCCGCGAGCATCGGGTTAGAGTGGAACCCTCCGCCCTGCCCCGAGCGCTCGCGGCTGGATGACTGGTATTTGGGTCAGGCTGCGGACCCCCGTCCGCGTCAGGCCCCGATACCTTTCTTCCCGGACGTGCATGATGAGATCTCGAAGTCCTGGAAGACTCCCATGTCTTCCCGTGACCGCTCGCTGATTTCATCCGCCTTTCCTCCCCTCGATGAGGCCGCTGCCCGTGGGTACACTGGGCTCCCCCCGGTTGAACGCTCTGTTGCGATGCAACTGTGTCCTCAGAGCGCTTCTTCTCGTGGTGAGCCTAAGCACCCATCCAAAGCCTGTAGGTACTCGTCTGCGTTAGTGGCGAAGTCCTACAGAGCTGCGGGACAGGCAGCCGCCTCTTTGCATGCCATGGCCATTCTGCAGGTCTACCAGGCCCAGATGCTCAGGGACATGCACGAGGGCAGGACAGACCCGGGGCTCTTCAATGAGCTGCGCGCCGTCACCGACCTTGCTCTCCGAGCGACGAAGGTGACCGCACGCTCTCTGGGTTTGGTGATGTCCACAGCCGTGGTCCAGGAGAGACACCTCTGGCTTAATCTTGCTGATGTGGAGGATGCCGAGCGGTCCCGGCTGCTCGACACCCCCATATCGCAAGATGGTCTTTTCGGCGGTGCAGTCGAGGATTTTGCCCAACAGTTCTCGACTGCCCAGAAACAGACTGAGGCTATTAAGCACATTCTGCCCCGACGGCCCGCTGCTGCCTCCACTCAGCCGACCGGGCAGAATACTCAGTCTGTTTCCCGCCGAGGGCGCCCTCCTACGGCTCCCACCCCTCCCGCCCGGCCCAAGCAGCAGCCTTCACCCGGGCCCGGTCGCGGAGGATGCCGTAGGAAGGCGCCCCAGCCCTCTCCAGTCCCGCCCCCCGCTAAATGCCGGGTCAAGCGGCGCTCCTGAGACGGGCTGCTCAGGGATGATGTACACTTCTCAGGAGGTGGTAGCAGGACCACTCCTTCCCCCGGTGGAGGGCCGGGGGAGAATCTTGAGAGAAGTGACACATTCATCCCTGAGCATACAGAGTTCTTGGACGACATGGTGCGCCGCCCCCGGGCCGTGCAACCCTCGTCCTCCTCTGTCCCAGAGCCGGATGACAGTGCGCGCCGTCCCCGGACCGTGCCGCTCTCATCCCCCTCTGTCGCCAGACCCCTGGCAGAGCAGACCCCCGTGGAACGTTCGTCCTTCCCTGGTCTCCTCTGTCAGGGCGCGGTTCATGACTGCACCCCCACATCGGGCCGCTATGCCGTCCACGTCTGGGTCAGTCATACCGCCTCGCTGCCCCACCGACGGGAAGTCTGTGGTTCGCATGACCCCGCTGGTTCAGTCCTTGGGAGCTTGGTTAGAGCTTCCCAACCTGTCCCGCTGGGTCGCACGAACGATCAGGCTCGGCTACGCGATTCAGTTCGCGCGGTCTCCTCCCCGCTTCAGGGGAGTCCGCTCCACTATGGTCGGTGGCAATGCCCCTATCATGAGAGCGGAGGTTGCTACCCTGCTGGCGAAGGGTGCGATCGAGACTGTCCCTCCAGCCGAAATGAGGTCCGGGTTTTACAGCCCCTACTTCATTGTCCCGAAGAAAACCGGTGGGTTACGGCCAATCCTGGACCTGCGCGTATTGAACCGCTCCCTTCACAGGCTGCCGTTCAAGATGCTCACCGCCAAACGCGTTTTCGAATGTGTGCGGCACCAGGATTGGTTTGCAGCGATCGACCTGAAGGACGCCTACTTTCATGTCTCCATTCTCCCTCGACACAGACCGTTCCTACGGTTTGCTTTCGAGGGACAGGCATATCAGTACGCAGTTCTCCCATTCGGGCTAGCCCTGTCCCCTCGCGTCTTCACGAAGGTCGTCGAGGCTGCCCTTGTTCCCCTCCGGGAACACGGGGTTCGCATTCTGAACTATCTCGACGACTGGCTGATTCTAGCTCACTCTCGAGATCAGCTTTGCGAACACAGGGATTTGGTACTCCGCCATGTAGCCCGTTTGGGCCTTCGGGTCAACTGGGAGAAGAGCAAACTTTGCCCCGTGCAGAGGATCTCTTTTCTCGGTATGGAGATCGACTCGGTCGCCATGTCCGCGCAGCTTACGAGCGAGCGCGCGCAGTCACTGCTGACTTGCCTGAGACAGTTCGAGGGCAAGAGTGCGGTTCCACTGAAACTTTTTCAGAGGCTCCTGGGGCATATGGCATCTGCAGCCGCGGCAACGCCGCTCGGATTGCTTCATATGAGACCGCTTCAGCTTTGGCTTCGCGACCGAGTCCCGAGGTGGGCATGGCAACACGGCACGCTCCGAGTACCAGTTACTCCGACCTGCCGTCAGACCTTCACCCCGTGGGGGAACCTCAGCTTTCTACGGGCAGGAGTGCCTCTGGAACGAGCTTCCCGGCATGTTGTTGTAACAACAGATGCCTCTGCCACGGGCTGGGGTGCCATGTGCAATGGACGTGCTGCCGCGGGCTCCTGGACAGGACCCCACCGCTTATGGCACATCAATTGCCTCGAGTTGCAGGCTGTACGTCTTGCTCTGCGCCGCTTCCGGGCCGTGCTCAAGAATCAACACGTACTAGTCCGAACAGACAATACCGCCACTGTAGCGTACATCAACCGTCAAGGTGGTCTGCGCTCCCGCCGTATGTCGCAACTCGCCCGCCACCTCCTCTTATGGAGTCAGAAGCATCTGAGGTCGCTTCGAGCCATTTACATCCCTGGAGCCCTGAACTGTGCAGCCGACGAGCTGTCACGGCTTCAGCCCCTCCCCGGAGATTGGCGACTCCATCCCCAGACGGTTCAGCTGATTTGGGACCAGTTCGGGGACGCACAGATAGATCTGTTTGCCTCTCACGACTCGACCCATTGCGCCCAGTATTATTCCCTGACCGAGGGCACGCTCGGCACGGATGCTCTGGCGCACAGCTGGCCGCGGGGCCGCAAATATGCGTTTCCCCCAGTGAGCCTTCTTGCGCAACTCCTGCGCAAGGTCAGGGAGGACGAGGAGCAGGTCACTCTGGTCGCGCCGTACTGGCCCACCCGGACCTGGTTCTCCGAACTTGTACTCCTCGCGACAGCACCTCCTTGGCCGATTCCTCTGAGGAAGGACCTCCTTTCTCAGGGACGGGGCACCCTATGGCACCCTCGTCCCGATCTTTGGAACCTCCACGTGTGGCTCCTGGACGGGACGAGGCAGGTTTGAGTACCCTGCCACCAGCGGTGGCGGCTACCATCACTTCCGCTAGAGCGTCGTCCACGAGACACCTCTACGCGTTGAAGTGGAACCTCTTCGTCAACTGGTGCTCTTCTCACCGAGAAGACCCCCGGAGATGTTCGATCAACGTCGTGCTTTCCTTCCTTCAAGAGGGGTTGGAGCGAAGGCTGTCTCCCTCCACCCTCAAGGTCTATGTCGCCGCTATTGCCGCACAGCATGATCTTATAGAAGGTAAGTCGGTGGGGAAGCATGACCTGATCGTCAGGTTCCTGAGAGGAGCGAGGAGACTGAATCCTCCTCGCCCTCCTCTCGTACCCTCTTGGGACCTCGCAGTGGTCTTAACTGCCCTGCGTAGTGCTCCCTTTGAGCCTTTACAGTCAGTCGAGCTTAACTTCCTATCAATGAAGACGGCGCTTCTGACTGCATTGGCCTCCATCAAGAGGGTAGGGGACCTGCACGCATTCTCCGTTGACGAAGCGTGCCTGGAATTCGGGCCGGCGTACTCTCACGTGATCCTGAGACCCCGGCCTGGATATGTGCCCAAGGTTCCTACCACTCCCTTCCGGGACCAGGTGGTGAACCTGCAAGCGCTGCCCCCGGAGGAGGCAGACCCAGCCTTGGCACTGCTCTGTCCAGTACGTGCTCTTCGCATCTATGTAGACAGAACGCAGTGTTTCAGGACCTCAGACCAGCTCTTTGTCTGTTATGGTGGGAAGCTGAAGGGAAAGGCTCTCTCCAAGCAAAGGTTGTCTCACTGGATAGTGGACGCCATTGCTTTGGCATACCAGCAGCAAGGTCGACCGTGCCCCCTTGGTGTGACTGCCCACTCCACCCGGAGTGTGGCATCCTCTTGGGCTCTAGCGCATGGCGCCTCGCTAACAGACATCTGCAGAGCTGCAGGCTGGGCGACACCTAACACATTCGCCAGATTCTACAATCTCCGAGTGGAGCCTGTGTCCTCTCATGTACTCGCTTCAACCAGCTAGTACCGGACCCGCTCAGGTGTCTTCGCTTGCTCGCCATTCCACTCTACGGACTGGATACGTGCGATATTCTCCTCAGGTGAGCTTCTCCGAAAGCCCTGAGTTCCTCCAGCACTTCTGATGCTGGCGCCAGTGTCTTTGCCTGCGCGTCGGCTAGGTGCCTCCCGTGTGCATGGTACCTCCCGGAGCTACCCCCACATGTGTATTCCCACTGTAAGCCTCTCTGAGCATGTGTCTTTCCCTCGGCAAGCCACCTTGCCACCCCTGGGGTTGAAATATTCCACCTGCGGCTGGACACCCCAGTGATTCCCCATATGCATCCCTCGGGTCATATGTGTTTTCCTAAGTCCCCCCCTCTGGGTTGGCAGTAATTGCATACTTCCCTAAAAAGAGCTGGGATATGCTCCCCAGTGTACCTTGGTATTCCTGTGTTAAATAGGAGTCCTTCGTCCGTGCTAGTCTCACGACAGGGATCTCAGATTTACGCAGGGCACTGGAAGACAGCTGAGAAGTGGCGTGATTAGACTGGTATCCCCATTCGTCGTCATCCGACGGAACTCGGAGTGACAACGAAAGGGAACGTCTCGGTTACGGATGTAACCCTCGTTCCCTGAGTAGGGAACGGAGACGTTCCGTCTGTCTGCCACTTCCGCTGTGCCGCGGGGATCGCCTGAGCTCAGTCTTGGCTCCTCAGCGAAGAAAACATGCCGGTTTGCTGTCAGCGTGCTCCTTATATACCCACGAGGTGGGGCGGTGCTACGCTATGCAAATTCCGCAGACCCATGGCATTTCTTTGCCATTGGCTCGTTTTGTAGTACTCGAAGTCGATTGGCTTTCTAAGTGAAACCCCATTCGTCGTCATCCGACGGAACGTCTCCGTTCCCTACTCAGGGAACGAGGGTTACATCCGTAACCGAGACGTTTTAAACTACTCTTTATTGTCAAAACATATCATGACAAACACTTGCCAAACAGGTGAACATTTCACAAATCTGAGGTAGAACATTCAAACATTTGTATTTTTTCCTTAACAAAAATAATATCTTTATTTCAAAATTAATTTCTTAGTTTCTGCATGTGCTAATGGGGGATATTGTTTCAAGTCTTGAAACAGGTTTGTGTTGCCTGACTTTGATGGCACGTATCTTTATGAAATGTATGAAAAACAGTAGGCTATAGCCTAAATACATAAATACTGTAATTATATTCCATTAGTCCTTTAATACATTGTCTACATTAATAATATAATACAATTCAATATGTATCCCACATTTCATGGTGCAGTTAATATTACTAGGCTAACGTTACAGTAAAACCATGGTAAAGGATGTAAATGTGTAGATGGAAAAGCTTTCTGACTGTATAGTTGCGCACAGTGTTTCTCCTGTTCGTCAGCGCTGTTTCATCTGCCTTTAAACTGGTTTAAATCACTGAGACATTTGTGTTCTTCGCTGAATTCAAGTGCTTCTCACTGGATCTCGTGATCGAGACTGATCAAAGTTAACCATAGACAGTAAAAGAACGCGTCTGCTCTAGTGAGCTTGATCGCGCTACGCTGCCGTTTGGACTTTGAGCCGAGCGGATAAACGCTCCGTGAGGCGTGCGCGGTTCAAATGAGTTTCGTTCCGCTTTTGGCGCATAAACATGATCTAACATTTATCGAACTCTTGATATCGTTTTATAGAGAAAACATTATATCGCGATAATGAATGAATGAGCATATCAATTTAAGACGTGGCTAAATGTAATTTATGACCTTGTATGGAAAAACCGGACGTTTTTATGGCCTAAATTTCTTATTATTAAATTTAAGACGTTTTATGACTTTTTATGACCCCGCGGAAACCCTGATACTGATTAAACCAAGTAGTTCAAAATAAAAGTGGTACTATAGCAATAAGTGGTCTTCTACTACCCTCTGCTGGACATTATACTTATTAATAGTCTTTTCACATGTGCTTTTGCATTCATATATTCAGACACTAAAAAATAACCTTATGTGACAATTACTATAATAACACAATCATATTTTGTCTTTCAATTCACTTTACTGTTCTGAAACTTCACATAATTGCTAACAACGTGGTAAATCATAGTAAATCATGCTACAATCCTGCTGAATCATTCTAGAATGTGGTATATCATGATAAATTATTGTGTAACATTCGGTCACAACAAGGTAACATCAAGGTAAACTAAGACAAACCATGGTAAACTGACTATTGTAGTGCATTGAGAAATATGAATCCTGAAGGACAATTGCAGTAAACATTTCTTTTTTCCATCACATAGTTCAAATATCTGTATCTACAACAGAATGTGTGTGTGTAGTCCTAGGTTTCTGAATAAATGCTGAATAATCTGATTAATAGCTTGCAAAGACATTAAATGCTTATAGACCATTAAAATATATTTATATAATGACTTTGTGTGTGTGTGTGTGTGTGTGTGTGTGTGTGTGTGTGTGTGTGTGTGTGTGTGTGTGTGTGTGTGTGTGTGATCAAATGTCTACATATGAGTGCAAAAGCACCTGTGAAAACACTTTATTAATAAGTAGAATGGCCAGCAGAGGGCAGTAGAAGACCACTTATTGGCTCACTCTCATTTTGACACACTTGATTTTCAACAGTAAATCAAAGCACTAAAGCAAACCAGTTTTTCCATGTTAACTATTATAACACAATCATTTTTTGTCAGAGTTTATCACTTCATTTTTATTGGCCCTTCACATCAATGCAGCAATGTGGTAAATCATGGTAAATCACGATAGAAACATGGTAAATCATAGTAAAAAATACTATTACATGGTGGATCATGGCAAATCATGCTAGCAATGTGATGAATCATGGTAAATCATGCTACAATCCTGGTAAATCATTCTAGAATGTGGTATATCATGGTAAATCATCCTATAACATGGGAAATCATGGTAAACTGTGGTAAATCATGCTAGATTCATGGTAAATCATACTGGAACATTGTAGATCATGAAAAATCACACTAAATTTGGTATATCATGGTAAATCATGCTAAAACATGGTCTATTCCATCTATGATGTCAATGTTTAAATGCTTGCTACATAAAACTTAACGTCTTTTGATGTTTTTGTGCTTAACGGCCTTAAAGGCCTTAACTGCTTGAACACCGCTAAATGCTGCTAGCAGCTTTAATTAGGTGTTCAAGCACGAAGTGCTGAAAACCTATTGTAATTGTAAGGATTTTTATTATTATTATTATTATTTTCCCCTAAAACGCATCGTGCAGCCCAAACCGTAAGTGCTGGAGCTCTGAAACTTTGCCAGTAGGTAGTACAAAAATCGAGGAGAGGTTATCAAATTATGAGCCCGATTGGCCCATAGGTGGCGCTATAGCGCAAAAAACAAAAAAATGGCACTATTTTCCTTAAATCTCAATAACCCTTTGTCCCAGCCTCAAGTGTCTTATATCATTGGAATCCTTGGCTCAATCCGAACAAAAAAGGCCTCAAGGATTTCATTTCCGGTATGCAAATTTTTTCGCTATTTCCGGTTTTGTCCAAAACCTACTTTTGCGAACTAGTCCTAGGTTTTTTGCCCGATCAGAACCAAACCAGTGCAGAAATGTTCTCTGGAGTCTGAATATCAATAATTATTGAAAAAAAGTTGAAATTTCGATTCACTGTCACTAAGGGGCGTCAAAACGTTCGCAGGAGGCGGAGCCTATTTTACTAAAATGGCTATAACTCGTGAACGAAATGAGATATTTTTACCAAACTCGGTACACATGTATGAGCTCAATTCGAGATCACAGTAAAAAAAACGCGACGATCGAACATTAGGTGGCGCTATAACATTAAAAAAACATAAAAGGGGGTGTGGCCACCTGACCGTTAGTCCGATTGACTCGAAATTTGGTATGCAGTGTCTTGGTCCAAGGTACCATGTATGTATAAAAGGATATTGGCGTATCTCAAAAAACATGGCCACCATCGACCAATGAAGTTTGAGCACCTATGAGACAAGGTTAACGAAGGCCAATCGGAACGAAACTCGATGGGCATGTTCGACTCATGGCCCAAGAGGTCTGTGAGAGTTTTGAAAGAAATCGGCCACTAGTTGGCGCTAACGAGTTTTACGGCTCTGTAATCACGTGGTGTTGCACATATCCCCACAAAATGCATATCATTTGATAGGTCTCCTAATGGTGAACAACTTTGCCTCTAGAACCATTGCTGTCAATCAAATCATTCATTAAATATTCACGAATATGTTAAAAACCTACTTTTGCGAACTAGTCCCTGGTTTTTCGCCCGATTGGAACCAGACCAGTCTAGGACAATTCTCTGGACTCTCTAGATTAATAATTATTGAAAAAAAGTTGAACTTTGCCCTTTGTTTCGCTATAACAAGGTCATTTAGAAAAGGGGCGTGACAAAATTCACCCAAAAGCCTATAAATCCTAAAGGAAAACTCTAAACTTGACAAAAATTGATGAGCATATGTGTCATAGCATGGAGAAGAAGCATGCACAGTTTCATGAAGATCGGACAATAGGTGGCGCTTTAACTGTTAAAAAGCTCTAAAACCATATATTTCCTATGGTAAATTGCCTGTTTTGGCTGTAAATGGTCTTTTCCATCTATGATCATATAATGTAAATGTCATAATGTTCAAAATCAGTGCATTACAATTTCTTTGGACTCTCTAGATCAATAATTATCAGAAAAGGTATAACTTCTTCATTTGGATGGCTATAATAGGGTCACTTCAATATGTAGCCTTGACCAAATTTCCCCAAAAGCCTAAATCTCTTCAATGAAAGCTCAGATCTTCTTAAAAAAAGGTCAGGACATATCACTCTAAACAAGCTTGAAAAATTTCAGACAGATTGGACTCTATATCAGTTAAAAAGGTGAAAATGATGCCATATTAAGCCAATAAGTGGTGTTTTACTGCCCCCTGTTGTTTAAAATAGTCATTTTGTCATGCTACTAACTACTAATATTCTATAATTCTTATTTAGAGTTTATAAAATCACTATTTTAACATTTACACTCACATTTTGTCAAAATTAATCTATTGAAGCATTGTGTCACAGACAAATGTTAATCCTGAATGAGACACAGTTCAGATCACTTTATCTACAACAGAATGTGTTTGTGTAGTCCCATGTTTCTGAATAAATCCTGAATAATCTGATTAATAGCTTGCAAAGACATATATTTTAATGGTCTATAAGCATTTCATATAATTTCATAATGACTTGTGTGTGTGTGTCTGGATATGAATGCAAAAAGACTTTATTAATAAGTAGAGTGGCCAGCAGAGGGCAGTAGAAGACCACTTATTGGCTCACTTTCATTTTAACAGCCTTGAGTTTCAACAAAATTCTGAACTAAAGCAAACCAGTTTTTCCATGTTAACTGCATTATCCATGCTTACTATAAAATCCATTATATAACAATTACTATTATAACACAATCATATTTTGTCAGAGTGTAACACTTTATTTGTACTGACACATGCTAGATGCATGGTAAATCATACTAGAACAGGGTAAATCATGTAAAGCATACTACAACATGGAATATCATGGTAAAACTATGGTAAATCATGCTAGATTCATGGTAAATCATACCAGAGCGTGGTAAATCATGGTAAACGATGGTAAATTATGCTACAACAGGGTAAATCATTGTGAATCATGCTAGATTCATGGTAAAACATACTAGAACATGGTAAATCATGGTAAAACTATGGTGAATCATGCTAGATTCATGGTAAATCATACTAGAACATGGTAAATCATGGTAGATTCATGGTAAATCATACCAGAGCATGGTAAATCATGGTAAAACTATGGTAAATTATGCTAGATTCATGGTAAATCATACTAGAACATGGTAAATCATGGTAAAACTATGGTGAATCATGCTAGATTCATGGTAAATCATACTAGAACATGGTAAATCATGGTAAAACTATGGTGAATCATGCTAGATTCATGGTAAATCTTACTAGAACATGGTAAATTATGGTAAAACTATGGTGAATCATGCTAGATTCATGGTAAATCATACTAGAACATGGTAAATCATGGTAAAACTATGGTAAATCATGCTAGATTCATGGTAAATCATACTAGAACATGGTAAATCATGGTAAAACTATGGTGAATCATGCTAGATTCATGGTAAATCATACTAGAACATGGTAAATCATGGTAAAACTATGGTGAATTATGCTAGATTCATGGTAAATCATACTAGAACATGGTGAATCATGGTAAAACTATGGTGAATCATGCTAGATTCATGGTAAATCATACTAGTACATGGTAAATCATGGTAAAACTATGGTGAATCATACTAGATTCATGGTAAATCATACTAGAACATGGTAAATCATCGTAAAACTATGGTGAATCATGCTAGATTCATGGTAAATCATACTAGAACATGGAATATCATGGTAAAACTATGGTAAATCATGCTAGATTCATGGTAAATCATACCAGAGCGGGGTAAATCATGGTAAACGATGGTAAATTATGCTACAACAGGGTAAATCATGTAAAGCATACTAGAAAATTGTGAATCATGCTAGATTCATGGTAAATCATACTAGAACATGGTAAATCATGGTAAAACTATGGTGAATCATGCTAGATTCATGGTAAATCATACTAGAACATGGTAAATCATGGTAAAACTATGGTAAATTATGCTAGATTCATGGTAAAATCACACTGAAATGTAGTATATCATGGTAAATCATGCTTACTACATAAAACTTAATGTCTTTTGATGCTTTTGTGCTTAACGGCCTTAAAAGGCCTTAACTGCTTGAACCCCGCTAAATGCTGCTTGCAGCTTTAATTAGGTGTTCAAGCACGAAGTGCTGAAAACCTATTGTAATTGTAAGGATTTTTAGGTGTTCAAGCACGAAGTGCTGAAAACCTATTGTAATTGTGCTGATTTTTATTATTATTATTATTATTCCGCCCTAAAACGCATCGTGCAGACCAAACCGTAAGAGCTAGAGACTTGATATTTGGGATTAAGGTAGCACAGAAATCGAGGAGAGGTTATCAAAATATGAGCCCGATTGGCCCATAGGTGGCGCTATAGCATAAAAAACAAAAAAATGGCACTATTTTCCTTAAATCTCAATAACCCTGTGTCCCAGCATCAAGTGTCTTATATCATTGGAATCCTTGGCTCAAGCAGAACAAAAAAGGCCTCAAGGATTTTATTTCCGGTATGCAAATTTTTCCGCTATTTCCGGTTTTGTCTAAAACCTACTTTTGCGAACTAGTCCCTGGTTTTTTGCCCGATTGGAACCAAACCAGTGCAGAAAGATTCTCTGGACACTGAATATCAATAATTATCGAAAAAAAGTTGAAATTTCGATTCACGGTCGCTAGAGAGTGCCCAAACGTTCGAAGGAGGCGGAGCTAATTTTACTAAAATGGGTATAACTCGTGAACGAAATGAAATATTTTCACCAAACTTGGTACACATGTGTATGAGCTCAATTCGAGGTCACAGTAAAAAAAACGCGGTGATTGGCCTCATGGTGGCGCTATAACATTAAAAAAACATAAAAGGGGGTGTGGCCATCTGACCGTTAGTCCGATTGACTTGAAAATTGGTATGCAGTGTCTTGGTCCAAGGTGCCATGTATGTGTAAAAGGATATTGGCGTATCTCAAAAAACATGGCCGCCATTGGCCAATGAAGTTTGAGCACCTGTGAGATGAGGTTAACGGAGGCCGATCAGAACGAAACTCTATGGGCATGTTCGACTCATGGCCCAAGAGGTCTGTAAGAGTTTTGAAAGAAATCGGCCACTAGTTGGCGCTAACGAGTTTTACGGCTCTGTAATCACGTGGTGTTGCACACATCCCCACAATATGCATATCATTTGATAGATCTCCTCATGTTGAACAACTTTGCCTCTAGAACCATTGCTGTCAATCAAACCGTTCATTAAATATTCACGAATATGTTAAAAACCTACTTTTGCAAACTAGTCCCTGGTTTTTTGCCCGATCGGAACCAGACCAGTCTAGGACAATTCTATGGACTCTCTAGATCAATAATTATCGAAAAAAAGTTGAACTTTGCCCTTTGCTTTGCTATAACAGGGTCATTTATAAAAGGGGTGTGTCAAAACACACTCAAAAGCCTATAAATCATAAATAAAAACTCAGAACTTCACAAAAATTGATGAGCATATGTGTCATACCATGGTGAAGAACCATGCGAAGTTTCATGGAGATCGGACAATAGGTGGCGCTATAACTGTTGAAAAGCTTTAAAACCATACATTTCCTATGGTAAATTGCCTGTATTGGCTGTAAATGGTCTTTTCCATCTATGATCGTATAATTTTTAAATCTTAATGTTTAAAACCAGTGCAGTACAATTATCTGGACTCTCTAGATCAATAATTATCAGAAAAGGTATAATTACTTAATTTGGATGGCTATAATAGAGTGTGAATTGGATGGCTATAACAGCTATAACAGCTTGGATGGCTATAACAGCCAATAAGTGGTATTTTACTGCCCCCTGCTGTCATTTCATCATACTACTCTCTAATATTTTTATATATAATTGATATTTAGACTTTATTAAATCATTATTTTAACATTTACAATCACATTTTGTCAAAATTCATCTATTGCTCTGTACTCTCTAGAACAATAATTATAGGAAAATGTATAACTTCTTCATTTGGATGACTATAATAGGGTCACTTCAATATGTAGCCTTGACCGAAAGCCAATATCTTTTCAATAAATGCTCATAGCTTCTTAAAAAAAGGTCAAGAACAGCTATAACAGCTTGAAAAAAGGCTAACAGCCAATAAGTGGTATTTTACTGCCCCCTGCTGTTTAAAAAAAGTCATTTTGTCACACTACTCAACTATAATTAATATTTAGACTTTATAAATTCACTATTTTAACATTTACAATAACATTTAGTCAAAAATCGTCTATTGAAGTGACAATTGAGTCACATTGGCTCCTGAAGTTCCAAATGTCTCTATCTACATCAGAATGAGCGTGTGTAGATTAAATGATATGAAAAACATGGCCTATTGTATAAGTAGGCTGTAATAGCACTGTTGTCCACTAGATGGAGCAGCAGCATTAGACATTTTTAATCTTTTTTTGCTATCAACGTGGTAAATCATCGTAAATAACGCCAGAAACATGGTAAATCATAGTAAAAAAGGTAAATCATGCTAGAATCCTGGTAAATTATTCTAGAATGTGCTATATCATGGTAAATCATCATATAACATGGTATATCAAGGTAAACTATGGAAAATCATGTTAGATTCATGGTAAATCATACTGGAACATGGTAAATCATGAAAAATCACACTGAAATGTAGTATATCATGGTAAACCATGATTGCTACATAAAACAATGTCTTTTCATGCTTTTGTGCTTAACGGCCTGAAAGGCCTTAACTGCTTGAACACCGCTAAAATGCTGCTTGTTATTATTATTATTATTATTTTCCCCTAAAACGCATCGTGCAGCCCAAACCGTAAGTGCTGGAGCTCTGAAACTTTGCCAGTAGGTAGTACAAAAATCGAGGAGAGGTTATCAAATTATGAGCCCGATTGGCCCATAGGTGGCGCTATAGCGCAAAAAACAAAAAAATGGCACTATTTTCCTTAAATCTCAATAACCCTTTGTCCCAGCCTCAAGTGTCTTATATCATTGGAATCCTTGGCTCAAGCCGAACAAAAAAGGCCTCAAGGATTTCATTTCCGGTATGCAAATTTTTTCGCTATTTCCGGTTTTGTCCAAAACCTACTTTTGCGAACTAGTCCTAGGTTTTTTGCCCGATCAGAACCAAACCAGTGCAGAAATGTTCTCTGGAGTCTGAATATCAATAATTATTGAAAAAAAGTTGAAATTTCGATTCACTGTCACTAAGGGGCGTAAAAACGTTCGCAGGAGGCGGAGCCTATTTTACTAAAATGGCTATAACTCGTGAACGAAATGAGATATTTTTACCAAACTCGGTACAGCTATGTATGAGCTCAATTTGAGGTCACAGTAAAAAAATCGCGACGATCGAACACTAGGTGGCGCTATAACATTAAAAAAACATAAAAGGGGGTGTGGCCACCTGACCGTTTGTCCGATTGACTCGAAATTTTGTATGCAGTGTCTTGGTCCAAGGTACCATGTATGTATAAAAGGATATTGGCGTATCTCAAAAAACATGGCCACCATCGACCAATGAAGTTTAAGCACCTATGAGACAAGGTTAACGAAGGCCAATCGGAACTAAACTCGATGGGCATGTTCATCTCATGGCCCAAGAGGTCTGTAAGAGTTTTGAAAGAAATCGGCCACTAGTTGGCGCTAACGAGTTTTACGGCTCTGTAATCACGTGGTGTTGCACACATCCCCCCAAAATGCATATCATTTGATAGACCTCCTCATGGTGAACAACTTTGCCTCTAGAACCATTGCTGTCAATCAAATCGTTCATTAAATATTCACGAATATGTTAAAAACCTACTTTTGCGAACTAGTCCCTGGTTTTTTGCCCGATAGGAACCAGACCAGTGTAGGACAATTCTCTGGACTCTCTAGATCAATAATTATTGAAAAAAAGTTGAAATTTGCCATTTGGTTTATTATAACAGGATCATTTATAAAAAGGGGCGTGTCAAAACACACTCAAAAGCCTTTAAATCATAAATAAAAACTCAGAACTTCACAAAAATTGATGAGCATATGTGTCATACCATGGTGAGGAAGCATGCAAAGTTTCATGGAGATCGGACCATAGGTGGCGCTATAACTGTTAAAAAGCTTTAAAACCATATATTTCCTATGGTAAATTGCCTGTATTGGCTGTAAATGGTGTTTTCCATCTATTATGTCAGTGGTTAAATGTATGCTAAATAAAATTAATGTCTTAAATGCTTATGTGTTTAACGGCCTTAAAGGCCTTAACTGCTTGAACACCGCTAAATGCTGCTTGCAGCTTTAATTATTATTATTATTATTATTATTCTGCCGTAAAACGCATCGTGCAGACCAAACCGTAAGAGCTAGAGACTTGAAACTTTGTCAGATGGTAGTACAAAAATCGAGGAGAGCTTATCAAATTATGAGCCCGATTGGCCCATAGGTGGCGCTATAGCAACCAATTGCGCAAAACTGCTCATAACTCCTAGACCGTAAGTCGTAGACTCAAGTGTCTTATATCATTGGAAAGCTGGACTCCTGACTTAAAAAACGTATATCTCCGATTTCATTTCCGTCATGATAGATTTTCCGCCATTTTGAATTTTGTCTAAAAACGACTTTTGTGAACTAGTCCCTGGTTTTTCGCCCGATCGGAACCAAACCAGTGCACAAATGTTCTTTGGAGTCTGAATATAAATTATAATCGAAAAAAAGTTGAAATTTCGATTTTCGGTCGCTAGGGGGCGCAAAAAGAACGTTAAGGGAGGAGCCTATTTTACTAAAATGGCTATAACTCCAGAAGTAAATTAGGTAGGTTCACCAAACTTGGTACAGGTGTGCATGACTTCAATCTGAGGTCACAGTAAAAAAATTGCGACGATCGAACACTAGGTGGCGCTATAACATGAAAAAAACATATAAAGGACTGACCGTTAGTCCGATTGACTTGAAAATTGGTATGCAGTGTCTTGGTCCAAGGCTTCATGTATGTCTATGAGGACATTGGTGTATCTCAAAAAACATGGCCGCCATCGACCAATGAAGTTTGAGCCCCTATGAGACGAGGTTAACGGAGGCCAATCGGAACGAAACTCGATGGGCATGTTCGACTCATGGCCTAAGAGGTCTGTAAGAGTTTTGAAAGAAATCGGCCACTAGTTGGCGCTAACGAGTTTTACGGCTCTGTAATCACGTGGTGTTGCACACATCCCCCCAAAATGCATATCATTTGATAGATCTCCTCATGGTGAACAACTTTGCCTCTAGAACCATTGCTGTCAATCAAATCGTTCATTAAATATTCACGAATATGTTAAAAACCTACTTTTGCGAACTAGTCCCTGGTTTTTCGCCCGATCAAAACCAGACCAGTCTAGGACAATTCTCTGGACTCTCTAGATCAATAATTATCAAAAAAAGTTGAACTTTGCCCTTTGGTTCACTGTAACAGGGTAATTTAGAAAAGGGGCGTGTCAAAATACACTCAAAAGCCTATAAATCATAAATGAAAACTCAGAACTTGACAAAAATTGATGAGCATATGTGTCATACCATGGTGAGGAAGCATGCAAAGTTTCATGGAGATCGGACCATAGGTGGCGCTATAACTGTTAAAAAGCTTTAAAACCATACATTTCCTATGGTAAATTGCCTGTATTGGCTGTAATTGGTCTTTTCCATCTATGATCGTATAATTTTATATAAAACCAGTGCAGTACAATTATCTGGACTCTCTAGATCAATAATTATCAGAAAAGGTATAATTTTTTTATTTGGATGGCTATAACAGCCAATAAGTGGTATTTTACTGCCCCCTGCTGTCATTTCATCATACTACTCCCTAATATTGTTATAGTTCATATTTAGACTTAAAATAAAATCATTATTTCAACATTTACAATCACATTTTGTAAAAAATGCATCTATTGGAGTATTATGGACTGCATTTATTTATTTTATTTATTACTATTTACAATTGTGTCACAGGAAGGCTGAAAACGAAAGTATAACGTTGGGCCACGCCCCCCAAGTACAAATTCACTCATAACTCGAAAACAGAAAGTCGCTGCACGCTCAAATTTTGATGGTAAGGTCCTCTCGGTGCTCTTGATCGAAATCTATCGTCTCGGGGCACGGGAACGCCCCCCCGCCCCCCTCCCCCCCGCGGATAGCTAATCTGTGAGACTCCCGAATTGAAACGGCTGTAACTCCCGACCTAGACCACCTATATCCTTGTGGGTGAGCTTGTTGGAAAGGGCCCGTCCTCATCTAGCTTCGATCCGAATATGGTGCGATTTGACCCAGGCATTCCCGAGATATAAGCCCACAAAGATATGCATTTCAACAGACATTACTCCCGACAGCAATCACTCAGCAACACGGGGATGGTCTTGTTCAAGAGGGCTCCTCTAACCCTATCTAAGTTCTGAGTTTCAGATTTTTTCACTTTCTCGTTCCCGAGATATAAGTAAAAAAAAAAACGAATTTCCTGTCATTCATTTCAACCGTTTATGTAGGCTGTAAAACCGCTGTTGTCCACTAGAGGGAGCAACAGCATTAGATATTTTTAATCTTTTTTAACCAGTTTTCAGCAATGGCTAACAAACAAATGCTTATAATATAATATTAAATAATGATTTATTAGAAAGTTTAATATTTTTACATCACAAATAAATATCTGAAATGCTTAAGGACCACAAAAAGAGATTTTCACAATATCATAACCCACAATTGTGTGTGTGTGTGTGTGTTTGTGTGTGTGTGTAAGCATGCATAATGGTATTCACATTGAAAGACTGGTTTGCTTTAGTGCACAATACTCAGGGTTTCTGCAGGGTTTAGTCAGTCAAATTTAAGACCTTTTAAGACCTTTTTATGACCAATATGATTTAAATTTATGACCTACTCGAATTACGAAAAATAACTTCCTTTCAAAAGTCTTTTTTTTATTGACTTTCATTAAAAGTAATAAGTTTAATTATTTAAAGGTTCCATTTTCTTAAGAGTAACAAACTGAAGGCTCCCTTTTCCTAAGTATCAATAACACAGGAACAACACAACACTTATCACGATAATATATCAGTCAATATCGATAATTATGACGATAAATGTCAATTCTTTATTTCTTTGAACTTTGAAGGCAGATTTTTGTTCCCAACTGAAAGTTAGTTTTAACTTTTAGTTTTACGGCTCTGTAATCACGTGGTGTTGCACACAACCCCACAAAATGCATATCATTTGATAGAAACCAGAGCGTTAATTGTGGTTTTAAACTACTCTTTATTGTCAAAACATATCATGACAAACACTTGCCAAACAGGTGAACATTTCACAAATCTGAGGTAGAACATTCAAACATTTGTATTTTTTCCTTAACAAAAATAATATCTTTATTTCAAAATTAATTTCTTAGTTTCTGCATGTGCTAATGGGGGATATTGTTTCAAGTCTTGAAACAGGTTTGTGTTGCCTGACTTTGATGGCACGTATCTTTATGAAATGTATGAAAAACAGTAGGCTATAGCCTAAATACATAAATACTGTAATTATATTCCATTAGTCCTTTAATACATTGTCTACATTAATAATATAATACAATTCAATATGTATCCCACATTTCATGGTGCAGTTAATATTACTAGGCTAACGTTACAGTAAAACCATGGTAAAGGATGTAAATGTGTAGATGGAAAAGCTTTCTGACTGTATAGTTGCGCACAGTGTTTCTCCTGTTCGTCAGCGCTGTTTCATCTGCCTTTAAACTGGTTTAAATCACTGAGACATTTGTGTTCTTCGCTGAATTCAAGTGCTTCTCACTGGATCTCGTGATCGAGACTGATCAAAGTTAACCATAGACAGTAAAAGAACGCGTCTGCTCTAGTGAGCTTGATCGCGCTACGCTGCCGTTTGGACTTTGAGCCGAGCGGATAAACGCTCCGTGAGGCGTGCGCGGTTCAAATGAGTTTCGTTCCGCTTTTGGCGCATAAACATGATCTAACATTTATCGAACTCTTGATATCGTTTTATAGAGAAAACATTATATCGCGATAATGAATGAATGAGCATATCAATTTAAGACGTGGCTAAATGTAATTTATGACCTTGTATGGAAAAACCGGACGTTTTTATGGCCTAAAATTCTTATTATTAAATTTAAGACGTTTTATGACTTTTTATGACCCCGCGGAAACCCTGATACTGATTAAACCAAGTAGTTCAAAATAAAAGTGGTACTATAGCAATAAGTGGTCTTCTACTACCCTCTGCTGGACATTATACTTATTAATAGTCTTTTCACATGTGCTTTTGCATTCATATATTCAGACACTAAAAAATAACCTTATGTGACAATTACTATAATAACACAATCATATTTTGTCTTTCAATTCACTTTACTGTTCTGAAACTTCACATAATTGCTAACAACGTGGTAAATCATAGTAAATCATGCTACAATCCTGCTGAATCATTCTAGAATGTGGTATATCATGATAAATTATTGTGTAGTATTCGGTCACAACAAGGTAACATCAAGGTAAACTAAGACAATCCATGGTAAACTGACTATTGTAGTACATTGAGAAATATGAATCCTGAAGGACAATTGCAGTAAACATTTCTTTTTTCCATCACATAGTTCAAATATCTGTATCTACAACAGAATGTGTGTGTGTAGTCCTAGGTTTCTGAATAAATGCTGAATAATCTGATTAATAGCTTGCAAAGACATTAAATGCTTATAGACCATTAAAATATATTTATATAATGACTTTGTGTGTGTGTGTGTGTGTGTGTGTGTGATCAAATGTCTACATATGAGTGCAAAAGCACCTGTGAAAACACTTTATTAATAAGTAGAATGGCCAGCAGAGGGCAGTAGAAGACCACTTATTGGCTCACTCTCATTTTGACACACTTGATTTTCAACAGTAAATCAAAGCACTAAAGCAAACCAGTTTTTCCATGTTAACTATTAT
The DNA here is from genome assembly GCA_029959095.1 of Rhinichthys osculus. Taxonomy (NCBI): domain Eukaryota; kingdom Metazoa; phylum Chordata; class Actinopteri; order Cypriniformes; family Leuciscidae; genus Rhinichthys; species Rhinichthys osculus. Next base: position 38,374,694 of record JARWKJ010000006.1, on the reverse strand, counting down.
AACACAATCATTTTTTGTCAGAGTTTATCACTTCATTTTTATTGGCCCTTCACATCAATGCAGCAATGTGGTAAATCATGGTAAATCACGATAGAAACATGGTAAATCATAGTAAAAAATACTATTACATGGTGGATCATGGCAAATCATGCTAGCAATGTGATGAATCATGGTAAATCATGCTACAATCCTGGTAAATCATTCTAGAATGTGGTATATCATGGTAAATCATCCTATAACATGGGAAATCATGGTAAACTGTGGTAAATCATGCTAGATTCATGGTAAATCATACTGGAACATTGTAGATAATGAAAAATCACACTAAATTTGGTATATCATGGTAAATCATGCTAAAACATGGTCTATTCCATCTATGATGTCAATGTTTAAATGCTTGCTACATAAAACTTAATGTCTTTTGATGTTTTTGTGCTTAACGGCCTTAAAGGCCTTAACTGCTTGAACACCGCTAAATGCTGCTAGCAGCTTTAATTTTTATTGAATTTATACCCAAATGCGTCGATGTAATCATTTTGAGCGTTGTATACTCTGATGTACTGTGTTATCAAATCATACTGACAGTCTGGGGCGCTGTTTGCACAGTAAAGTCCATATATGGATCACATGAAGAAGAGCCATAATCATGTGACATTCAGGAAGTCCTGACACAACAAAGCTATCTGAGATCGCTGTAAAGTGCAGATAAAGATGTTTTGAAGACAATAAACATGATTGCAATGATATTTGATTTACCTGTGTTCTTCAAGTCATGTCAGGTATTTTCATAATAATAGATTATATGTATAATGTAATGCTAATCGAGATAGACTTTCACATTGTGCAGAATACAATAAAATAATATATTTTCTATCTGATTTTTTTTATCTGAAGCCAAATCAGATTACATAAAGTTATTTAAAACACTCGACTTGCGCTATAAAGTAAGTTTGGAGCACAAACATAGTTTTATTCTCATAAATTGTCGTGTATTGATGGTGTGCTAAGCTAACATGCTAGCTAGTACTGAGCACCTGCTACCTAACTTCGGTGTAATTTTTATGATTTTTTTTTCTAAATAAGAATGCTTAATGAAATGTTTCGTTTTTCAAAAAGGGCATTTGATACAGTTTCACTGTGAAGTGAGAACTTTTATAAAATAAATGAGGGATTGAAACAGTGTGAATTGCTAGTCGTTAGTGATTATAATGCAGACAAAAGAAAAGCATATTTAGAGCAATAAACAGGCTGGAGAGGTGTGAATATGTGCAGGGGAGACTGAGACTGAATGGGGCTCGTTTTTGCATCACAAAACAATAGAGGCAATAGACTGAATAGATGCTTATAAGATGACAATAAACACCAGTCTAATCAAAATAAAGTCATATGACATGATCTTGAAAAACATTGAACTAAATACAGAGTTTTAGACTTATCATCTTCAGATTTTAAATATAACATGGCCAGACATGTGGCTTTAGCTGCAGTGCATTTCTAGATTCAATTTTATTTTCATGAAGATGTTTCATAAAAATAAATGTATAATAACTTTACAAAACTTTGAAGCTATTTATAACTATTTTTTTTCATTGTGACAATAATTAATTCTACATTTACAATAAACTTCCAGGTGTCAGCTTTCAAATGAGATCTTACTTGTGCTTTTAGTACAAAGGGTTCATGAACTGTATCTGTTTCAGTTTGGGAATGCCATATCTGGGGATTTTTCAAAAATGGGCTTGAAGCTTAACAGGTTAAACATGTCACTTCCTGTTGCCAGTAGGTGGCGCTATGACTATAACTGAATATGAGCATGGACATGTGTTTAGGAGATAACTCTTATCAAATGTGTGACGTTTGGGGCAGATTGGACATTGCCTTCTTGAGTAACAACAACTTCCTGTTTCATTGCATTAGCATGCTTTAGCACTTAGCTAAGAATTGCTAGCATGTTTTAACATGTTTCTAACATGTTTATAACTCAATGGCATATTTAATATGTTGCTAGTACTGCATCACAGTGTTAAACATGTCACTTCCTGTTGCCAGTAGGTGGCGCTATTACTATAACTGAATATTCTCATGTATATGTGTTCAGGCCATGACTCTTATCAAACATGTGAAGTTGGGGGCAGATTTGACATTCCATGCCTGAGTTACAGCAAATTCCTATTTAATTGCAGTAATAGCATGCTTTAGCACTTAGCCAAGTGTTTGCTAGCATGTTTTAGCATGTTTCTAGTATGTTGCTAGCATGTTTAACACTTGCTTGCATTTTTTTTATATGTTATCAGGAGTCCACAACAGTTTTAAACATATCACTTCCTGTTGCCAGTAGGTGGCGCTATGACTGTAACTGAATGTGAGCATGGACATGTGTCAAAATGGCTGACTTCCTGTTGTGTTTAGGGGTACGTTTTGTAGGTATTGGGCCATTACAAGTATGTACCGAATTTCGTACACGTACGTGAAACGTAACGGGAGGCGCACTCCGTTGAACCTTTATAGGTGGCGTAACTAAAGGCACCGGGGTGGCGGTGCCACCGGCTTGGGCCCGTAATCGCTGCTCGCAGCTATATTTATATATATAAAAGAAGCCGGCGGCACCGCCACCCCGGTGCCTTTAGGGTTATTGTGCACGTCGTGCAAAAATGTAACCCTGCTTTGACTGTCGAAAAGACAGCTTGCATCAGTGTGGGCTCTGCAAAAGTGCGCATCGAGGGTACATATCAACCACAAAGTATGCATGAGCAACCTTCTGAAACCTAAAATGAAAAATGAGACACCCTACAGACGGTCTCATGGATTTAACGGACACATGAAATAAGCACACAAGACTGAAAATCTGCCGAACGGCTCTGGTAGTTCTGCTTCAGCACTGATGATGTTGTAGGAAAAGTGCATTCTAGTTGGTCTGGATTATTCGGGATTTTTTATTTTATACAGAAATAAATTATTTATAATTCAGATGAGAATAAAGTTAGTGTTGATTAAAATGAAGGAAAACATTGATTGTATTGATCTCAATATCGCACATTAATTTTAAATTAATTTAGGTTCAATTACCAAACATACAATCTTAATTTCATTTAAAGCAAACAATACACTTAAAAGATATGGGTTATATGAATATTTTGGAGAGAAAAAAAAAAAGAAAAAAATATATATATACAGTCATGGTCAGAATTGATGGCACACCTGGTAAATATGATCAAAACTGGCTGTAAAAAATAAATCTGCATTGTTTATCCTTTTGATCTTTCATTAAAAAATTGGCAAAATTCTAAACTTTCATTGAAGTAAAAGATTTGAAAGTGGGGGGGAAATCACATTATAAAATAAATGTTTTTCTCCAAAACACGTTGGCCACAATTATTGGCACCCTTTTATTAAATACTTTTTGCAATCTCCTTTTGACAAGATACCAGCTCTGAGTCTTCTCCTATAATGCCTGATGAGTTTGGAGAACAACTGACCTGAGATCAGAGACCATTCCTGCATACAGAATCTCTCCAGATCCTGCAGATTCCTTTTGTGTAAAAGCGCCTGTTTAAGCCAATCTGTCATTATACTCTTTTGTTGAAGTGTTTTCCATGAAGAATAATAGGCTATTGAACTCACAATTCAAGCAATCGGCCCCAGAAAAGGCACTAATTTTAATATGAAACTAACTGCTGCAAGGGCATTCATAACGGTGCGCGTCCACGGCGATGAGAGAGCAGAACAGAGCGAACATTTTTTAGTTCATTCCTACTTCCATAGGAATTCCCTCGAGCGCTCTGCAAGCGCCACCATTATCAATGTCCGTGTGGACGTCCGTATTTAAAAGCTCTCGGTCCTCACTCACATACCAAATATATGTAAATATAAATATAATTTTGGACACAAGAGGGCAGTATGGCCCTATGTATGAGTTGGTATTTAAACTAAACTATCACTCGAAGAGCCCACCCCCCCCCCCCTCCCCACACAGACACACACACACAAACAGAATGGCAGGGTGCATTTCTCTGTCAGAGGGAGAGGGAGAGAAAATGCTCGAAAACATCCACATTCAAACTAAAATATCTGACTTCCTGTTGGTCGGAGCTAATGACTGTAAATTAGAAAGTTGTTCGGCTTGATCTGAACAATATACTTACCGATTTTTATGATTGTAGGTAAAACTATAAAACTAACCCCCCCACTTTTGTCAAAAGGTGGCTCTACTGAGTCCCTGCACCACGCCCGTTTCTGAAACTTTGCACATGTCTACTGGCTAATAAATGTGATCTGTCTGTCGAGTTTCATGCAATTTCAAGCAATTTCAGGCATGCTAAGAGTCTCAAAAGCATCCAAAAAGAATATTAAAGTTTGATGCGTTGCCATGGCAACAGTATCTAAGATATCAATAATCCTTTCACAGGTCTACATCTGGCGTGTGTCTACATTATACACATAAAGTTTGAAAGGTGCCCTAGAATGTTTTTTTTTATTATTTTATAATGTTTCCTGGGTTACCCTTATAATGTTAGTATGTTTTTTAGATAAAAAATAATCATAATTTAGAAATAAATGGCATTTTTCCTAGCCTGCTTTTAGCCTTTGATTTGAACACTCTGTTTAAAGGGGCATGTCTGCTGTGGGATTCAGTGTAACCGCGGCCACTGCTGTGATTGGCTGACATGCTTGCATATGAAATAGCTAGTACGCATTACATGTGAAACTCTCTCGAATACTTTTACTACTGCTATTATACGTTTTTACTATAACAGCTATGGAGATTAACGAATCGTGAGATGTTTTTAAAGTATTTAGATCTATTCCCATCACATAAAATGTTGCCGTGATGAGCATTGAGCAGATGACAGTGTGTTGATCGCGAGAATGAAGATCTTATCATTGCAAAGCAGTTTCTGCACTCTCTCTGCTTTCACCAATGCAAACACGATGATGTAAATACAGTAATAGCTTCGTTGTGCAGTAACGTGCGTCATTGATTTCATAACGAGTTTGGCAAGTGTCCAGTATAAACTCGCGCTGTGTGGAAAGATTGTTCTTTGATCGCTTTCTGTATATAATTTGTTCACAATTTAAATACGATTATTTTCATCCTACTAAAAGAAACGATGTGAAGCTGATATTTTAGTCACTGGCTTGACTTACTGATGCATAAACAGTATTGAACGATTTTGAGAGAAAGATTACCTGTCTGAACTTGAACAATTACACATCAGAAAGTGTTGCTTGGTAGCTCGATCCGAGGCCAGCTCTGTATTGGCCCAAGTTGAGGAAACAGTCGGTGAAATTTTTGGAAATTTCCAGAGAAAATAAAATTAACCCATTGTTTCTTCAGAGGCTCAGATGATGGAACTAAAAAAATACTTTTGTGTTCATGTGTACATCCACACTGAGCAACTGCCATGCTTCGGCTGCGCAGTTCCGCCTGGCATTGAGGGCTGGCATTATGCAAATATTTGGAGGCGTACATATTAATGATCCCGACTATTGCGTCACAGTCGGTATTGTGTGGAGAACCGACCGTTTTTCAGGGGTGTTTTTCATAAACGTGAATTAAATGAGAACGCGAAAACAGTCCATTTTGAGATTCACTCTATGTCATGTCCATGCACTGAACTCTTGTTATTTGACTATACCAAGGTAAATTCAATTTTGAATTATAGGTCACCTTGAAGCAAATCGGGTAAAAATAAGAGGGTGATTTCAAAGCATTTTGAAAGTGACACACTTCCTGCTGCCAGTTGGTGGCGCTATAACTTTGACTCACAATAGTCACATCCATGTGATCGGCCGCTTACAACGAACACACTACTGAAGTTTCATCAAGATCAGTTAATGTATGCAGTAGTTATAACACACTTCCTGTTTCACGTTTCTCGCCATAATTTCGTTTCCTCGCCACGGCCAAACTGTTTGAGATATCAAAAATCCCCTGGCAATTTTTCATCCTCAGTGTCTTGACTTCACGCTGACCGAGTTTCGTGCCGTGTGTTTGAATTCTCTAGGAGGAGTATTTCAAATTCCATTGCATGCGTTTTCCAAACAACCCTTAATAGACGACTTCCTGTTGGGCTGGGGTAAAAAGTAAGAGTATGAAGGATATATGAACCGATGAGATCTATATGTGTACCGAGTTTCATATTATTACATGCAAGCGTGTTTGATTTATGGACCAAGTTTTCGGACCCCGTTCAAGGGGGGCGCTGTTGAGCCCCCCTGCCACGCCCGGGTACCAGCTTCAGCCCAGCCCTGATGGCCGCGGGTTCTGACCCGTGTGCAAAGTTTCAAGAGTTTTTGAGCATGTTAAGGGCCCCAAAAGTGCCCGAATAGTCGTAAGAAAAATAATAATGGAGAAAAAAATAATAAATATAGCTGCGAGCAGCGATTACGGGCCCAAGCCGGTGGCACCGCAACCCCGGTGCCTTTAGTTACCTAAAGGCACCGGGGTGGCGGTACCACCAGCTTTGGCCCTTCATCGCTGCTCCCAGCTATATTTATATATATATATATATATATATATAAAGCCGGTGGCACCGCCACCCTGGTGCCTTTAGGGTTATTGTGCACGACGTGCAAAAACGTAACCCTGCTTTGACTGTTGAAAAGAAGTGTGCTGTAGAGCTTGTATCAGTTTGGGCTCTGCAAAAGTGCGCATTGAGGGCACATGTCAACCACAAAGTATGCGAGAGCAACCTTCTGAAAGGTCAGGTCTACATCCAGGTCTACATCTGCCGTATGTTTACATCATAGTAGTGAAGTTTGAAGCAATCAGGTGATTTCAAAGCTTTTTGAAAGTGACAGACTTCCTGCTGCCAGTTGGTGGCGCTATAACCGGGGTTGCGGTGCCACCGGCTTGGGCCCGTAATCGCAGTTCGTAGCTATATATATTTATATATACACACACACACATATATATATATATATATATATATACATATATTAGTGGTGAGCACAAAAAAAAAGCACAAAGCCTTTCATTAAGGTGAATTTCGTTTTGTATTAATTGTATCTTAATTTTAATCAATGTTTCATCAACCGATTGACTGTATTTAATAAATAAGAAATAAATATAGCAGACAATAGATAATCACGACACAGAGGGGCTGGCGCGTGAACTGAAGCTTGTCTTGTGAGTCATAAATGAACCGAAACACAGCGTATAAGGAAGGCCTACTTGCCTCAGGAGTACAGTGGGTGCCATGAGGTGCGAATGTATAATGTAAAGAATAATTACGAAAATGGAGAGAAAATCTAAATCGGGTGCATTAAAGGAAAAGAACGAGATAGTTTTTGTGTTTTATTTAACATAAGCTTACTTGGCTCAACAAGTGACACATTATTACTTATGCATTCATCAGATATTTTACGTTTTTTCTTTTTTTTTTATGTTTTTAATTTTAAAATGACTTGGTAGTAGAGAGCCCCATGATGAAGCTCCGCCCCAACTGTACTGAGAGTCTAGCTCCGCCCCAGCCCATATTACAAACTACCTGCGAGGTTATTTATTTGGGTAGCATACATATTCTGAATGCCTTCGCCAGAATTCAAATGAGCCATTTTAATCTAGATTAATTCCAAGATTAAAGTGAGATTAATCTAGATTTAAAAAAAATCTATGCCCACCACTAATTTATATATAAATACAATAACCATACCTGATAAAAAAGTTTTATGTACTATGTTGATATCATTTTGGACACAAGAGGGAAGTATAGCCCTATGTATGATTTTTTTGTTTTGTTTAACCAAATAGCACTAAATAGCCTGTTTTAAACTTTTTCATACAACTTGAATTGAAAAAATAGAATAAAATGAGTTTAGTTCTAATATTTGTATAATTTTATATAAAAATAAATGGTGTATAATTACATTTTTAGAAGATATGAGACGTTTCCTGATTCTTTTTTTGACATAATCCCTCGCCATAGCAAAACCGTTTGAGATATTCAATATCCGTTAACAATTTAGCATCTTTAATGTACTTTCATCATTTTGAAAAGTTTGGTGGGAATAAAATAAACCACTTAAGAGGAGTGAGTAAAAATGTAAAGGCTGGTTTTTCAAAACATCCACATTCAGACCAAAATAGCCGAATTCCTGTTGGGCTGGCTTAAAGTTGTTTGGCCCGATGAAATCTATATGTGAACCGAGTTTCATATTATGACATGCAAGTGTGTTTGATTTATGGACCAAATTTTCAGACCAAGTTCATTGACCAAGTTAATTTAATTAATAAACTAATTATATAAAACTATTCTCAATGCACTACAATTAAACTGGTTATATGCCTTTACATTATTTATTTTTTAAAACTTATTTAAAAAAATACAAGGCTTAAGACATTTATTTTCTTTTTTAATGCAGGCCAAACAACACAGCAGTGAAATGGTTAATCTAGCCCCCCTTCTCCTCCCCCTACAAACACACACACAGACAGCTTTTAAATGTTAAAAGGGCTTGCCATACAGAGACGTAGGCTCAGAGAGAGGCTCACCATATTCAAACCAAAATATCTGACTTCCTGTTGGTCGTAGCTAATTACAGTAAATTAGAAAGTTGTCCGGCTCGAAGAGTACAATATACACATCGAGTTTTGTTACTGTAGATAAAACTAACCCCCCCACTTTTGTCAAAAGCATTTAGAAAGTGACACACTTCCTGCTGCCAGTTGGTGGCACTATAACTTTGACTCACAATAGTTACATCCATCTGATCGGCCTCTTACAGCGAACACACTGCTGAAGTTTCATCAAGATCAGTTAATGTATGAAGAAGTTATAACACACTTCCTGTTTCCATTATTCGCC